>JAABOM020000002.1:5080249-5140533 GCA_011800125.2 Solanum clarkiae
TTATATATATTAATGATATCCGGATATTTACAATTACACAGAATACACATATACATGGAGAATGAACAGTAGCACCTCCTCGTGGCTCCGCCCCGAACCTCGGCCTTCGGGTGGTTAGATAGTTCTCTCGTCCACCAACTATATATTATCAGGCTCCATTACCTAACAATTCTCCCACTCTGCACAAGCATCCTATTTTTTTTCCTTTGTTGTACTCTGTCTGCTCAATGGATTCAGAATCATCCTCGCACGATTTTATCTTCACAAAATTGGATGGTTCTAATTATTCACTATGAGAATCCAGTTTGGAATCTTTGTTAAAGGAAAGGGCCTTTTTGGGTGGTTAGATAGTTCTTTCGTCCACCAACTGATCCAAAAGAGTTGGATTTATGGAAACTGAATCATCCAAAGGTAATCGCTTGGATGCTGAATTTGGTACATGTTGATATCGCTATGGGACTTAGACTATTTAGCTCTGCTTCAGAGATGTGGCTCCATCTTCCTATTGTCTATCTGTAAAGCAATCTCGTACGAGAGTTTGAAGTGGAACGCAACATTGCCAAATATACATAGGGGGACAAGAATGTTTGCTCTTTTTATGCTGGATTACAGTTTCTTCGGTCATAACAAGATCAAATTTCTGCGCAAAATATGTCTACAGAAGGGCTCAAGGAGGTGTTGGGAGAACGACAAAAGACTAGGATGGTGCAGTTCTTAATGAAACTCAGGCCTGACTTCGAATCGATTCGTGGAATTTTGTTGAACACAGAGGTCACACCCTCTCTTCATGTAGTGTTGGCAGCCGTCTTGCGTGAAGAGACTAGGCTCTGAACTTAGACTGCCATGGAACGTAAGACATTACCTATTGTTGCATTACTTGCAGAAAAATCAAAGGTTGGTGCTTCAAAAAATACTAAAAGAAGTATCTAGTACTATGACTACCATGACTTGGGTCATATAGCAGTTAACTGTCCTAAGAAGAAAAAGTATTGTGCTTACTGGAAGATCCCTGGTCATCATATTTTTAGACTGTCATCATCATCCAAATCGTTTGTGGCCGGCTCACCAAGCATACCAGACAGACGCCACTGCAACATCTGGTTCTTTCCCTCCTATCCATGATCTTGAAAAACTAATCCAAGATTCTATAGAAGCTGCCCTTACCAGAGCTATCTCAAGTGCACTCTCAAAATCTTTACATACAAGTAATTCTATTAAAACTACTTCGCATCTAGATTCGGGTGCTTCCAATCATATGAAAGGAGATTTATCTCAATTTTCCTCATTGTCTAATGATGTTGCTAAACATGTTATTCATAAATTAAATAGGCATATATTACCTGCTTGGGGTATTGGTTCTGTTGGTAATTTGTCTAACATTCTTTATGTACCAAATTTGAAGGCTAATTTGGTTTCAATTGGTCAACTAGTTGATCAAAATTATGTTGTAAAATTCTCACCCAATGATTATATATTCAGAATCTGAAAACTGGGACGACCATGGCCACGGGCAATAGAGTTGGTAGAATGTTTCTACTAGAGGCGGTTTATCATCACTTGCATCATGGTTTTCTTTCATTTCTGTAGAGAATGTTACTCGCTCGAATAAGTTGCTCACTCTTTGGCATAATAGGGTGGGTCATTCTTATTCCTGTCGGCTTCAACACATGCTTAAATCATCTCTTCTAGCAATACGTGGCATTCATTTAGGTCTCCTGCTAACATGTTCAAATTGTGCTGGTTCGAAAAGCCACAAGCTTCCTTTTCCATCCAATTTATCTGATTATAAGGAGACTTTTGATTTAGTTCATAGTGATTTTTGGGGTCCTCCTATTTTTTCAAGGATGGGATATGAGTATTTTGTGTTATTTATTGATCATGTACACATGGGTGTTTTTTATTCGAAATAAATCTGAGGTTTCAACTCTTATTATGAATTTTGTTGAGTATATTCATACACAATTTTATAAAACTGTCAAGATATTTCATTCTGATTCCAGGAGAGAGTACACTAAGACTAATCTTATTGAGTTTTAAAAGAATAAAGGAATTATTTTCTAATACAGTTGTCCTTATACACTGGAACAAAATAGAGTTGTCAAAAGGAAGAATTGACATGTTTTGGATACTACACTGGCTCTGTTGGGTACATCGAAAATGCCAAAGAATTTCTGGCCCAAAGCTATAAATACATCTATATATTTGATCAATAGACAAACTTCCCCAATCATTATCAATAAGACACTGTACTTCAAATTATTTCATCATAAGCCTTATTATTCTCACTTGCGAGTTTTTGGTTGTGTCTGTTTTTTCCATCTTTCAGCATATGAATGACATAAGCTTTCAGCAAAGGTAGCACAATGTATTTTTGTATTCTATAGTGATGCACAAAATGGGTATCTCTGTTATGATGTATCTCATTGTCAGCTTCGAGTATCTAGAGATGTTATTTTCTTCGAGGATCAATTTTCTTACAAAAAGATTCTCAACATCCTTCAAAATCTATTTTTTTTCTGTACAAGTTTGATGATGATGTGGGAGATACGGATCCTCTATTTGACCCTCCGGAACGGACCATGAGCTATGATAATGAGGATCTCTAGCCTTTCTCTACTTCTAGTATTGATTCTACATCCTCATCCTCGTAGTCGGAAGAAGGATCATCTAATCCAGTTACTCTCCCATGCCGATCCGTTAGGACAAACAACGGTGCTCCTGAATGGCTTGGTTACTCTCCAAGGAAATTTGGTAAGTCTTATGCCATGCATACAACACTACATTCTATCGATGTACCGACATCTTACTCTCAGGCTTTTTCACAAACTTGTTAGAAAGAGGCCATGTCGGAAGAACTACATGCATTGAACCAAAATTCTACTTGGGACTTTGTTAACAAATCAGCAGATGGAGTTCTCATTGGAAATAAGTAGGTGTATTCCATTAAACTTAAGGCAAATGGTACAATTGATCGCTACAAAGCTCGATTGGTTGCTCAAGGGTACAAACAAGAGTATGGAGTGGATTATGAGGAGACTTTTGCACCTATTGCCAAGATGAAACCAGTATAGACATTATTAGTTGTGGCTTCAATAAGAGATTGGACCCTACATCACATGGATGTGAAGAATGCATTTCTTCACGGCAATCTGGAAGAAGTGTTTATGAAACCACCACTTGAATGTGTTTTGCCAAGACCAAATGTATTTTGTCATCTTCAAAAATATCTCTATGGCTTAAAAAGGCTCCCCGACCTTGTTTTGATAAATTCTGATCCACGATTCAAACTGCGGGCTTCTCTCAGAGTTCTTCAGATCGTTCCTTGTTTCTTCATTCTTCTCCAACAAGTATAACAATACTTCTCATCTATGTAATGATATCATTATCACAAGAAATGATCCAAAGAATATTACTAAGTTGAAGGAATTCTTGCATACCACATTTAAGATGAAGTACTTGGGACGACTGACATACTTTCTTGGACTTGAGGTTCTATACTTGCCTACTGGAATCATGCTTACACAACAAAAGTATTCTGGTGATCTTGTTGCAAGGGCTGGTATTACTGATGACAAGGTTGTCTACACCCCAATGGAGATTAATACGAAGTACAAGTAGGTAGATGGATAATCATTCAATGATCCAGTATTATATCGGTAATTGGTAGGTTCATAGGTTTATCTCACTATGACAAGGCCAAACATCTCATATGTAGTACAAGTTCTAAGTCAGTTTGTGGCTAATCCTTACCACATACATCACACTGCATTATTGCATGTCATTTAGTATGTTCATGGATCTATGAATCAAGGTGTTCTTTTCTGTTCTGATTCTCCTATGCATCTTGAAGGACATGTTGATGTAGATTGGGCTGGTTGTCCATATTCTCGTCACACTGTTACTGGTTGGTGCATGTTTCTTGGATCATCTTTCATATCATGGAAATATAAGAAACAATCTCGCACATCTAAATCATCTATGGAGGCTAATATCGTGCTGTGTCGGTAGCAAGTTCAGAAATTATTTAGTTGCGTTCCCTATTATACGAGCTCGGTGTTGCTTTCTCATCTCCTACAGTGTTACATGTTGATAACACCAGTGCGATTAAAATAGCCACAAAACCTATGCAACATGAAAACACAAAGCATATGGAGGTGGACTACATTCGAGAATTAGTCATCGATCGTCTCATCACTCTACAACATATTTCTTCCTATGATCAACTTGCTGATTTGTTTACAAGGGTAATGACACATGCACGCCATCACTATCTTATCTCCAAATTGCTACTACGTGATCACCAATATCAATTATAGGGGGGATGTTAGGCAATGATATAATTGTATAGTAATAAAAAAATATACTTTTTCTGAGAATAATACTTAATTAGAGATTATACAATTATTACAGTATATACTCCTTCCTAGAATAGATTTCAAGCCCTACAATTGTATAGCTATAAGGATTCTCTATTGTATTATATGTGAAGAACAATCTTTTCTCTAGCTATCACAATTTCCATAATTCTTTCTCAAACCACTATGGGTTCAATACATAACAGCTGAACATTTACAAAAACTCCCAAATCTCTAAAGGAATTTCATTAATTCAACACATTAATGGCTATTCATTATTTCACCTCAGTTCATGCACTCCTCTCAGGCATACAAGAAGATCCTAAGCTAGAATCAAGTGTGCACCCTCAATTCATAAATGAAAACATGGTGAAACAACTAAACCCATGAGAAATTAACAAAGTAATAAGTAAAATTGAACACCCAACAACCAATTAATGCATAATAATCTACATTATCCCCCTAGAAACATTAGGATTTTCGACAAATATGGGAAAAAAATAGGCGAGTTACCAAATAGGTTTACTTCAATTGTAGCAACTGCAAAACTTCTCAATTCAAGAAGAAAATCAAGTAAGAACATAGACACCTTCTCTCCAATAGGATATATTGAAAAATGCCAAAAATATTTGTCTCTTGATTTTATTTTTCTTTCACTCTCCTTACAAGATTATTGAATGCACTCCCATGGGAAGCTTTCCCTTCAAAATTCCTAGCAAGTGTCTTTTTATATTCTGCCAAAAAGTGTGCATTAATCTATGCCATTTCATGTTTGGTGATGTTCATCGAATGTGCTAACAATGTTGGCGAGTCGCATATATGTCCTCTTGCTTAACAAAAGTATCCTATGATTAGATTGAGTAGGTTTCAATAAACAAACTTTGTCATACCCCGGGAGGGTACCCTAGATATGGCCGGTACTCAGAGACTATTGCTAGTCCCCAAGTGAACCACTTGGCCTCATTATATCCATTCATTCAATATATAACTCAGAAAACTCAGCTGAAAACTAAAGATAAGAATGGGCAATCTACAACTCAAATGTCATATTAAATAAATAAGCTAGTAAGAAAGAAACTAGCTCAACAAGTCTCAACATCAGTACTCAACTCTTGTCTATGAAGCCTCTATCACTATCAATTGGTGCCAATGACAGACCCATGGCTAGCTCAAAACAAAATAAGCTAACTCAAGTCTACTCTATAAGGCTAGGTGAAAATAAGGAATGATCCTTCGAAGTAAATACGGCTCACCAACTCAGCTAAATGCTCAGATCCTCAACGATACGCCTATTTATGTTCTATAATACCTGCCTTTGCATCATAAAATGATGCAGTCCAAAGGGAACATCAGTACGTGGAATGTACTGATATGTAAAATAGTTGAATGAAATAGAAACAGGTATAATAATATAGAAACAACATCAACTTAAAATAATACTAAATCAGAATGCCAGGTGTCTATCTAAAGCAAGAATAAAAAATAGACAAGTAACCCATCAACCAATCAAGCCTTGTCAATCAACTCATCTCAACTCAATAGAACTCAACTCAACTCATCTCATCTCAATGGAACTCAATTTGACTTATCTCATCTTAATGGAAGTCAACTCAACTCGACTCAGAGTACTTAAGATTGGAACTTTTTGAGAGTTTTTCTTATCCAACAACAATCACTTATGATCCAGTGATTGTACAACAATCCCTCTAATGTTTCCACAATTGTTCCATACTTTCCAGGTAAAGATCGCATATGATCCACAAGGAATCTAACCTTTATTGTCCTTTATTATTTCAGGTACTTTTCCTCAAGAGGGGGCCATGTAATTTAATGGTTCAATCCTTATCCTACACTTGGCGACGTAGTTAATGGGTGTGAGTGAGGCTCACTCTTATCATTTCGGTGCTCGATACTCCTCCCAAGACTCAATGCTTATAAGACTTCTCCTTATATCAATTCAATTAGCCTCATGGAGGTACTCATCAACTCATTTAGTCTCTTGGAGACTCTCATCATCTCATTAACTCAAACTCTAAAGTCCTCTATTATTTTTTAGGGACTTTAACTCATCTCAATTAGCTCAATTCTCAATATAAGAACTTAAGGAGTCAGATCATCATTTTAGAAGAAGTCATTTAGACAAAATTCATGAACTCAAATATGAAGACTCATAGGATCATCAAGCTCAATTAACATCAACCTTGTACTCACATCAAGATTTCGACCAACATACTCAAGTCAAGGCTCTAGACTCCATTCCTAGGCTCATTCATGCATGCTTTCACAAATCAACATATAGGATTTATACAATATCTCATGAAAAGTGTTCAATTCAAGAAAACATATTTATGATGATTATCAACATATGAAAATACATGTAGTAGATAAATGTTTTACGAAAATAATCAAGAAAGTACTTCAAGAAGAATGTAAGGGTACTCATGGACTCACAATCCTTTATTACCATCAATGGGGCACATGAGAGAATAATTCCATGCTTTAGTTCAGCCTTACATACCTGAAAACTTGATATTAAATTGAAATTTGATGAATACTAGCTTTCTTGGAGAAAATCCTCAATCTTGGTAGTTCTTTTAAAGTGAAAGAACTTAGAAGGACATTGGTTGAAGGAATTCTATTTGATTTTTGAATTCTTGACTTAGACTCTTTAGAGTTCTTGATGAAGAATCCTAATTCTTGAAGAATAAGAATCAAGAAACCCTTTCTTGGAGTTCTTGAATTCGTTTTCTTGAAACCATAGGTTATGATTTAAGATTCTATTAGAGATTCATAAATAGATAAAGAAATTTGGGTTGGGTAACTTGAAATTTATGAAGAATAACTTACCTTGATGATGAATCTTGAAAGCTAACCCTATCTTGATTATTTTCTTGATGATTCTTGAGCGTTTATATTTAGAATTGAAAAACTCATGTTTTATGTTATTTGGGACCTTAACTAGACCCCGCAAAGGTTTTAGGATAAATGCAGGCTCAAAATAAAAACAAAGGACGTCATTTAGCTTATCCAGAAAGGGTTCGCATTAGGTTCACGATGTGGAGCGGTCGCGAACCTTTGATAGCTCTGCCAGTCTTTAGTAAAATGGTCATAACTTTCTACTCCGTACTCTAATTAAGGCATAATTAGATGGCGTTGGAAAGCTAATTCAAATATCTTCAATTTGATATATTATGAGTCACCTAACACGTTATACTTTAGGAGATATGGGCATTTGAAGTAGACCCTTCTATCAACTCATATGAAAACTTAGTCGGTAGAAATTCTTTAAACTTGGATTGATGTAAACGATCCCTTATGACTCTAAATCACTCTAATATACTTTGAATGCTTAGAAATTGATCGTAGAATGTATATACAGCCTTAAAGTTGTTGGTCCATCTAACTTTTATAAAATTTTACATTAGAACTGCGACCTTATATTATCTCCAATTCTACTCCCATACTAAGAAATTGACTTTAATATCTATGCTCAACTAGGAATTATCAATTAAAATTCTATATCATATGAAGGATGACTCAATCTTTGCAAAAACACAATTGGGGTGTTACAAGCTTGATCGATCTCACCAACCTAGCTTGCACATCACTAGATCAGGCATTTGTTTTGCCCGTTCAATTGTGTGCAAAAGCACCTTTTTCTTATCTTTTCTGCAAGCATATATAACATTGCCAACTAGGTTAATGAATCACCAATTTGAGTCTTTACGTTTCCTTTTTAGAAATGTTTAAGGCCTTGTTTTCTTGTTATTTTGGTGAGCAATAATGAGCTCACCAAGAAATTAGGTGACTCGTATCTTTGTCCCCAAACTCACCCTTTTTTCGGTATTGACCAGGTTCCCTGCGTGGTTCTTGGTGAGGTCATGGGCATTTTAGCGAGTCACCAATTGTCCTTCTACAGTGCTCAACGTCTAAATCCTTGCTAGCTCCTTTTCAACTTCTTTTTTCATGTGTGTGTCCCAAGTGTTCCAGACTTTATCTTGATGAAAAAACAACAATTCATGTTAGTTTATAATACAAAATAAGGCATCAATGGCACTTTCATGCACAATTTAAATCCTACATGAGTACAAATTCACCACTCATCAACATACCCAACTTAATTCTTTACTTTTCCTCAAGTAAATCATATGTCAACTAGTTCAAAGATTATGTCCATAAAATTTAATAACTGATATTCAATTTGGGTACTAAGTCCATTCACCGTGAATCACTTAGATGTGCACTTTGAACTTCAAGAAATGACTAGAATATACTTTCCGGAGCTTCCACTCACAAAGGCTCACCCAAAGACAAAATCATGCTAAACAATTGTGCTAGATTACCCTTACATTAACGAAGATTCTAATCATACAAAGTAATGCAATATCAAGCTCAAGAATCATACAACACTCACACTCCCAAAAGAAGAAAATCACACCTAATTCGACTTATGAACTTGCCATTATTTTTTCGATTAATACATCAACCGGCTTATAAAAATCACAAAGGAATTTTTAGGTTTGTAAAGTGGCTGAGTGCACTGTAATGTAACATTTTAGGATAATGACTAACCTTTTTGGTGTATGACCTGGATTCAAACTATTATTCAACATAATACACCACATCAAAATTTTCCCAAGATAAATATTACATTCTTCTCATCGTATCAACTTTAGCAAGATATTACCTCCCTTTTATTCACTAACAAACATAAATTTTGACATATTTATAATATAGGACTGAAATCAAACATCAAAACTCAATTCAATAATTTTTTTTAGAAGGGATATGCAAATTTTAAATGAGGTCACAAAATATACTCATAACCAATCAGTCCCCAAACTTTTCCTTTATGAAGCCACTTTACCACGACTAGCCTTTGCCTCTACTATACCATACCCATAACTTAGGCTTTGGCCCTAAAGCTGGACTATTCTACCAAGTCAAAGACCAAGAAGAGCAAGGAAAGGTAGAAATAGCCAGGGATTTGTTTTGTTTCAAGTTCCACAAAAAGAAAAGTTATGACTCTGATAGTGCCAAACAAAGCTCACTCACATGCACAATCAAAAAATGTAGTTACAAGATCAAAGAAGTTCATGGTGGACACTCAAAGAAATGCCTAAAATACTCTCATTCATTCACCAATGTCAATCAATTAGACAAACTGGGCAAGTTTCGAGTACCATCAAATAACTTTCCAATCAAAAGACCTCACTATACATGGCTTTCCAACAAAATGATCCACACATTTTAACCAAATAAGTCTACTCAAGTGCAATGATCATCACAAAACTACAAGTTAGTTTCAATCTAGTCACGAAAAGAAGTCATGAGTCCACACATAAATTTATGAAACTCTCAACGTCTCATCAATGCAGCCCAAACAATATTGTGTCAATAGTATAATCCAAGACATCAATATTGACCATAATTGATACTTCAAAAATGATATTCAGCATTAAATCACAAACAATAATATATAAAGTGAAATCAAATAAGCACACAGGGTAAGTGCTAACCATTACACCTCCAAGTTAAATACTATAGTGTCTGTAATGCAAAAGATATAGGAGAGAAACAAAGTAATGAAGCTTTAAGTTGAAAAACTCCCTGTATGTAATAATGTGGATGTATGCAACATGACTTCATTGCTCCCTAAACTCCCGCATAAGGAACATATATTATTTTAACCAACTAACAACTTGGATTGCCTCCCAAGAAGCACCTTAGTTAATACCATGGTATGACGTGGCCATGTATCAAGCATCATCCAAATACACCACTTCAATTAGTTTCATCTCTAACTCATTGCCAAAATATAATTTAACATGTTGTCCATTAACTGTGAATCGAGTTCCATCTTTACTATCAAGTTTAATTGCGATGAGAAACTTACACAACCTTGAATGGGCCAGACTACTTAGACCTTAGCTTTTCCAGAAAGATTTGAACCGAGAGTTGTAAAGAAGTAAAAGGTCACCAACCCTAATTTCTCTACAAAGGATCTTAGCGTCATGCCACCTTATCACCTTCTCCTTGTAGAGAGATGAACTCCCATATCCTTGAAGCCGAAATTTCTCTAAAGCATGCAACTGATCAATCTAATTTCAAGAAGCTCTATCCGAATTTAAATTCATACCTTTAAGTCCTAAAGCCTTTTGTTCCAGTTCAATTGGAAGGTGGAACACTTTTCTAAAGACAAATTGATATGGAGATATGCCAAGAGCAGTTTGAAAGTGGTCTGATAAGCCCATAGAGTATCGTGTAACTTCTTTGATCAATACATAACCATTTTCGCTAATATGCTCTTAATCTGGCGATTTGAAATCTCAACTTGGCCACTTATTTGGGGATGGTAAGGTGTGACTACTTTATGCTTAACCCCGTATTTCTTCAATAGTGAGTCAAAGCATTAATTACAAAAATACAATCCCCCCATTGATAATGGCCCTTGGGGGTACCAAACTTCATGAATATGGACTTCTTTAGAAAGCACACCACACTTCTACTATCATTTGAAGTACCACCACCACTTCAACCCATTTAGATACATAGTTAACAACTACTTGAATGAATTTGTTCCCCCATGACCTTAATAAATGGCCCACAAAATCAATCCCCCTGAAATCGAACAATTCTACTTCCATTATTGGGTGGAGTGGTAGTTTATGCCTGCTTAAAACACTTCCCTGCAATTGACATTGAGTACATCGCTTCACCATCTCATTAGTATCTCGAAATATAGTCAGCCAATAATAGCCACATTGGTACACCTTTGTATCCATATGGATACCCCATGATGACCTCCAACTAGAGATGCAGGCAAGCCTCAACTATAACATGAACTTGTTCCTCTGGAACACATCTTCGGATAGTATTGTTAGCACATTCCCTAAACAAATAGAGTTCATCCCAAAAGTACCTTTTTGCAACAAGCAAGAATTTCTTTCTTTGGTAGTATTTCAACCCCTCAGGAAAAATTCCAAAATAACATAATTGGCATAATCAACACACTAAGGTAAGGTTGTTATTTCCAGCATCATCACAACCTCATCCAGAAAGGCATCAAGAATATCCCTCTTCTCAACACAAGAACTATACAACTCAAGAAAAAAAAAGTAGTCAGGCACTTGATTTTCACAACCCTTTCAGTCTTTTACATCAAAATCAAATTCTTGCAATAGCAACACCTACCTAATAAGAATCAACTTGGATCTTTCTTGTCCATGAGATATCGAAGGGTAGCGTGATCAGTGTGCACAATTACTATTTTCCCAAAAGATTGGCCCAATATTTCTCAAAGGTGTATACCACCACCAACAATTCTTGTTTAGTGATAGTATAATTCTTTTGGGCAACATTGAATGTTTTGCTGGCATAATAGATATGGTGAAATATCTTGTCCTTCATCCTAATGCCACACCTAAAGCTATACCACTTGCATCACACCTAAGCTCAAACAGTGACTTCCAATCTAGGGCAACAATGATAGATGCTGAGATAAGTTTTTCTTTCAAATAAGTGAAGGCCTTTGAACAAGCAACATCAAATTTGAATATAGCATCCTTCTCAAGTAATTTTCACAGTAGGTGGATGATATTTTAGAAGTCCTTGATAAATCTCTTATAAAAACGCTCATGCCCCAAGCAACTTCATACCCTATTGACAAAAATTGGAGGGGGGTAATTTTGCAATCACATCGACTTTAGCTTTACCACTTGCATGCCCAACTCAAAAATCTTATGACCAAGGAGAATCCCCTCCTTAACTATAAAATGACACTTTTTTCGATTCAAGACTAGGTTTGTTTCCACATGCCATTGCAAGACTTACTCATATTAGCAAGATATAACTCAAAAAACTCAGTAACCACTGAGAAATCATCCATAAAAACCTCCATTGTATCTTCCACCATGTTATCAAATATAGAAAACATACATCTTTGAAACGTAGCTGGAGCATTACATAACCCAAAGGGCATTCACCGGAAAGCAAATGTATTATATGGATAAGTGAATTTTGTCTTTTCTTGGTTTTCCAAGCAATTTAAATTTGGTTGTATCCGCAGTATCCATCAAGACTTCCAAACGATCTAATATTTGATCTATGAAAGCTAAGGAAAGGGAAAATAGTGTTTCTCTATAGAGGCATTTAACTTTTGATAATCCATGCAAATTCTCCACCCCATGATAGACCTTGTAGACACCATTTCACCTTTTTAATTTGGTACAACCATCATGCGCCCTTTATTTAGTATATTGTAGCAAGCTAACCCAATTACCATCGACAATAGGATAAATTACTCCAGTATCTAGCCATTTAATAATTTCCTTCTTGACAATCTCCTGCATAGGAGGGTTAAGTCTCCTTTGATGCTCCATACTTGATTTGCAATCCTACAATAGTTTGATTTTGTGAGTACAATTTCTGAAGGAATAATACCTATAATATCATCAATAGTCCAACCAATGGTTTTTATAAAACTTTTCAGCACTTTCACAAGAGCATCAATTTGTTATTTTAACAAGTTGGTGACAAAAATAACCGATAAAATGCAATTGTCCCCTAGGAATACATACTTGAGGTGAGAGGGAAGTTCATTCAATTCAAGAGTGAGGGGTGAAACGATGGATGGTTTTGCAAGTGGCATCTTGACGTGCTTCAAATTAATTTCAAGCTTGTCCTGAGCTCTAGGACAACAATGCATCCCCATCAAAGCGACAACAACTTCATCATAATCATCTATATCATCCTCATCATATTTCACCAGTATTGCAGGTAAAGATTCTCTGTCCATTCTAGTTAGCTCATATACACTCTCTACAACATCATCAACGACATCAATGATGGAAATCACTTAGAGGTCATTAGGCTACTTCATTGCTTTGCATACATTGAAGACAACCTCTTCATCATTTACTCTGAACTTCCACTTTCTACATCAATCAATGCCCTACCTGTGGACAAGAATGACCTACCAAGTATGATTTGCACATCGACATTAATCTCATAATCTAGAATGACAAAGTTTGCTAGAAATATAAACTTCTCTACCCTTACGAACACATGATAAATAATACCCAATGGACATTTGATCGTACGATCAACCATGAGTAGATGTATAGTTGTAAGTGAAGGTTCACCCAAAACAAGGTTCTTATAAATAGTGAATGACATATGGTTAATACTGGCACCCAAATCACAAACGACTTTAGCAAATTGAAACATCCCAATGGTGCATGGGATAGTGAATACTCTGGGATCATTTTTTTTACCACTATGTTGCTAGTTATCATGGCACAACAACTATGAGAAACTTCAACCATATCGATATCTAAACCTCTCTTCTTGGTGATCAACTCCATAAATTTCACATACCAAGCATTTCTAACAATGCTGCAATCAAAGAAATGCTGATAGAGAGTGTCTTAAAAAATGAAAGGAATATTTGAAATTTGGCATCCTTATTCTTCTTTTGAACTTTTAGGGGAATGATGTTTTGACTACAAGGAGTGGTTTAAGTGATGTCGGAGTAGAAATAAGCTCCGCCAATGACTTATGCACCTTACTACTAGCTTCTTGGCTTGGCATCTCCATTGACTCACTAGGCACACCGGTGGTTGCTTCCTGTAAGATTTGGTCATCTCAAACTGTCACTCACTTTCCTTTTGCTAGTGCGTGCTTTCTCAAAATTGGTATATCACTGCCTACCATTTTACCACCTCATGTGGTAATTGCTAGACATGGAATGCTTTCCCTCTTTGAATCAAATTGCATGGCCAACTTACTCATTTGTTCTTCAAGGGATTTAATTTCCATAGAGTGAAAGGAAACCATTTGATTTAGCAAGGAGGAATTTTCTTACATCCCCTTTAATATTTCATCTGACCCTTCAACTTTATTCAAATTCCGAGCAAGAATATCATTGGTTTTATGGCTCAGAGGATTATTCCAGGAACAATTGGGACTCGGATGTCCATATTGAGGAGCATATCTAGCATTTCTACAAGGCATGCTTTGGTACTTCCAATCATCATAATCTCTCCAACTACTACCTTGATTATGCTAATGAAAGTTCGGATTCCAACCTTGATTTCCCGTTGATCTATGATAGCCTGAGCGAAAACACTCCATTTGAGTTAAACACCCAGTTTGCTTCCTCATCATGGTTGACATAAACCATTTGGCTTCCTCATCATGGTTGATGTAAAGATTAACATTTCCATGAGGATAATCTTCGTTGGTTCTGATTATACCGACTAGTTGAGTGGTGTTCATAACATGTTTTGTCAGCACCTCAACTTGAGCTATCACTTTGGCTATGTTAGCATCCCTCTCTGTATTCTTCTCCAATTGTTCCCTGGTCTTCCTACAAAATAAATAGGTTCGCTGGCATGCTTTTGAGTACACCATGCCTTGTGTGTTTATGTCATTTCACCTAACAACTCTGTGGCGCTTGCAAATGATTGCTTCATCAAGCGCCCTCTAACCAAATTATCAGCCACTGTCTTGTTCACAACATCGAGATTCCTATAAAAGTATTGTAAGAGTAAGTGGCCTAGAACTCTATAAGTAGGGAATTGCAATAAGATCTTTTGAAACTGCATCCAAGTTTCATGGATGCTCGCCATCCACTCTTTTGAAATTTTAAATATCATCCCGCAACTTGAGCATTTGAGAAGGCAGGAAAAATATTTGTCTGAAAACTTCACAATATTTATCTAAAGATGTAATGGATTTGGGAGGCAACTTAATTGTCCATTTAGAAGTATCCCTACTAAGAGAAAAAGGAACTAAGTGAAGCCAAATTTTCTCTTGAGAAATATCCTTGAATGTGAATAAGTTGCATACATCCAAAAAGTTTCTAATATGATTTTGAGGATCCTCATCCAAATGACCACCATAAAGCCCTTTGATATGTAATAAAAATAACATCACACCTTTCACATAAAATACCACATCACTAACATACAGGGTGTCACGATAGGCCTAGACATGACACGACGAATGGGAACCCGAAGGGACCCAAACAAGCCTCTTAGCATATTAATCACATATCCTTGGTCGCGGAAGAAAGGTGAACAACCATAAGAGATAATATAAAAGAGAATTAGGACTAGTGGATGTCTTTGATAATAATAAAAGCATAAAGAGTAAATCTTATAACATAAATATATTATAATATTCCAACAACACCTCTAAACATAGAACGGAGTGGAGGCTAAGACACTCTCCATGCTCACCCTCATAATGTCAAATGTTCAACATCAAGAAGTCTTATAAATAGTAAGAGAAAATATATAGTGTCCCCGAACTTGAGGACTTACCAGGCTTATCTTTGAATAATCTCACTAGCCATGCGGAGGATGATCAAGAGGAGCTCCGGTCCCTACATGGTGATATCATGTAGACATAAAGTATGCATTAGTACATTTGAATGTACTAAGTATGTAGGATGCAATGCAACAAGACATAAGCCAACAAAGACAAACTGCATAGTAATAGGCAATAGATAAGCATAATCTCAATATGGCATGCATGATCAATGCTTGAAGTAAAACATATTTGTAAAACATTCAACTTGCATAGAACATAATACATGTGTGGGAAAAGAGCTCAATCAAAAAAGAATAAGACCAAGCGAGCTTCAACTTGGAATCTAGATAATTACACCTCAGTGGTAAAGAGGTGATCCACTTTGCCAAGGTAAATCATACTTCACCTTATGGGAGCTCGTTCTATTTCAGAGAAGTAACCCCCATTACAGGACCTATCCCATTTCTGGGTAGATTTCATGATAAAGTGCACTAAATAGATCCACTAGTATAGCAAGGGTATAACATAATCCTATATTGGCTTATAGTTTGAGAAAACGAGTATGGACCCTTGAAGATAGTCCACGCCGATATCCAATCCATCAGTCCCAAGTCTAATCCCATGGAATACATGAAATAATCATATCTTTAGTAACTTCTTATGAACATAGAATTAGAACATGAGTAGCTCTTAAATATACTTGACCTCTAATGATGAGCCTAACCTGAAACATGAGAATAGATCATAATTATACATGAACCCTTGCTTTAACATAAATGGCTCACAAGAGGTAAAATCTTGAAAATAGGGCTTAACTTCATACTTGCAGAATCATGGATAATTTTATGAATTCATAACATACTTGGTAGCCCATATTCATCATGAAGTCATGTGACTTGTAAAACATGTAAATAACTTGAGAATTCTTGACTTGACATTTCATCGACCACTTGGTGGGCACATATGAGAACATATTTAAATCATGCAAAATGCAAGAGTATAGATCATGAAATAGTGAAATTAATGCGTCTTAAAGTCATGTAAATCGGCCCATCAATATCATGGTAAAACCCCATAATGGGTAACTTGTAAATCATATCAAAACTTCTCAATAACTCATATATTTCATAGCTTGAATAATATATAGTCTCAACAAACAAAATCAATTCATGGTATAAGCTTGAAATATGTAAACATGCATAATAAATTTACATTTCATAGAACCCCAACATAAGTTATAATCAAAATCCACAATAAGAGCTACACATAGAAAATACCACTTGAAAACCTATAATTTTCATAAAAAGAAGATCGGGCTCTATGGGTGAAAGGACCCAATGGACGAAATCCACATACCTAAATATGGGGAATTCCTTGATGTAGACATAAAGGAGACTTGAAGATTGAATAAAGTTCTTGATATTTAGAATTAAGCTTGAGACATTTGAATTTTGATGAAATACTTGGTTAAGTCTTGGATAAGTTTTTGACAGGGTCTCCAGTGATATAGAGTTAAAAAATGGCTAAATATAGGTGGTTTCACGCATAAGTGGGTATGAGGCTATGATCCCAAGGCCCTTGGGCCAAAATGAAAAACTAAGGAAAACAATACACCGGTCCGCGTTAGGTCTATGACATGGACCCAACGCATAGGCAACTCCAACCCTGATCCATGCTAGTGGCGCATCGCAACCAAGGCGTGGATGGTTGCTGGAAATTGAATTTTTATGAAAATTATTTTTCGCTACGAGTCCTCTAAAATCTGGGTTGTATCCATTTTCCACTCAATTTTGCCCGCTGACCAAGAATACGAAGTTAAATTTTTGATATCGCACACAGATTTTGAGATATATGGAAACTAAAATTATGGTCATTTCCAAAGCACATTTTTTGGGCGTTTCAATATCTCCTCGTTGGGAACATTCGTCCCTGAATTTCAAAGAATGTATATAAGAGAAGTAATCATGAAGATTTCAGCCCGTCATGAATGCAAAAACGATTTAAACATCATTTTCAAAAATCTCAACATGAATGTCAAAACTCACCAAGAACTTTTCAACATAAACATGAATGCATGTAAAATGAATAAGGGCAGAAACTTAAGACTTGAAATCATATGAGGGACTTAAATTAGTACCTTTGGATTAAGTAGAATGGAAGAGATATGGATATCGCTTTCTCATGTCCGCCTCGGCTTCCCATGTGGCACTCTCAACTTGTTGATTCCTCCAAAGAACCTTGACAGAATCGACGTCTTTGTTTCTCAACCTCTTCACTTGTCTATCCAAAATTTCCACCGGGACCTCCTCATAAATCAAATTATCTTCTACAACACCCACAATATCCAAGGGCACTATCACACTTGGGTCACCCACACACTTTCTCAACATAGACACATGGAAAACTAGATGTACCATGTCCATATCCATAGGTAACTCCAACTCATATGCAACCTTACCAATTTCCCCTTCTTGCCAAACCAGACCATACCCTTCATGGGTGAGACCTTCAAATAGACCCAATCACCAACCTCAAACTCAACATTGCTTCTCCTCACATCGGAGTAGGACTTTGTCTACTTTGGGATATTCTCAATCTCTCTCTTATCAACCTTACCTTTTCTAAGGTTTCCATGACCAAATCCATACCTAGAAAAACCATTTTTCCCACTTCAAGCCACCCAACTGGGGACCTATAATGCCTACTATAGAGAGCATCAAAAGGAGCCACACCAATGCTTGAGTGGTAGCTACTGTTGTAAGCAAATTCAATTAGTGGAAGATGTTCATCCCAACTGCCCTTACACTCCAAAACACAAGATCTAAGAATATTCTCAAGAGTTTGAATAGTCCTCTCGGCTTAACAATCCATTTAGGGGTGAAAGGTCGTGCTAAGCTTAACCTTGGTACCAAGACCTTTATGGAAAGACCTCCAAAAGTGAGAAGTGAATTGAGCACCACGATCCAGAATGACAGACAAGGGCACTCCATGCAATCTAACCAATTTATGTTATACAACTTGGCATAATCTTAGGCACCATAAGTAGTTTTGACCGGTAGGAAGTGAGCCAACTTTGTCATTCTATGCACAATAACCCAAATAGAATCAAAATGTTTCCTAGTCTTAGGCAACCCAACCACAAAATTCATGTTGATTTTCTCCTACTTCTAAGTAGGAATCTCTATATCTTGGGCTAGGCCACTCGGCCTTTGATGTTCGGCGTTCACTTGTTGGCAATTGTGACATCCGAATATGAACTTGGTAATGTCTCTCTTTATACCACCCCGCTAATACACTTCTCTCAAGACTCTATACATCTTTGTAGAATTGAGGTGAATGGAATATGATGAATTATGGGCTTCCTTCATGATCAATTATTTCAAATCATCCACATTTAGCACACATAATCTACCTTCGTACCTAAGGGCACCATCTCCCCCTTGAAAGAAAACCTCCACCTTACCACCCCTCACTATGGACTTCAACTCTAGCAACGCGGGGTCAAGATCTTATTTTTCCTTTACCTCCTTAATCAAAGAAGACTTAGAATCATCAATAAACACTACAACCCTATTATCAACTTCATCCAACCTAACCCCCAATCTAGCCAACCGGTGGACCTCTCTAAACACCTCTTTGTCACCATCATCAACATGAGCTAGACTACCCCTATATAGATCATCGGCCACAACATTAGCTTTGCCAGTGGTAATGAACACTCATATCATAATCTTTAAGGAGCTCTAACTGCCCTTTTTGTCTCAAGTTAAGGTCTTTTTGGGTGAACACATATTAGAGACTCTTGTGGTCAGTAAACATATCAACATGAACCCCATGCAAGTAGTGACGCCAAATGTTCAAATCAAATACAACGACCACCAATTCAAGATCATGGGTGGGATAATTCTTCTCATGCACCTTAAGTCGTCTAGAGGTATATGCTATCATTTTACCACTTTGCATCAAAACACACCCCAAACAAATTATTGAAGCATCACAATATACAACAATTCCTCCAACCCTTCCGGTAGAGCCAATATAGGAGTGGAGACAAGCTTATCTTTCAAAGTTTGGAAACTCTTTTTACAATCATCGGTCCACACAAATATCACTTTTTTGAGTCAATTTAGTCATAGGAGAAGCAATGGAAGAGAATCCATTCACAAACCTCCAGTAATAACCCGCCAAACCTAAGAAGCTTCTAATATTGATGGAGTCAAAGGTCTACACCAATTTCTAATCATCTCCATTTTCTTTGGATCAACCTAAATACCATCACCCGACACGACATGTCCAAAAAATGCAACCACTTTCAACTAAAACTCACAATTCTCATATTTTGCATACAACCTCTCCTCCCTTATGATTTGCAACGCCACTTTCAAGTGATCCACATACTCCTCCTCACTATGGGAGTAAATCAAGATATTATCTAAATACCACCACAAACAAGTCGAGGTAGGGGTTTAAAGGCCCTGTTCATAAGATCCATAGATATAGCTGGTGCGTTAGTCAACCCAAAAGACATAACCACAAACTCAAAGTGCTTATACCTAGTCCGAAAAATCGTCTTAGGAATGTCACACTCCCTCACTTTCACTTGGTGCTACCTGGATCAAAGATCAATCTTAGAAAGGTGACTAGCCCCTTAAAGTTGATTGAAAAGGTCATCAATCCTTGGTACAGGGTACTTGTTCTCTATGGTGACTCTATTAAGTTATTGGTAATCGATGTACATTCTAAGAGAACCATTGTTCTTTTTCACAAATAACACTGGTGCACCGCAAGGCGACTTGCTAGGACTTATCAAACCATGTTCTGAAAAATCACTCAATTGCTCTTTCAACTCCTTCAACTCCACCAGGGCCATACGATAAGGGGAATAGAAATGGGTTGAGTATCGGGAAGGAGGTCTATACTAAAATCTATTTCCTTTTCAGAGAAACACTAGAAACTCATTGGGAAAGACATCAAGAAACTCATTAACCACTAGAACCGAATCAATAGGAAGGACTTTGGACTCTATATCCCTAACCCTGACAAGATGATAAAGACAACCTTTAGAAATCAACTTTTGGGCTTTAAGACAAGAAATGAATCTACCCTTGACCACCATATCATGACTTCCAACTCAAGGGTGGGCTCAATAGGGAATTAGAATTTGACCCTATGGGTTCTACAATCAATAGAAGAATAATATGCATGCAACAAATCCATCCCAAGAATGATATCAAAATACACCATATTTAATTCAACAAAATCACAAAACAAGATTTTATGCAAAATGAACATGGGACAATTTCTATAGACTCTTTTAGCAACAATAGACTCACCAATAGGGCTAAACACTTCATAAGGATCACACAAAAAATCGGTACTAACATGAAGTGTTTTGGCAACAAAAGGAGTAATAAAATAAAGAGTGGCATCCGGGTCTATATATGCATACACATCAAAATCAAAAACCTTTAACATATCGGTAACAACATCGAGTGCCTCATCAATTCCTTGCCTCCCTTGAAGAGCATAGAATCAATTTTGCCTTGGAGCACCTCCTTGATGAGCTCCCGTTCCTCTTTGGCCCGCATTAGCACTTTGGCCTTGAGAATGGCCATATCTACCTTTGGGATGAGCCTAAGGACAATCAATAGCCTTGTGGCCAACTTCACCATAAGCAAAGCAAGCATTTGAATTTCTCTAACAAGGACCACCATGATTCTTTACACACCTTGGACATCTAGGCTTTACCATTCCTCCATTACCACCTTGGAACCTTTGATTAGGCACCCTATCATTGCCAAACCTCTTGTTGGAAGCATTGGATGACCCTTGGTCTTGGAACTTGTGGCCTTTAGGAAACCAGCTACATTTAGAACCTTGGAACCCACCTTCCAATCGAGCCCTCTTGGACTTACCACTTCTTCTCTTTCTAAGATCTTCCCCCTCTATTTGGTCAACATATGTCATGAGGTGGGAGAAGTCCATATCACATACTAGCATAGTAGTACGACACTCCTCATTAACCAAGTCGGATACACCCGACACAAATTTGTTCATCCTTGACCTTGCTCAGCAACCAATTGTGGTGCATACTTGGAGAGTTGGTTGAACTTGAGGACATACTCCTTCACACTCATAGATCCTTACTTTAGATTCATAAAATTCATCATCTTCACCTCCCTTAGCTCAATAAGGAAAGAACCGGTTAAGAAATGCTGCTTTGAACTCCTCCTACAGGATAACATTACCATTCCCCTTCTCTATCTTCCATTGAGTGAACCATATTTGATCCACCCCTTTGAGTTGGTAGGCCTCCAACTCCAGTTTTTCATCGAATTAACTTGCATAATGGACAACACCTTATACACCTCATCAATGAATTCTTGGGGATGTTCATCCACCTTGGACACATAGAACTCCTGTGGATTCATCCTACTAAAATACCTTACCCTTGAGGCCGAAGTAGGAGCATGAGGGGCTTAGGCCCCTTGGTTGATTTGATTGGTCATAGCATGAACCAATATTGCAATAGCATCTCGAAATTCTTCTTGGCCTACCCCTTCTTCTTGAGGAGCTTGAGGAGCGGGAGGAGCCAGTTTCTCCATAGATGTACAGGCTTTTCTTCCTCTTAGAATTGAGATGATCTAGAATAGCAAAGACTATTCATTAGGGAAAAGCCTTACCTTAACTTCTATAGCATGACATAGGTCATGAAGAAGGGAATTTCCTAAAACATCTCATAGTCTCTTACTCATAGTTGTGGTGCACTTCACAAAATAAATAAGACTTTAATCGACGCAGTGTGTATGATTCTGAGGACCATTAATAACCTAGTGCTCTGATACCAAGTTTGTCACGACCGAGGCCTAGGGCATAGATCTTGCGCGATGAATGGGAACCCGAAGAGATAAATAATCACAAGAGATAATATAATAAGGAAGCGGGACTAAGGGAAGTCTTTGATAATCATAAAGCATAAAGAGTCAAGCTAAAAATATAAATACATCATAATATTCCAACATTTCTAAACATAGAATGGAGCGGGGGCCAAGACACTCTCTGGGCTCACCCTTATAATGTCAAATGTTCAACATCAAGAAGTCTTAGAAATAGTAAGAGAAAATAGATAGTGTCCTCGACTTGAGAACTCACCAAGATTATCTTCGAATAATCTCACTAGCCACCCAGAGGATGATTAAGAGGAGCTCCAGTTGCCACATGGTGATGTCATATAGGCATAAAGTATGCGTTAGTAAGTTTAGATGTACTAAGTATGTAGGAGGCAATGCAACAAGACATAAGCCAATATGGACAAAATGCGTAGTAATAGGCAATAGATAAGCATAATCTCAATATGACATGCACGATCAATTTTTGAAGTAAACATGACTTCTCCTTGCTTGAATTGAAGGCCTTGGTGAAAGAGAGCAAAGTAGAGGTTTTCTCCCAAGGGGGAGATCGGGCCCTTAGGTACCAAGGTAGGTTATTTGTGCCTTGTGTTGATGGTTTGAGGGAGAAGATCCTTGATGAGGCCCATAATTCTTCTTATTCCATCCACTCCGATTCCATCAAAATATATAGAGACTTGAGGGATGTGTATTGGTGGGGAGGCATGAAGAGGGACATTGCCAAATTCGTTTCTGATTACCATAGTTGTCAGTAAGTCAAAGCCAAGCATCAAAGGCCAAGTGGCCTAATGCAAGACATAGAGATTCCTACTAAGAAGTAAGAGGTAATTAATATGGATTTTGTGGTTCAGTTTCCCAAGACTAGGAAAGGTTTTGATTTTATATGGTTGGTGGTCGATAGGATGACAAAATCGGCTCACTTTCTACTGATTAAGATTATATATGGGGATGATGAGTATGCAAGGTTTTACATCCATGAGTTAGTGAAGTTACATGGAGTTCCTTTGTCTATCATATCATATTGTGGTGCGTAATTCATTTCACACTTTTGGAGGTCTTTTCAAAGGAGTCTTGGTATAAAAGTTCACCTTAGTATGGCCTTTCACCCTCAAACGGATGGCCAAGCCGAAAGAACCATTCAAACCCTTGAATATATGCTCAGGGCATGTGTATTGGAGTTGAGGGGTAGTGGGGATGATGATTGAGTTTGCCTACAACAAGAGCTATCACTCTAGCATCGGTATGGCTCCTTTTGGGGATCTTTATGGGAGACATTATAGATCATCGGTTAGTTGGTTTGAGGTTGGAGAGGTGGCTTTATTTGGATCGGATGTTCTTATGGAGGCTCTTAAGAAGGTTAGGATGATTAGGGAAAGGTTGAGAATAGCCCAAAGTTGTCAAAAATTCTATGCCGATGTGAGACGAGGAGACATTGAATTCAAAGTGGGTGATTGAGTCTATTTAAAAGTTTCTCCAATGAAAGGTGTGGTCTGCTGGAAGTTGAGTCCAGGATATGTTGGTCCTTATGAGGTGATAAAGAGGGTTAGCAAGGTAGATTATGAATTAGAGTTGCCTAGTGAAATGAATTTGTTCATTTGGTAATCCACGTCTATATGTTAAGAAAATATGTTGGTGATCCTAATGCTATTATGCCTCTTCATGTGGTTGATGTTGTTGAGGATAACTTAACTTATGAGGAGAATCCGATTCAGATTTTGGATAGGAAAGTGATGAGATTGAGGAACAAGGAGGTGGCATCCCTTAAGGTCCTTTGGAGGAACCAACAAGTCGAAAGTGCTACATGGGAGGGCGAAGCTGACATGCAAAAGCCGTATCCTTATCTTTTCTACCCCACTCAAGCCTAAGGCTCTAATTTTAAGTCCCCATATGATTTCAAGTCTTGTATTTCAGTCCTATGTCATTCATATGTATTCATATTTAAGTTGGCAAGTTTATGATGATTTTACACTTATGTTGAGATTTTTAAAATGGTGTTTAAAATATAATGTTGCATTCTCGTTGGGGCTAATTTGTTTATAACCACTCTTGTCTTGTATGTATCTTTTACATTTGGGGACAAATGTTCCCAATGGGGAGCTATTGAAACAACCCCAAAAAGTGCTCGAAAATATGCCTTAGAATGTCCGAAATTTTAAATTCCATATATCTCAAAATTCGTGCGCGATATCGAAAATATGACTTCATATTTTTTAGAGGGTCAAAATTAGGGAAAAAAGGTCTAACCTCGATTTTAGAGAAATCGAAACGCAATTTCAATTTCCAAAATATCGATTTCCAAAATCAGTCTCTGACGCACAGCTGCCACGGACATGTGTAAACTTGGTCCCCTCGACAGATACGCGATGCAGACCTATGTAGTTTTTGCCTAGTTATTTTTCTGTGCGAGTCCAAGACTTTTAGGTCTTGGGCCTAAGTGTTCCCAAACGTGTTTTCACCTATACTTAGCCATATTACACCCTCATATCATCTTAAACACTGCCCAATACTCACCGAACACTTAGCCATATTTTCAATCCCAAATTCAAGTCTCAAACCCTCATCTGGAACTAAGGTTTTCCTTCAAGGTTCTTCTTCAAGCTTCAAGTCTCCATCTCTAATCTTCACCAAGTTCATCTCCAAGCTAAGGTATATGGTTTTTTTCCATGGGTTCGTTTCATCCATGATACCCAAGTCTCCTTTCACTCAAACTTGTATGATTTAAAGTTGATTTTCAAATGGGTCTTGCATATTATGAAATTCACTGCACACTATGATAATTCTATGTGAAATTGTGACTGTTTTGCTATATTTTGAGCTTTAAATCTTGGATCTATTATAAGATTTGAGTAGGGGTTTTGATGTATATTGATTGAGGGTGTTTCAAGGTGTTGATTGATGGTTTTACAATAGTTTTTCTTGCATGATTTCATCTCTAAATTGCAAGGTCTTATACATTACACACTCTCTAAGTGCTTGATAAAATTTCCAGATGTGGTTTCTTGAGGAATTGAAGGTCCAAAGTATGAGATATGATATGAATGATGTTATGATGATAAAATGAGCCTATGTATATGATAAATTATATATAAAGTGTTGCATTAGACCATGCCCAATCTGGGGGGACCAAGAGCCAGATAACCTAGATGGGGGTTTGTACTCATCAACTTAGTGTCACCAACAGGGTGATAGGGTAGCATCATCATCAACCTAGATGGGGGTTTGTACTTATCAACCTAGTGAGGGGTTTGTACCTCACCACCTAAGTGATGGGGTGGAATCATCACCAATCTACCAAGGGGTTTGTACTTTGGAAAGCTAGATTAGAATATGAGCATGACTTACATAAGAATGTTTTACTTATACATTGATCATACATGCCATATTATTATGCTATGCCTATTGCCTATTGCTATGAATTTTAATTATGATGCCTATCTCTTGTTGTAATGCATCCTATATACTTAGTACATTCAAATGTACTAACGCATACTCTTGCCTATATGATAACACCATATAGGAATCAAAGCCCAAGTTGACCATCCTCCTCCACGTGGCTAGTTCGGTACTACTCAAGCTAGTTGGTAAGTCCTCCACTTTGGGGACCTTAGTCTTTGTTGCTCTTATTATGTATTGAGACATTCTTCAGTATTGTCTGTTTTGACTATAAATGTGAGCCCGGTTGCTTTGTCTTGGCCACCGCTCTTATCTATGTATTAGAGGTGCTTGTTGGACAAATTGTGTATCTATGATATGATTTTGTCTCTTGTCTCTTGATTACGATATTATGCAAGCTTTGGAATTATCCCCTTTGCCCCTACTCTTACTCTTTATGTATTTATATGCTTCTGCGACCAATGATGTGCAACGATAAGTTAAGAGGCTTGTTTGGGGTTCCTTCAGGTTCCCCATTCGTCATATCACATCTAGGATCTAGGCTTGGGTCATGACACTAGAACAACCACTGCAAACTTTTTCGAAAATTCAAAATGACCAAAATATAGTGAGCAGGAACGCCCTGATGCGACATGGCCAGGGCGTGCCATTGTGTTATTTCATGCAGTTTTTTTTAGTCCGGGCCAAGGCCTTTGGGTCTTGGTCCTAAGACTTCCCATACGTGAAAATACCTGTACATAGCCATATTTTACCTTCACATCACATAAGACATTCCCCAAAACCCTCTGAAACATTTAGACTATTATTTCACTATAAATCAAGTGTCCAAATCTCTTCAGATCTTAAGGTATTCATTCAAGCTTCAAGTCTCCATTTCCAATCCTCTTCAAGGATTCTCCAAATCAAGGTATGTGGGT
This sequence comes from Solanum clarkiae, assembly GCA_011800125.2. Classification (NCBI taxonomy): domain Eukaryota; kingdom Viridiplantae; phylum Streptophyta; class Magnoliopsida; order Solanales; family Solanaceae; genus Solanum; species Solanum clarkiae. The sequence goes on from JAABOM020000002.1 coordinate 5,107,139, forward strand.
TTCAACCATTGGGTTCTTTCACCCATGGTGCCCAAGCTTCCTTTTTACCTAAATTGCATAATTTAAAGTTGATTTACTCATGGATCTTACTTATTATAAATTTTACTACACACTATGTTGGGGTCTCCTTGTGATTGTTTTAGCAAGTTTTGAACTTTGAATCTAAGATCTATTGTGAGATATCATGAAGGGTTTTGATCCATATTTTTTTGAGGGTTTTACCAAGTATCTATTGATGGTTTTATATTGAATTTTGTTGCATGATTGTACTCTTGAATTGCATAGTTTTACACTAGCATTACATATCCGCCAAGTGTATGAAAAATGTCCGGATTATGTATCTTGAGTTGTTGAAGGCCTAATGCATGACATATGATTTTAACGACCTTATGATGATGAAAGGAATGTATATCTATGGAATTTTGCTCTATAGTGTTGTGAGATGATCACTTTGATGGAGGGTGTGATGTTCATTAACCTAATTGAGGGGTTGATACCTCATTAACCTAATTGAGAAATTGATACCTTATTAACCTAATTGAGGGGTTGATATCTTATTAACCTAATTGAGGGTTGATACCTCATTAACATAATTGAGAGGTTGATACCTCGATAACCCAATTGAGGGGTTGATACCTCAATAACCTATTGAGGGGTTGATACATCAATCACCTAGATTGGAAGGTGGAACGTTTGACAAGCTTGTCGAGGGGTTTTTACCTTGTCAACAACTTGAGGGGTTTGTACCTCAATCACCAAGTGTGGTAGGGTGAGATGATCTACCAACCAGTCAAGGGATTTGTACCTTGATAAACTATGTACTCTATAATGATGGTCTCTTATTACACATGTATTATGATCTATGTAAGCATGATTTACTTCAAGCAACTTCCATGCATGCCATATTGTCATATGTTACTCATTTTTTATGCTTATGCATTTCGATTATGACGCTTATCTCTTGTTGCATTGGATCCTACATACTTAGTATATTCAAATGTACTAACGCATACTCTATGCCTACATGATATTACCACGTAGGAACAAGAGTTTTTTTTGGTCATCCTCCTCCTCCATGTGGCTATTGGTTCCTATTCAAGCTAATTAGTGTGCCCTCCATTCTGAGGACAATGTCTATATTTTTATGCTATATATTAAAGACTCTCTTTCTTTATGGTATGCTTTTACTATGAGGGCGAGCTCAGTTGTTTGTCTTGGCCCCCGCTAAGTTCTACGCTAGAGATGTTGTTGGACAAGTTATGTATTATGCTTGAGCTTTGACTCACTTATGTTATTCAAGTGTTTGAACTCTTTCCCTTATTCCCAATTTCCTTTGGTTACATTTCTTATGTTGTTCTATGTTGCTTTCGTGACCAAGGATGTGTGTACGATATGCCAAGAGGCTTGTTTGGGATTCCTTCGGGTTCCCCATTCGCCATGTCATGTCTATGACCTATTTTAGGTCATGACAAACTTGGTATCAGAGCACTAGGTTGTTAGGTCCTTGGAATCCAACACACCACATCGATTAGAGTCTTGTTCATGGTTGTGTTGTGCAACTATGAGCAAGAGGCTCTGAGAGGTTTTAGGAAATATTTCTTTTCTTCATGGTCAATGTTGTGCTACAGAGTTGAGATTAGATCATGCCTAACGTAAGAGGAAGAAGGGCCTGCTCTCTTGAAGAACAACTGACTTATGAAGAATTTTGGGATGCTCTTACCATGTTAGCTCATGCCTTGGCAAGTCAAATCAACCAAAGGGCCCATGCTCCTGATGTTCCTACTCTGAAATCTCGAATGAGGGACTTCGTGAGTATGAAACCGCTTGAGTTCTTTGGGTCAAAGGTAGATGCGGAGCCCTAAGAATTTGTGGATGAGGTGTACAAAGTATTGACTATTATGGATGTTAGGTCGAAAGAGAAGGCGGAGTTGACGGCCTACCAACTCTATGGGTTGGCCCAATTATGGTATGCTCAATGGAAGGAGGAGAAGGGAAACAATAATGTGGTACTATGGGAGGAGTTTAAGGTGTCTTTTGTTAACTGGTTCTTCCCTCTTGAGCTTAGGGAGGCCAAGATAGATGAATTCATGTACTTGAAGTAAGGATCAATGAGTGTGGGGGAGCATGCCCTCAAGTTCAACCAACTTTCTAAATATGCTCCCCAATTGGTGGCCGATCCAAGGTCTAGGATGAACAAGCTCGTGATGGGTGTATCCAATTTTGTAAGTGAGGAACACCGATCCGCTTATTGATAAGTGACATGGATTTGTCCCACCTAATGACATATGCTGAACAATTGGAGGAGGAAAAGATGAGGAAGAGAAGGAGTAAAGAGGCCAAGAGAGCCCATTTTGAAGGAAAGTTCGAAAGTCCCAAAGATAGAGATGATGCTATGTGTCCAACATGTGGTAAGGTTCATAGAGGCCCATGTTTTAATGACACCAATGCTTGTTTCCGTGGTGGTGAAGAGGGACATAAGAAGAAACATTGTCCTCGTAAGCAAGACAAGGGTGAAGATGTTCATCCTCAAGGTGGTTCCCCAAGACACAATCAATTCTATGCTCTTTAAAGAAGGCAAGAAGGGGATGAAGTGCCCGATGATGCTACCAATAAGTTAGAGGTTTTCCTTGATTTTATTATGAATGCTTTGATGGCTTCGAGAGTCGCTATTTCTTTCATTATTCCTTTTGTTGGTACAAAGATTTGGTTATGTGAGTCTATTGGTGCTAGTAAGGCTTATAAGGGTTGCTCCATGTCCTTATTGCTTAAAATCTTATCTTGAGATCTTGGTTGAATTTTGTTTGATGGGTTGAAGGTATTGAGATGGTTTGGTTACATGCATATCATGCTTCCAATAAGTGTAGGACCCGTAAGGTTGTAATATGATGGATAAGGATAGACGATATATTGGGCCAACTACAATGGGCTAGTCACTTCTCTAAGATTGATTTGTGGTTTGAGTTTTGTCGGCAAGTGAGGATTAGGGTAGGTGATATTCCTAGGTGTCCTTTGGGCTAGCAATGAGCATTTGAGTATTGGTGGAGTTGTTTGGTTGACTTATGCACGGGCTATGCTTATGAGTTTCATGAATAGAGTCTTAAAACCCTACCTTGATGTGCTTGAGGTGTCCTCTAGTTTTGGAGCATTTGATTTATTTAGAGCTTGTGGACCATTTGGGGTTAGTCTTGCAAGTCTTGGGTGATGAGGTTGTTTGCAAAATATGATAGGTGTGAGTTAAGGGTAACGAGAAGGTGGTTAGAACTCTTTAAGGATTATGATATGAGTGTGTATTATTTACCCCAGTAAGACTAGTGTTGTAGTTGGTGCTCTATGTAGCCTAGCATATGCTGATGAAGGTGGCAAAAGGGGTGACTAGAGAGGTCCATCGGTTAGTTAGAATGGGGGTTAGGTTGAAGGAAGCTGAGCATGGTGGTATAGTGTTCTTGATGGCTCCAAATCTTCTTTGGTTGAAGAGGTCTAGTTTAAGCAAGGCCTTGATTCTTCCTTATTAGAGTTGGAAGTTTTGGGTGGAAGGATGGTATAGTGGAGGTTGTCTCCCAAGGGGGAGATGGTGGTTTAAGGCACCAAGTAGGCTATGTGTGTTTGAGGTTGATAATTGGGTTAAGATTGGGTGTGAGTCCTTATAGGGTGTAGAGAAAGACTAGGGAGGTTGCATGCGAATGGGAATTGCCTATGGATATGGATATGGGTCGTCTGGTTCCTCATGCTTCTAGGTTGAGGGATGTGTTGGTAACTTTAGTGCTATAGAAATCTTTGAGGCCGTAGGTGTTATGGTGGATAACTTAGCTTAGGAGAAGGTCCTAGTGGAGGCATTGGATGGATGGGTGGAGAAGTTGATTGATAGGAGGTAGTGTTCGTCAAGGCCCTTTGGAGGAATCGTCAAGTCGAAAGTGTCCCACAGGGAGCCAGAGCCGGCATGGAAAAACAGTATTTGTATCTCCTTCATTCTATTCAAGCTTGTGATAATGCTTCAAGTCCTTTTTCCATGGTTCCAAGTCATAAGTCTCATCCCTCATGTATTTGTATGTATTCATTTTTAGATTGACAAGTTCATATTGATTTTGACACTTATGTTGAGGTTTTTGAAAATGATGTTTAGGTGCATTGCTGCATTCTCGTATGGGCTGAAATCATCTTGTTTATTTCTCTTATATGCATTTCATTGACATTTGGGGAAGAATGTTCCCAAGGGGGAGATATTGAAATGACCCCCCAAAAAAGAAAGTGCCTGAAAATGTCTTGGAAGTGCCTGAAATCCTAATTTCCATAAATCTCAAAATTTGTGCATAATATTGAAAATCCGACTTTATATTCTTGATCAGGTGGTCAAATTGAATGGGGAATGGATATAACCCCAATTTTAGAGCAACCGTAGCAAATTTCAAAAATTTCAAAGTGAGCAAAAAACAGTGAGATGGCGCGCTCCTAGAGCGATGCGGCCAGGGCGGACCAGCGTGTTATTTCATGCAGTTTTTAAGTCCAGTCCAATGATTTTGGGTCTATGGCCTAAGCCTTTCCATATGTAAAAATACCTATACTTAGCCACATTTCACCTTCATATCGCACAATACATTCCCCAAAACCCTTTCAAATATTTATACTATTATTTCACTCAGAATCAAGTGTTCAAATCTCTTCCAGATCTTATGGAATTCATTCAAGATTCAACTCTCCATTTCCAATCTTCTTCAAGGATTCTCCAAAGTCAAGGTATGTGGGTTCAACCATTGGATCCTTTTACCCATGGTGCCCAAGCTTCCTTTTTACTTAAATTGCATGATTTAAAGTTGATTTACTCATGGGTCATACTTATTATGAATTTCACTGCACACTATGTTGGAGTCTCATGAAGCTATGATTGTTTTAGCATGTTTTAAGTTATGAATCTAAGATCTATTGTTAGATTTGATAAAAAGTTTTGATGTATATTATTTCAGGGTGTTACCACGTATCTTTTGATGGATTTACATTGAATTTTGTAGCATGATTCCACTCTTTAATTGCATGGTTTTACACTAGTATTACACATCTGCCAAGTGTTCGATAAAATGTACGGATTGTGTATCTTGAGTTGTTGAAGGCGTAATGCATGGGATATGAGTTGATTGACGTTATGATGATGAAAGGAATGTATATCTACAGTATCTTGCTCTATAGTGTTGTGAGATAACCACTTTGATGGAGGGTGTAATGTTCATTAATCTAATTGAGGGGTTGATACCTCATTAACCTAATTGAGGGGTTAATACCTCATTAACCTAATTAAGGAGTTGATACTTTATTAACCAAATTGAGGGGTTGATACCTCATTAACCCAATTGAGGGGTTGATACCTCAAAAACCTAATTGAGGGGTTGATACGTCCATCACCTAGATTAGAAGGTGGTACATTTGACAAGCATGTCGAGGGGTTTGTACCTTGTCAAAAAATTGAGGGGTTTGTACCTCAATCACCAAGGGTGGTAGGATGAGATGATCTACCAACCAATCAAGAGATTTGTACCTTGATAAACTATGTACTCTATAATGATGGTCTCTTGTTACACATGTATTATGATCTATGTAAGCATGATTTACTTCAAGCATCTTCCACGCATGCCATATCGTCATATGGTACTCGTTTTTTATGCTTATGCATTTCGATTATGACGCTTATCTCTTGTTTCATTAGATCCTACATACTTAGTATATTCAAACGTACCAATGCATACTCTGTGCCTACATGATGTTGCCATGTAGGAATCAGAGCCGCTTTTCGTCATACTCCTCCTCCACATGGCTAGTGGTTCCTATTCAAGCTAGTTGGTGAGTCCTCCATTTCGAGGATAATGTCTATGTTCTTATGCTATGTATTAAAGAATCTCTTTATTTATGCTATGTTTTGACTATGAGGGTGAGTTCGGTTGCTTGTCTTGGCCCCTGCTATGTTCTTGGCTAAAGATGTTGTTGGACAAGTTATGTATTATGCTTGAGCTTTGACTCACTTAAGTAATTGAAGTGTTTTAACTCTTTCCCTTAGTCCTAATTTCCCTTTTTCTCATTTCTTATATTGTTCTATTTTGCTTCTGCGATGAAGTGTGTGTGTATGATACGTTAAGAGGCTTGTTTGGGGTTCCTTCGAGTTCCCCATTCGCCGTGTCACGTTTAGGCCCTATTTTAGGTCGTGACATAACTCAAATTGAAGCAAGAAATAAAAGAGTTCAACTACCAAAAACTAGTTAATAAAAAAGACTTCTCTAAAGAATTCTGATGCCATGTACCCAACACATTCTTCACAAGCTTAAGTGTGAGCGGCTATCAAAATTACATTTACCCAACTTGGAGTCAAAGTCGAAGCCAAGACAGATGTTTATGTTAGAATTCGAGCATGTGAGTATTGTGATGCTCTAATATTTTATAGTCAATCAAGAACAACAAATGCTAACTACAAATATGAAAGTAGTGTTGAAGAAAGGGCTATCGTTAATGTAAGAATCTATAGATCACAATCAAGAGAGTTTGAGTAGTTTCTAGGGAAGATAAATAGATTTACAAGTGCTAATTGGCAATGGGTGTTGGAATTACTAAAGCAATATTAAATCTACATGGGCAGGGCAGGTGGTTCTTATATTTGATCAGGGTTCTTTTGAATTCACGATCAAGTTTCCTCAATACTTTCTCAAGCTACTATAGGTTCAATGCATAACATCTCAACCTTAGCATAAACACCCAAATCTCTAAGAAAATTTCATTAATTTAACACATTAATGGCTATTCATTATTTCATCTTACTTCACACACCCCTCTCAGACATACAAGAAGATTCTAAGCTAGAGTCAAGTGTGTACCCCAAATTCATAAATAAAAACATCGTAAAACAAGAAAACCTATGATAAATCAACAAAGCAATTAGTAAAATTGAACATCCAACAACTAAGTAACGCATAATAATCTACATTATCCCCCTAGAAGCATTGGGGTTTTAGCTAATCATGGAATACAAAATGGGTCAATTACCAAGTAGGTTTACTTCTATTGTGGCAACCATAAAACTTCTCAACGCAAGAAGAAAACCAAGTAAGAACATAGACACCTCCTCTTAACAATGGGACATTGAAAAATGCCAAAAATATTTGTCTTTCCCCTGTATTTTTCTTTCGCGCTCCTCTCCAAGATTATTGAAGGCACTCCCCTAGAAATATTCACCTTTAAAATTCCCAACAACTGCCTTTTTATATTCTGCCAAAATGTGTACATGAAGCTATGCCTTTTCATGTTTGGTGATGTTAATGGTGAGTCACATATTTTTTTTTCTTGCTTACCAAAACTCTGCTATTGTGAGACTGGTTAGGTTTAAATTGGCGAGCTTGACAACCTAATTTATGCATTGCCAATTCAGGAATTTGTATCACCCTTTTAATAGTGTGCAAAACCTCTCTCTTCTCATCCTTTCTGTGAGCATCTGTAACATCCCCAACTAGGTTGGCAAATTACTAATTTGAGTCTTCACTTTGCCTTTTTAGCAATCTCTAAGGCCTTGTTTTCTTGTTCTTTTGGTCAGTAAAATGAGTTCACCAAGAAATTCAATGACTTGTATCTTTGTCCATAAACTCACCCTTTCTCCAGTAACGAATAGATTCCTATGAGGTACTTAGCAAAATCATGGGTACTTTTCCGAGTTTCCAGGTGCCCTTATGCGATGCTCAATATCTAACTCCTTGTTAGCTTCTATTCAACCTCTTTTTGCATGTGAGTGTCCCAAGTGTTCCCCAATCTTTACCTTGTTGTAAATCAATAATTCACATAAGTTTATAACATAAAATAAGGCATCAAGGACACTTTTTATCCATAATTTAAACCCTAGATAAGTGCAAATTCACCATTCATCAACAAATCATATCTATGGGAGGATAGGTTATACCTACGAGCGGTTTTATTGATTTGAGATATATGTATATTCAGATAGCTTAATTCATATGATCACTTGGTACTAGTAGGGGTATTTAAGAAATATTCATGCTTTCTAGACTTGTGTGGTGATTGTGCATTGTTTATACCTACTCAGCTTAAGGGGGCCAAATAAGGTTATGGTTTGCTACATGTGTATTGTCTTATTATAGAAAGGTAAGATGTATTATTATTTGAATCCAACTTTTTTGGCTTAGTCCTTATACTCTAATTGCAGCTTTTAGTTGTCTTACATGCTCAATACATTATTTTGTACAAAGATACCCTTTACTTAGAGCCACTGCATTAATGTTTGCAGGTCATGAGTAATAATCAAACAGACTTATCGAGTAGCAGAATTTCCTATCTCGTTGATAGGTTGACCCCTTTCTTTCATAGGTTGTCAAAGTCCCACAAGTTTGGTTATTTTTTTGTTTATAGATTTTGGATAGATCAAGAGAGTTCTCTAATCCAATTATTATATTTATAAAGGCTTGCAAACTAGTGTATTAAGTTATGTGCTAATATTTCTTATTGGACCCTTGGACGTTGGTTTGGAAACCCACCATCTGATTTGTGATGAAGCAAGTTTCCTTCTCATAGTGGGGCTCCTAGTACATGGGTGCTCGTGAAGGATTTTATATACGACATTCGCACATTCTTGGTTTTGCTTTATCAACAACTCCCTATTGGTACTAATTCGAGCAAGCTCTTGCATCATATCCGCACTTATCTTTACTTTTGTTGAGCTAGCATTGACTACGAATGAGCTCTTTAGGTTGATTTATCTCTCATCCCCCATGCACGATTGATCTTGACTACTTTCTCCAGCCTTTCAACAATGACTAGAAATGGACGATCTAGAAATGAGCCTCTCATGATATTGTTAGAAACAACTTGACTTTTCACATTCAGGGTTCACTAAGGCGTCATCCACAATCTTGTAGTTAGGGACACTCCTGAGGAACTTTGTGAACCTCTTGTAACGACCCCAAAAAATTCCCAAAAACGTGCCCCGAAATACCCAAAATTTTAATTTTCATATATCTCAAAATTCATTTGTTATTTCAAAAATTCAACTTCGGATTCTTGTTCAGGGGGTCCAAATTAGGTGGAAAAAATTATAACCCTGATTTAAGAGTGAAGATTTAGTAATTACAAAATTTCAAAGTGCGATTTCCAGAGGGGTTTTCACGTCCCCCTCGTGACTTGCCCCCGTTTATTTTGGGACACTTTTTTTAGCTTAAAGTCTTGGACCTAAAAGCTCCCATGTGTGTTTTTACCAATATTTAGTCATATTTTACCCTCATACTACCCTAAACATTTCGCAATACTCACTCAAATACTTAGTCATATTTTCACTCCCCAAACTCAAGTCCTAAACTCTCATACCAAGCTAAGGTTTCCTTCAAGGTTTTTTCTCGAGATTCAAGTCTCCATCTCCAATCTTCTCTAAGTTCATCTATAAGCTAAGGTATATGGGTTTCTTTCATGGGTTCCTTTTACTCATGATACCCAAGCCTCCTTTTACATTAATTGCATGTTTTAAAGTTGATTTATAAATGGGTCTTGATCATTATGTAGTTCACTGTACATTATGTTAAAGCTATGTAAAGTTGTGTCTGTTTTGCTATGTTTTGAACTATAAATCTTGGATCTAATATTGGATTTCGTGAAGGATTTGATGTGAATGTTTTGGGGGTGTTGCAAGGTGTTGATTGATGGTTTTAAAATAGATTTTCTTGCATGATTCCCCCCCAAGTGTTTGATAAAATATCCGGCTAGGGTTTCTTGTGGAAATGAAGGTCCAAAGCATGAGATATGATAAACTATGTTATGATGATTAAATGAGCTTATGTGTATGATATACTCTATAACATGTGTTGCATTAGACCATACCCAATTCGGGGGAAAAAGATCCCGAGTAACTATGTTGGGGGTTTATACTCATTAACCATGCGAGGGGTTTATACTTCATCACCATGTTGGTAAGGTGTGATTACCATCAACCATGTAAGGGGTTTATACCACACAACCACTAAGGAGTTTATGCCTTGAACAACTAGATTGGTCTCTTCTATACATATGATATCCTATATGAGCATGAGTACTTAAGCATGTTTTACTTAAGCATTGATCATACATGCCATATTGTATATTATGCCTATTGCTTAGTATTATGTATTTGATTATGATGCCTATCTAGTTTTGCATTCTATCCTACATATTTAGTAAATTCAAACATGCTAACATATATTCTATGCCTACATGATGTCACCATGTAGGAATCGGTGCCCAAGTTGATCCTCCTCCTCCACGTTGCTAGTTCGGTGCTATTCAAGCTAGTTGGTGAGTCCTCTACTTCGGGGACCTAGTCTATGCTCTCTTAATATGTATTGAGACTCTCTTTTTATGTTCTATTTGACTATGAGGTGAGCCTGGTTACTTTTTCTTGGCCCCTACTCTTATCTATGTAGTAGAGGTGTTTTTTGGATATGTTAAGTATCTACTATATAAGTTTAACTCTTGTCTTTTGACCTTCATATTGTGCAAACTTTTCTCTCAGCCCCGTTTTCCCCATTCATTTATCTTTGATGTTTGATTTATTGCTTTCGCGACCAAGGATGTGTAATGATGCTTTATGATGCTTGCTTGGGGTTCCTTCGAGTTCCCTTTGTGTCGTATCATATCTAGGCCCTAGGCTTCTGTCGTGACAAATTTGGTATCAACACACTAGGTTGTTAGATCCTCGGAGTTCAATGCACCATGACGACTAGAGTCCTATTCATGCTTGTGAAGTGTGACATTACTATGAATAGGAGGCTATGAGGCATTTTAGGAAATGTTTCCTTTGTACATGTTTTAAGTCATGTTATAGAGTTGTGGTAACTTTTTTCCCCTAATGATTGTTCTTTGCTATGCTATATCATGCCAAACACTAGAGGAAGACGGGCCCAAACTCCCGAAGAGTAACCTAACAATTGTGAGCTCTGGGATGCTCTTACTATGCTTGCCTAAGTAGTGGCCAACCAAGTCCAACAAGGGGCTCAATCCCCTCATGCTACTATTCCGGGAGCTAGGGTAAGAGACCTCATGAGGATGAATCCTCCAGTTTTCCATGGATCAAAGGTAGATGAAGACCCACAAGAGTTCGTTGATGAGGTCTACAAAATCTTGAATATCATGGGTGTTGGACCGAATGAAAAGGCAGAGGTGGCGGTATACCAATTCAAAGGGGTAGCCCGAATTTGGTGTGAGCAAAGGAAGGGTGAGAAAGGGGTTGGTAAGGTGGTTCTTTGGGAGGAGCTCAAATTGGCCTTCCTTAATTGGTTTTTTTCTCTTGAGCTTAGGAAAGCAAAGTTGGTAGAGTTTATGAACTTGAAACAAGGTGCTATGAGTGTGAGGGAGTATGCCCTCAAGTTTAATCAACTATCAAAGTATGCTCCTCATTTCGTGGCCGATCCTAGATGTAAGATGAATAAATTCATGATGGGGGTCTCTGACTTAGTAAGTGAATAGTGCTGGTTCACCATGCTAATTAGTGACATAGAATTGTCTCGGTTGATAACCTATACAAGGAGAAATTGAGGAAGAGAAGAGGAATGAGGCCTAGAGGGCTCTATTTGAGGGTAAATTCCAAAAGGGTGCAAAATTTCGTCAAGGCCGAGGGCCTCCTCATGCTACTAATAGGGGCCTTGCCAATGACTTCCCTTAGCCTCAAGGTGTTGGTGGGATGGCTCCTATTGATGTGTGTCCTAGATGTGGGAACGGTCATAATGACCCATGATTAAAGGGTTCTAATGCATGCTATGAATGTGGGGAGCTCGGTCACAAGAAGGTAGATTGTCCAAGAAATTGTGGCAAGGTCTGAGGTGCTAATGTGGTCCCATTAGGGAGAGGTGGTCCTCAAGGTGGTTCCCCAAGGAACAATCAATTTTATGCTCTACATCGAAGGTAAGGCATTGCTGAGGTCCCCCATGTTGTTATCGGTATATTGAAAATCTTTGACTTTGATGTGTATTCTTTGATTGATCCGGGTGCCAGTCTTTCCTTTATTACCCCTATTGTTGTCAAAAAGTTCCATGCTGTCCCCGAGTTGTTGCATGAGTCATATGAAGTGTCTACTCCTATTGGTACCTCTATTGTTACTAGTAAAGTTTATAGAAGTTGTCCTATTTGCATTTTAGATAAGTTATTACCTTGTGATCTTGTTGAATTAGACATGGTAGATTTTGATGTCATACTTGGGATGGATTGGTTGCATGCCCACTATGCGTCTATTGATTGTAGAACCCGTAAGGTCAAGATTTAATTTCCTAATGAACCCATACTCGAGTGGGAAAGTCAAGATGTGATGATCATGGGTTGGTTCATTTCATTCATTAAAGCCCATAAGTTGATTTCTAGGGGGTGTTTGTATCATCTTGTGAGGGTTAAAGATGTGGAGTCCAAAATCCCTTCCATAGAGTCGATTCCGATTGTAAATGAGTTTCTTGATATCTTTCCAAATAACCTTCCCGGTGTTCCTCCCAAGGGGAGATAGATTTTAGCATAGATCTCCTTCACGACACTCAACCTATCTCCATTTCCCCTTACTGTATGGACCTAGTGGAGTTAAAGGAGTTAAAAGAGAAATTGAAAGATTTGTTGGAAAAGGAATTTATTACACCTATTCAATCATCTTGGGGTGCTCCGGTGTTGTTTGTGAAAAAGAAGGATGGGTCATTTAGAATGTATATTGATTATCGGCAACTTAATAGGGTCACTATAAACAATAGATATTCTCTTCCAAGAATTGTTGACTTGTTTGACCAATTGCAAGGGGCTAGCTTCTTCTCTAAGATAGATCTTTGGTCCGGGTACCATCAAGTGAGGGTGAAAGAGTGTGATATTCCCAAGATGGCCTTTCGGACTAGATATAGGCATTATGAGTTTGCTGTGATGTTGTTTGGGTTGAACAATGCGTCGACCATCTTCATGGACCAATGAATAGGGTCTTCAAACCTTACCTTAATTCCTTTGTGGTGGTCTTCATTGATGATATTTTGATCTACTCACATAGTAGGGAGGAGCATATTGGTCATTTGAGGATTTATTTCAAAGGTTGAGGGAGGAGAGATTGTATGCTAAATATGATAAGTGTGAATTTTTATTGAAGGAGATTGCATTCTTGGCTCATGTGGTGTTGGGGGATGGTATAAAAGTGGATCCTAAGAAAATGAATGTTATTAGGAAATGTCCTAGACCATTGACCCCGTCGGATATTAGGAGCTTCTTAGGTCTTGCGGGTTACTATAGAAGATTTGTGAATGGGTTTCCAAATTGACTCAAAAGAAGGTTAAGTTTGAACGGATTGATGAATGTGAGAGGATCTTCCAAACATTGAAGGATAGGCTTATGTCCACTCCTATGTTATGACTACCGAATGGGCTTTAGCATTTTGTCATGTATTATGATGCATCTAAAGTTTGTTTGGGTTGTGTGCTAATGAAAAATGGTAAGGTCATAGCTTATGCTTCTAGACAACTCAAGGTACATGAAAGAAACTACCCTACCCATGATCTAGAGTTAGCCGCCATGGTGTTTGCATTAAAGATTTTGTGTCATTATTTGTATGGGGTGCATATTGATGTCTTCACCAATCATAAGAGCCTCCGATATGTCTTCACTGAAAAGGACCTCAATTTGAGACAAAGAAGGTGGCTAGAACTTCTCAAATATTATGACATGAGTGTGCATTATCATCCGTGTAAGACGAATGTGGTGGTGGATGCTTTGAGTCGGGTGTCCATGGGTAGCCTAGCTCACGTGGAAGGTGGTGATAGGGAGATGGATAGGGAGGTGCATAGATTGGCTACATTGGGAGTTAGGTTGGAAGAGGTTAGTGATGATGGTGTTGTGGTTATTTATAGGTCTAAGTCTTCTTTCGTTGATGAGGTAATAGCAAAACAAGATCTTGACTCTTCCTTGCTTGAATTGAAGGCCTTGGTGAAAAAGGGAAAAGTAGAGGTTTTCTCCCAAGGGGGAGATGATGCCCTTAGGTACCAAGGTAGGTTGTGTGTGCCTTGTGTTGATGACTTGAGGGAGAAGATCCTTGATGAGCCCCATAATTCTTCTTATTCCATTCATCCCGATTCCACCAAAATGTATAGAGACTTGAGTGATGTGTATTTGTAGGGAGGCATGATGACAGACATTGCCAAATGCGTTTTCGATTTCCATAGTTGTCAACAAGTCAGAACCGATCATCAAAGGCCGGGTGGCCTAAGCCAACAACAGAGATTCCCATTTAGTAGTGGGAGATGATTAATATGGATTTTATTATTAGGTTGCCCAGTACTAGAAAAGGTTTTTATTCCATTTCGGTGGTGGTTGATAAGATGACGTAATAGGCTTACTTTCTACTAGTTAAGACTCCATATGGAGGTAAAGAATATGCAAGGTTGTACATCCATGAGTTAGTGAGGTTGCATGTGGTTCCTTTATCCATCATAACAAATCGTGGTGCACAATTTACTTCACACTTTTGGAGGTCTTTTCAAAGGAATCTTGGTACTAAAGTTCACCTTAGTACGACCTTCCACCCCCAAATGGATGGCCAAGCCAAAAGGACAATTCAAACCCTTGAAGATATGATTAGGTCATGTGTATTGGAGTTGAGGTGTAGTTGGGAAGACCACCTTCCTTTGATTGCATTTGCATATAACAATAACTATCACTCTAGTATTATTCGAGGTTCTTTGTAAGAGATGTTGTAGATCACCAGTTGGTTGGTTTGAGGTTAGAAAGGTGGCTTTATTGGGGACGGATCTGGTCATGGAGGTTCTTGAGAAGGTTAAGATGATTAGGGATAGGTTGAGGACAACCTAAAGTCATCAAAAATCTTATGCCAATGTAAGAAGGAAAGACCTAGAGTTCCAATAAATGATGTGGTCCGTATTGGTAAAAAGGGAAAGTTGAGTCCAAGGTGTTTTGTTCCTTATGAGGTGATAGGGAGGATTGACAAGGTAGCTTATGAGTTGAAGTTGCCTAGTGAAATGAATTTGATTCACCCGGCGTTCAATGTCTCTATGTTGAGAAAATGTGTTCGTGATCCTAATGTCATTGTGCCTCTTGATGTTGTGGGTGTTGTTGAGGATAATTTGACTTATGGGGAGGTTTCGGTTCAGATCTTGGATAGACAAGTAAAGAGATTGAGGAACAAAGAGGTGACATCCGTTAAGGTCCTTTAGAGGAACCAACAAGTTGAAAGTGCTACATGGGAGACCGAAGCAGACGTGCATAAGCAGTATCCTTATATTTTCCACTCCACTCAAACCTAAAGTACTAAACCTAAGTCCCTTATGCGATTTCAAGTTTCATATTTCAGCCCCTATGTCATTCTTGTGCATTCATGTTTAAGTTGGAACGTTTATGGTTATTTTACACTTATGTTGAGAATTTGAAAATAGTGTTTTACATGTTATGTTGTATTCTTGTTGGGGATGATTTGTTGATGATCACTATTATGTTGTACATCTCTTTTACTTCAGCGACATATATTCCCAAGGGGGAGATATTGCAAAAACCCCAAAAAGTGCCCAAAAACGTGAGTCAGAATGCCCAAAATTTTAATTTTCTTATATCTCAAAATTCGTTCGTTATTTTGAAAATTTTACTTCGGATTCTTGTTCAGGGTGTCAAAATTAGGCCGAAAAGAGTCTAACCCCAATTTAAGAGCGAAGATTTAGCAATTACGAAATTCTGAAGTGCGATTTCCAAAGGGGTCTTCGCGTCCCCCTCGCAATGCGCCACTGTGTATTTTGGGACACTTTTTTTCAGCTTCGGTCCAAGACTTTTAAGTCTTGGGCCTAAAAGCTCCCATTCGTGTTTTTATCTATACTTAGTCATATTTCACCCTCATACTACTCTAAACATTTCCCAATACTCACTCAAACACTTAGTCATATTTTCACTCCCCAAACTCAAGTCCCATACCCTCATCCCAAGCTAAGGTTTCCTTCAAGGTTCTTCCTCAATCTTCAAGTCTCTATCTCCAATCTTCACCAAGTTCATCTATAAGCTAAGGTTGGTGGGTTTCTCTCATGGGTTCCTTTCACTCATGATACCCAAGCCTCCTTTTGCATAAAATGCATGATTTAAAGTTGATTTACAAATGGATCTTGATCATTATGAAATTCACTACACATTATGTTAAAGCTATGTAAAGTTGTGAATGTTTTGCTATGCTTTGAGCTCTAAATCTTGGATATATTGTTGGATTTGATGAATGGTTTTGATGTCAATGTCTTAGGGGTGTTGCAAGTTGTTCATTGATGGGCTTACAATAGATTTTCTTACATGATTTCATCTCTACATTGCATGGTCTTTTACCCCATTACACACCCCTCAAGTGTTTGATAAAATGTCCGGCTAGGTTTTCTTATGGAAATGAAGGTCGAAAGTATGAGAAATGATACGAATGATATTATGATGATGAAATGAGCTTATATATATGACATACTCTATATAAAGTATTACATTAGACCATACCCAATTTGGGGGGACAAGAGCCCGGGTAACCATGTTGGGGGTTTATACTCATCAACCATGGGAGGGGTTTATACTTCATCACCCTGTTGGTAAGATGTGATTACCATCAACCATATGAGGGGTTTATACTACACAACCACCAAGGGGTTTATACCTTGAACAGCGAGCTTGGTCTCTTCTACACATATGATATCCTATATGAGCATGAGTACTTAAGCATGTTTTGCTTAAGCATTGATCATACATGCCATATTGTAAATTATGCCTATTGCTTAGTATTATTCATTTTGAGTATGATGCCTAGCTATTGTAGCATTCTATCCTACATACTTAGTACATTCAAACATACTAATACATACTCTATGCCTACATGATGTCACAATGTATGAATCGGTGCCCAAGTTGATCATCCTCTTACATATGGATAGTTCGATACTATTCAGGCTAGTTGGTGAGTCCTCCACTTCAGGGACCTAGTCTATGCTTTCTTAATATGTATTGAGACTCTCTTTTTATGTTCTATTTTACTATGAGGGTGAACCTGGTTACTTTTTCTTGGCCCCCGCTCTTATCTATATAGTACAGGTATTTGTTGGACATATTAAGTATCTATGATATAAGTTTAACGCTTGTCTTTTGACCATGATATTATGCAAGAATTTCCCTTAGCCTCGTTTTGCCCATTATTTATCTTTCATGCTTGATTTATTGCTTATGTGACCAAAGATGTGTAATGATGCTTTACGAGGCTTGCTTGGGGTCCCTTCGGGTTCCCCTTGCGTCGTGTCACGTCTAGGCCCTAGACTTGGGTAACACCTCTCCCACGTGGTACTTATTGAATCACCAAGAAATTGCTCAAAGATGTTGATCTGGTCCTTCAGATTTAGCTTCTTTGACCTCAAAAGAACCTCTCCAAAAAGGCCTTCTGCCGTTTATCCCAGCTGGAGATTTAACTCTGTGGGAGCTTGGATAACCATAAAGTTGCATTGCTTCTTAGAGATGATGGGAAGACACAAAGCCCAATGATATCTATAGACAGATTCTAACTTCTTATCATACTCTTACAAATGAAGAAAACATTGTTTAGATGGTTATGCGGATTGGAACACCTCTCATGTGCTTCGGAATGTCCCATAATCGTAATTTTCATATATATTTTTCAAAAATCTGACATCATATTCTTGATCGAGGGGCAAAGTTTAGTGGGAATTGGGTATAACCCGAATCTTAGAAGTCCGGCAGCGAAAGTTAAGTTTTGTTGATTTGTTATTTCTAGTGTTTGTCCGCGCCGAGGCCGTGATGTGCATGGGGCGCAGACTAGTGTATTTGGAGATCCGCGTTGCGCCTGGGGTGCATGCTAGTGTAGAATTTTCCTTGGTTTTCTTATTTTGTCCAAGGGCATTGGGGTCATAGCCCTATGCCTATTTAAACGTGAAATCTCCCATATTTAACTATTTTTCAACTCTATAGATCACAAAACCCTCCTTAAAACCTCTTCAAAACTCTATGAAATCTCTCATTCAAATTCAAGGATTTCAAGATCAATTTTGGAACTCTATGACCCATCTCAAGCTTCAAGTATCCTTCAAGTTCATATCAAGGGATTTAAGGTTTAAGGTATATGGGTGTTCATCCATGGATCCTTTTATCCATGGAGCCCAATCTTCTCTTTTTATGGAAATTGCATGATTTCAAGTAGTAATACCTATGGATATCTCTTATTATGAATTTTGAACATAAATTATGTTAGGTTTTTATCAACTATTGAATGATTATACATGAATATCTATTTCAAACTTATTCCATGAATTGGTTTTGTGTATTGAGACTATGCATGATTTGAGCTATGAAACTATGAATTATTATGAGTTTTTGTGATGGATTTCAAGATACCCTAAGTGAGGGTATTACTACTATATTGGTGGGTTGATTTGCATTGAATTTACTCATTTTTTTCACTCTTAAATTGCATGATTCTGAACAAGTATCATGAACCCACCATCTGTATGATAAAATTACATGACAAGAATTCTCAAGGTGTTGATGAACTATTACATGATTTACAAGTCATGACTTCATGATGATTAAGGATTTTCAAGCATGTATTAAATTCATGAAAAGTATCTATGATTTTACGAGTATCAACTTGTACCCTATTTCATGATTTTTACCTCTTGTGAGCCACTCATGTTAAAGCAAGGGTTCATGCATGATTTTTATTTACTCTTATGTTCAAGTTAGGCTCACTATTAGAGGTCAAGCACGTTTAAGAGCTATTCAGGTCATATTATCATGTCTCTTACAAGTTATTCATGTTATGATTAAAATATGATTATTTCAAGTATTCTGTGACATTTGACTTAGCACCAATTGAGGCTTAAGATGGGGGCTCGACTCAAGGGTTCCATATATAAAGTCTTTAGTCTCTAAGCTATGTGCCTCAATAGGATTATGAATATTACCCTTGCTATACTAGTGGATCCATCTATTCATGTTATCATGTTTGGTTTACCTTAGCGAGTAGACGATATACTGCGGAGGGGGGGAAGGGGGGAGGGGTTAGGGGTTATGGTGGGGTGTCATGCCTGGTCACCTGAACCGAGAGGATGTCATGCCCTGGATTCCAAGTTATAGTTGCTTGGTCTATGTCGGTTGAGGTCTCTTCCACATATGTATGATATATTATGTAAGTTGAATTTTTTACAAGCATGCTTTATTACAAGCATTGATCATGCATGTCATATTGAGATTATACATCCATTGATTATGATTATGCATTTTGAATATATTGGCTTATGTCCTTGTTACATTGCACCTACATACTTAGTACATTCAAATGTACTAATGCATACTCTATGCCTACATGATATTACCAAGTAGGGATCGAGCTCCTTTCGATCATCCTCCTCCACGTGGCTAGCGTGGTACTTCGAAGAAAGCTTTAGAGAGTCCTCAACTCTTAGGACAATATCTTAGTTACTCTTGCTATGCTGACACTTCTTTATGTTAAACACTTGTTATCATGAAGGTGAGCTCGAGAAGTGTCTTGGCCCCGCTGCATTCTAAGTTGGAGGTGTTGTTGGATGTAATGTTTTGTATATTCAATGAGCTTGAATCTTTTCATGCTTTTATGTTAATCAAAGTCTTCCCTTAGTCCCATTTTTCCTTTTCATTAATTGACTCTTATTATTGCTTAATTTTTCTTCTGCAACCAAGGATGTGTGCATATTACGATCAAGAGGCTTGTTTGTGTTTTCTTCAGATTTCTCATTCGCTGTGTCATGTCTAGGCCCTAGGTTTGGGTCATGCACGGATCTCTGATGGTAGGCCTTCAAAAAATACATAATTCTGCAACATTAACAGTAACCCACTCGAATCAATGAACTTTGTGTCATCTGGTAGTGGTAGTAACAAAATATCTCTAGTGAAATCCATCGCTAGAGGATCAAGACGATATTGATTCCATATATGAGCCATAGATTGAAGATTGTGTGGTGGTGGGATTAACATCCTCAAGAAGAGGTGGGTTATTATCATTATTGGTCTTGTTCAATGCTACACTTATTGCATCATTTGTAGCATTGTTCATGTTGTTCAGGGCCATTCTTCTTAGCATCTTTTCGATTTCAGTGTCAAACGGAGTCAAGGGAATGCCTCGACTTTGAATGTTGTCCAAATACTACACTTGTGTGTTAAAACAAAACAAAAACAACAAAAAAGGTATAATGAGGGAAATAAGGATTAGTTTTTAAATTACTCAAATTAAACCAGTCTATCCATATTCCTCGACAATGATGCCAAATGTTGATGTCGCCCAAGCTATACCTCCTTTTTTAAGGTTAAAATGGTTGTTGTCAAGATGTATAACCTAACCAAGGTTAGGATTGAATCCCACAAGTAATATGGTAGACTCAACATAATTTCAAGTAATTCAAGTTAAATTAACCACCTTATCTCCCGAAAAGGGGGGGTTGCAATTTGTAGAAAGTAAACAAAAACTAGAACAAGTATTGTAAAATCAGTGAGAAGAGTAACTAAGGTATTTTTAGTTAAACAAAAACTAGAACAATTATCTAGTTTTACCTTATTAGTTCTTCATTGTAGTTTAAAATGAGATATTTGTAGTACTTAAAATGCAAGTCTAAAACAAAATAAGATAATTGTATTTGGCAGGTAACACGGGAAAGGTTATGGGTCGTACTAAGTTTTACGGGCCGTACTGGAGCTTCGTGGGCTTCATTCTTCGAAACTGGGCCAAACTTCTACCAGACCATTCTATGGGCCATATTCAGACTTATGACCCATATAGGGTTTCGTCTGATGACTTTTTAGAGAATCTCAACTTCTGATCCTTAGGTTACGGAATCTCATCTATGACTCATAAAATATTCCACGACTCATTCGACAGTTCGTCGATGTAAGTTCAGAAAATTGGCCCTTCACTGGATCTCACTTAGGAACCCACTCTACGACTCATAAAAATTTTCATGGATCATAAAGTACTTTGTACATTAGCAAAAAAAACTACAATAACTGCGCACTTAGCCAATATCTTGCCAAATTCTATAATCTTGAAAAATAAACATAAAGTCACATCAAACCCACTAACACCGCTTTGAGAATATACAAACTTTCAAGTTTTGTGCATCAAAAGTATTATGTTTTGATAGCACATCAGGTTTAAGGCCCCAGTCTCTATGCTTGTATGCAAATTGGGCTCCATAAGCCTAGAAGGTAGACCTACATCCAATTGGGGTGTGTATAGGTGTAGGGATGTAGAAACTAGTTATAGATGGTACAAGATCACAATCAATATGGGAGACAGTCCCACCAGGGTCCATACCCCTAACTTTCACCTAGGATACTGCATACCCCTTCCCTGAAATGACCTCCAATCGTGGGAATAAGCATAAGTCTACCAGGTCCAGTATTCTGACAATCAACTAGGAACTCCACCTTAGGAATGATCGATTAGGTCAAGGGGGATCAAGAATAATCAACTAAAACTCCACCTATGAATAATCATCTAGGTCACAGGAGCCACAGGAATAATCAACTGAACAACGAACCTCAAAATAATCATCTAAGACTTGGCCCTCAGAGGTATTACATAGGACCACGAGACAAGAACATGGCCATTGGAGACCCAGACCACGAGGATCATCACCCAGGACCTGTGCAAACAGATATGGTCATCATAGACTCAGATCATAGGAATAGCCACCGGGGACACAAGTCATAGGAATAGTCAATTGCTCAGCTGGTATCCTTGGAACTATGCTTGTCAAGTCAAACTGTATATATCTTTAGCTATGTAGTGCCCGAACAATATGAATATAGGATTGTACTAGCTTAAGCCTAGGCTAAAGCCCATAGAATAAAGATAAGCAGTAGTATCTCAAATATTCAGAACCATGACAAATAATCTAGTCGATAAGTATAACCATTAACTAGGATAAAGTAGCAGGCAACCCAGTTGATATTACCACAATATCCCAACAACAACAAATAATCCAACTAAAATCCAGTATATTGTATGCATCTTACAAAAGAATCGTAACCCCATCACTATGTAACTAGTAGCCTAACATATCAAGATAATCATAATAGTAGAACTTTAATGCATACACTGGAGTATAACAGAAAATCAACACCTCTTAAAATAACATATTTCCCCATACCGAACAACTAACAAGTCCATGACAGCCCCAGACCATTTTAGTGTCAACTATTGTAATAATTATGATCACCATGATACTCACAAAATCATCCCATTCTCACCTAATAGGTATAGGCTTTACTTAAGGATTTCTGGCAGCAAATAGGCATACCAACAACCAAATAGAAGGATTTCTGGCAGCAAATAGGTATACCAACAACCAAATAGATATATGTGTCAGTAGGAGTAGCATAGGAACGTTCCTAGTCATTATTTGGTTTATCACAGCCCAAGAAAACTACAAGTATCCCCAAATAATCATAAACAACCCCGCTGATAGGTGCAACAAGCATCTAGAAGGAAATTCAGTTACCAGGGAATTAGGGAGATGGTATATCACCAGAATCATAGCAGCAGAATATCAGGGTGTAATTAGGAGTATAACTATCAACCACCCTCTCAACTACTGGACAACACCAGCACTAGACCACCTACATAGGTAAATTAAGTAGTTAAATAGGCATATGTATCAATTACATGGCATAGGTTTGCATTTAGACTTGCCAGGACATAATCATAACATAACTAACAAGCAACCAAAATCATAATGAATATAATATAGATAGTTATATCAGGAAGTCCTCTGGGTCACATCAACATTTAAACAATCAAATATAAGTACACAGGTAGAATCAATGCTTAAGTTACCTCGATCACGTTCTATCTTTCCATTACAATCCTTGTTAGAAGTATTCACAGCCCAACAACACTATCTCCTGCTAATCATAGAATACAGAGGTATTACAGAGTCCAACCAACAATCCTAGGCTTAACAACATATATATCTACCTTAGACTCTTAACAATGACAACCTCCTAATATACATATATTAGCTTAATCAAAATGTGGAGAAATCCTAGCCTACATAGAAGGTTATCCATGCACTCCGAATTAGTCCATGCAAGCTTTACCCTTCCTAACTAGTTCCAAATGTTGTTCAACTTTCAAAACATGACTCATAATATATATCTATTGTTTTGACAATAATATCTCAAGAAATGGGAAAAATATGTTAATTGCGACTAAAATGGGGAGAAATAGGGCCACACTTGAAATACAAAATCAACTCCCATTAAATGATGTTTATATTATCCTGAGTCTATAGCCTGAAATTGAGATCAAAATAAGGCCTAGAACACTAAGAAATGGCCCAAAAATAGAGTGAACATTTTCTTACTGAAAATAATATATATATATATATATATATATATATAAAGCATCTTCCTCGTTATATTTCTCAAAGTTACGATAAAATTAACAGAATCCAAGCACACCATGATGTAAAGCTCAAAAAGTGGTACAGTTTAGACCAAAATTTCACTTAGTTCCTAGAAATGGTGATGATATCTTAGTTCAATATTTTCAGCATTTTCAATGTTATATACCGAAAAACTATCAATTTTACCTCAATTGGCATGCCAAAATCAATTTTAGATACTTCAAAGATGTCCCTATCAAAAAATACACAAGTTACTCTTTTGAATCATACAAATCAGATAAGAAATTCCCTCAAAAATATAGTACGCAATTGATGTATATATTTATAATAATGTTTCTCGGAATACAGCCTTATATATATATATATGGCTATCATATCACTTACCACATGGATGTGTCAGGTTGCTCCACGTGGCACAACCTAGTTCAACCACATAACGTTTTCCTTTTCAGCAACCTTCCAATCTCTTTTTTGGTGTTTCGAAGGACTCTAATTTTTGCAAATGAACTGATATTCCATATCCAATGGTGCATAAGAAATTTCCAAAAAAGGTTGTTATGATCTGATATTGGTCTTACTTTCTTATATACAACTTTTAACGTAAAGACCTCAGAGGGTCAAATCATTTCTGAATGTCCCTGTACCAAAAGAAGGATTATTCTAGACTAAACTTGACATTTTGAAGCTAACCTAACTATCAAATTTCTCATCTAGGAATGTTTCTCCAGGATATTGACTAAATTTGACTATTGATCTGTTCCAGTGGTTAAATTTTCAAAACATGATATAACTACATCGGACATGCTTTTAATCTATTTTGGTTATTCCAGAGCTGATGAAACCTTCAGAATTTTTCTCTAAGGCCATTTACTAGGACTTTAGATAAATATTAATTTTATAATTATAATCTTTTGTTCAGCTCAAAAAGTTGTGTAAATCTCAGTCGATTCCCCCAACAACCACACTAATAGTACCCACAAGTTAAACATGGCTCGAAGGTCACTATGCGTATTCTCAAATTGATAAGATAATCAAGAAGTACAAAAATGATCTAAAGGGTCATTATGTTATGTTAGTTTGGTTAAACTATTCTATTATGCATGTTACTAGCTGCTTCGAGATAGGGTTAGGCTTGCCTATCGAGGGTAAGGTAGGTGTCATCATGACTCGCAAGTTTTGGCATAACAGTTGGTATCAGAGCCCTAGGTTCGTTGTCTCACCTATACAGCGCCACCATCTGGTAGAGTCATACATATGTGTGTGGAGACATTCGTGACTTATCTTTGGGAGCTACGAACTATTCTGAGAAACTCCTCTTGATTGTATCATTTCATTCTGCCATGTTGTTGGTATTTTGGAACCTAATTTGGCTTATTCTTTTACAGACGTTGCTCATGGAGGTCGACCTTGGGGTGTTGATATAGGTGCATAGCCTCATCTCGTATATAGATATGGCTCTAGAGATGCTAGAGGAGCACTAGGATGTTTCTATTCTCCCTCAGCTAGTCGAGCAAGTATTGGCACAGCCCCAACCACCCCTATTATGACACCTGCAATCAAGGTAGCTATTGTATAGTTACTCACTTCCCTAGTGACTTTATAGCTTGTACTAGACCCAGAGTCATCTTTAGTACCACTAACATAGCTTATGCAGCCCCTAGCTTCTATTAGATTGAGCATGCAACCCCTGTTTTCTAGCCAAATATTGCAGAGGGCGTGAGGTCTAATGAGGATCAATGGATGCTTGCTTATTCTATTAAATTGGGCCCTCGAGGATTTTAGGAGTGGTAGGAGAGAATTCCCATGAGTTCTTGACGACCTATGAGGAGAGGTTATAGGCTTTGAGGCTGTTAATTTCCAGAGGCACAGATTCACAACTTATTAAAATGATTGGCTAACTAGATAGTGGTAGCATATGTTTATGAGCACAAGGCAAGTAGGGTCACCACCAGTGTCATGGATAAAGTTCTCAAAGGCATTTGTAGCCTTGTTTGTCCTTAGGAGTCTTAAGGACAACCTCCAAGATTAGTTCTCTAGATTAGTGCAGGGGCTCATGATCATGTCTAAGTATAAGGTAAGGTTTCACAAGCTCCCCAGACATGCCATGATGATATTACCTACTGAAGAGGAGAGGATCAAATGTTCTGTCAGGGGGTAAGGATATAGTTGAGGATTGAGACCCAATCATTGGTTACAGTGGGCTATTCTTTCCTTGATATTGTTAACTATAACCGTACTATTGAGCAGCTCTATTGGGAGGTCCATAGGGATAATGAAAAGCAGGCTATATATGAGGAACACGTCAATGAGACACAATATCGGTCCAGGGCGCGCTATGATAGGTTACAATATGGATTCCAATTGAGCTAGTCTAGTTGCCCTATTCAGGCTTGTCATGACATAAGCCTAGAGCCTGGACGTGACACGGTGAATGGAGAACCCAAAGGGACCCTAACAAGCATCTTAGCATATCAGTCACGTATCCTTGGTCATGGAAGAAAGATAAACATCAACAAATGATATAATTAAAAAGGGAAGCAGGACTAAGCGGCGTCATTGATAATCACAAAGCATAAAAGAGTCAAGTTCTTAGCATAAACATAACATAATATTAAATAATGCCCAACAACACCTTTAACTTAGAATGGAGCAGGGACCAAGACACTTCCCGACCCTCATGATAACAAGTGTTCAATATAAACTAGTTTCAACATAGCAATAGTAACTTAGTTATTATCCTCAGACTTGAGGACTCACTAATGTTTTTCTCTGAAGTACCGAACTGGCCACATGGAGGATGATCAAAAGGAGCTATGGTCCCTACATGGTAATATCACATAAGCATAGAGTATGTATTAGTATGTTTGAATATACTAACTATGCAGCGCGCAATGCAACAAAGACATAAGTCGTCATATTCGAAATGCATACATATAAGCAATAGGTATAATCTCAATATGACATGTATGATCAATGTTTGTAATAAAACATACTTGTAAATAATTCAACTTGTATAATATACCATACATATGTGGGAAGAGACTTTAACCGACAAAAGTAAGACCAAGTGAGCTATAACTTGGAATTACCCTTCATCAGTATAGAGGTGGTCTGTCATGATCCAAACTAGGGCCTACATGTGACACAACAAATGGGGAACTCAAAGGAACCCTAAACAAGCTTCTTAGCATAACATACACATATCCTTGGTCATGGAAGCAAACTAGAACAACATAAGAAACATAAACAAGGGAAATATGGCTAAGGAAAAGAGTTAAATACTTCAGTAACATAGATGAGTCAAAGCTCAAACATATTACATAATTTGTCCAACAACACCTCTAGGCATAGAACTTAGTGAGGGCTAAGACGGGTAATCGGGCTCACCCTCACAGTCACAAGCATAGAATAAAGGAAAGAAAGTCTTAGCAAAACATAAGACTAAATGACATCATCCTCAGAGTTGAGGACTCACCAAACATGCTTGAATAGATGTTACTAGCCACGTGGAGGAGGATGATGACCAAATGGAGCTCTGGTTCACACATGGTAACATCATGTAGACATAAAGTATGAATTAGTATGTTTGAATGTACTAAGTATGTACGATGCAATGTAATAAGAGATAAGCAACATAATTGAAATGTATAAACATAGGCAATGGATAGCATAATGACAATATGACATGTATGAATGATGCTTGGAGTAAAATCATGCTTATATAGAACATATTACATAGGTATGAAGAGGCCATCATTTAGCTAATAGGTTTACCACCTCCCGTCATAGGTGATTGTGGTATCGTCTCTTTAATTTGGTTATTAAATATACCATCCACATATAAGGTGATTGAGGTATCTATCCCTCAATTTGGTTAATGAGGTATCAACCTCCTCAATTTGGTTAATGAGGTATCAATCCCCCTCGATTTTGTTAATGAGGTATCAACCCCCTCAATTTTGTTAATGAGGTATCAACCCCCTCAATTTTGTTAATGAGGTATCAACCCCTCAATTTGGTTAATGAGGTATCAACCCCCTCACTTTGGTTAATGAACATTATCCTCTCCATCATAACGGTCAAGGTGTAACACCCCCTCACTAAGGTATGACCATTTTTTATTAATATTGATACTTCTCATGAACATAACTCATATAAACATTTTTTTCATCATCATAAAGTCATTCAACTCATAAGACACGCATTGGACCTTCAACAACTCAAAAAATCATAACTAGATATTTTATCAAACACTTGGCGGATGTATAGTGTTAGTGTAAAACCATGCAAATCAAAAGTGAAATCATGCAAGAACATTCAATGTTTTTCCACCCATCAATACTTGGTAACACCCACAAGCAATATATGTCAAAACCCTTTATTAGATCCCACAATGGGTCATAGATTCATAGCTCAAAACATGCTAAAAAAGTCACAATTTCATGAAATCCCAACATAGTTTATAATCTAATTCATAATAAGTAAGACCCATAAGTAAATCAACTTGAAATCATGCAATTTAGGTAAAAAGAAAGCTTGGGCACTATGGGTGAAAGGACCCAATGGTTGAATCATACATACCTTGACTTTGGAGAATTCCTTGAAGAAGATTTGGATGGAGACTTGAAGCTTGGATGAATAAGATCCGGAAGAAATTTAGACACTTGATTTTGAGTTAAATAATAGTCTAACTATTTGAGAAGGTTTTGGGGAATGTCTTGAATGATATGAAGGTAAATATAGTTGAGTATAGTTATTTCCATTCATGGGAGGACATAGGCGCAAGACTAAAAAGCCTTGGACCGAAATGAAAAAATTGCACTAAACTACACGCGTTGCACCAGGGGCGTGGAAACCTCAATAGAATTTGATTTTTGGGAAATTGAAATTGTGATTCGTTTTCTCTAAAATTGGGGTTAGATCCATTTCCTATTCAATTTTTTCCCCTGAACAAGAATTTGAAGTCGAATTTTTGATATTACGCACGAATTTTGAGATATATGGAAATTACGATTCCTAGCACTTTTGAGGCACATTTTCAGGCACTTTTTGGTGTCGTTTCATGGCCTACTTGCCAAGGTAAACTATTATGACCCATTTCATATGAAGCAACATTCCTAATTTGGACATGACCCATTTCGAAAAGGATTTTGCCATGACCTAAGCCAAGGGCCTGGACGTGACATGGCAAATGGGGAACCCGAAGGAACCCCAATCAAGCCTCTTGTCATTACATATCATTGGCCACGAAAACATGTAAAAGCATAAAATAAGAATAAGGGGAAAAGGGATAGCTTGCAAAACATCATCATCAAGAGACAAAGAGTCAAAGCTCACATCATAGATATATAACTTGTCCAACAAACACCTCTAAATACATAGATAAGAGTGAGGGCCAAGACAAGGTAACCGGGCTCACCCTTATAGTAAAAATAGAACATAAAGTAGAGTGTCTCAATATAAAGCAAGGGAAACCACAGACCAAGGTCCCCAAAATGGAGGACTCACCAACTAGCTTGAGTAGCACTGAACTAGCCACGTGGAGGAGGAGGATGATCAAATTGGGATATAGTTCCTATATGGTGATATCATGTAGGCAAGAGTATATGCTACTATATTTGAATATACTAAGTATGTAGGATGCAATGCAACAAGAAATAGGCATAATAATCGAAATGCATAACAATAGGAAATAGGTATAATATAGCTATATGGCATATATAACCAATGCTGAAGTGAAACATCCTTAAGAAATCCTTACTCATGTATGGTATTATATGTGTAGAAAAGACCAAATTAGATTTACAAGGTACAAACCCCTTGGTAGGTTAGTGATGATGCCGCCCCATCACTTATGTGGTGAAGTACTAACCCTTCACTCGATTGGTGATAATGCTGCCCCATCACCTACGTAGAGAAGTACTAACCCTTCCCTCAGTTGATGAGTACAAACCCCCATCTTAGTTATTGATAATGTTGCCCCATAACTAGGTGGAGGAGTACTAACCCATCCCTCGATTAATGAGTACAAACCCCCATCTCGGTTATCCGGGTTCTTAGACCACCCCAGATTGGGAATTGTCTAATAAAACACTTTATACAGAATATATCGTATACACAAGCTCATTTCTTCATCATGACATCACTCATAACATATTTCATGCTTCGGACATTCAATTCCATAAGAAATCATAGTCGGACATTTTATCAAACACTTGGGAGGGTGCAATGGGGATAAAAGACCATTCAATTTAGAGATGAAATCATGCAATAAAATCGGTTCTAAAAGCATCAATCAACACCTTGCAACACTCTTAAGACATTCACATCAGAAACCCTTATCATATTCAACATAGATCCAAGATTTAAAGCTCAAAACATGGAAAAACAACCATACCTTCATGAACTCAAATCACTGTTCAGTAAATTTCTTAATATAGAAGACCCACATGTAAAATTGACTTTAAATAACGTAAATTAAGTAGAAAGGAGATTAAGGCACCAGAGGTGGAAGAACCCTCTGGATAAAACCTACATACCTTAGCTTTGGAGAAGCTCTTGGTGAAGATTGAAAATGGAGGCTTAAAGTTTGAAGGAAATCCTTAGTTTCGGATGAGGGTTTTGAGACTTGAATTTTGGAGTGAAAATATGGCTAAGTGTTTTGGGGAGTATTGGAAAATGCTTAGAATGATAAAAGGGTGAAATTTTTCTAAGTATTGATACAAACACATTTGGGAACACTTGGGCCTAACACTTAGAATATTTTGGACGAACTAAAAACAAATAGGCACCATTTTAACACAGAGGTCGCGATGCGGATTCCTTTCTAGAAACTGCATTCTTGCAATTTCATAATTGCTAAGTCTTTGTTCTTAAATCGAGGTTCCCTTCACCCTAATTTGGACCCCCTGAACAAGAATATGAAGTCGGATTTTTGAAATAACAAACAGATTTTGAGATATATGAAAATTAAAATTCTGGGCACTACCGAGACACGTTTTTGGGCACTTTTTGGGGGTGTTACAATATCTTTCCCCTGGGAACATTCGTCCCCGAATGTACAAGAGACATAAAAGACAAGAGTGATCATTAACAAATCATCACTAACAAGAATGCAATATAACATGTAAAATACCATTTTAAAATTCTCAACATAAGTGTAAACTCATCATAAGTTTACCAACTTAAGCATGAATACATAGGAATGACATAGGGGCTGAAATATGAAACTTGAAATCACATAGGGGACTTAGAATTAGTATCTTAGGCTTGAGTGGAGTGGAAAGGATAAGGATACTGCCTTTGCATGTCCACTTCGGCCTCCCATGTAGCAATTTCAACTAGTTAGTTCCTCCAAAGGATCTTAATAGATGCCATCTCTTTGTTCCTCAATCTCTTTACTTGCCTATCCAAGATCTGAATTGGAACCTCTTCATAAGTCAAGTTATCCTTAATATCACCCACGACATCATGACGCACAATGGCATTAGGATCACAAACACATTTTCTCAACATAGAGACATGGAACACTGGGTGAACCAAATTCATTTCACTTGGAAACTTCAACTCATAAGCTACCTTGCCAACCCTCTCTATCACCTCATGAGGACCAATATACCTTGGAATCAACTTATCCTTTTTACCAAAATGGACCACACCTTTCATTGGAAAAACTTTCAAATAGACCCAATCACCCACTAGGAATTCTAGGTCTTTCCTTCTTACATCGGCATAGGATTTTTGAACACTTTAAGTTGTTTTCAACCTTTTCCTAATCATCCTAACCTTCTCAAGAGCCTCTATAACCATATCTAGCCCCAATAAAGCCGCCTTTCCAACCTCAAACCAACCCACCGGTGATCTACAACGTCTCCAATAAAGATCCTTAATGGAGCCATACTGATTCTAGAGTGATAGCTATTGTTGTAGGTAAACTCAATCAATGGAAGGTGGTCATCGCAACTACCCCTCAACTCCAATACATATGCCATAAGCATATCTTCAAGGATTTGAATTGTCCTTTCGGCTTGGCCATCCGGCTGAGGGTGAAAGGTCATACTAAGGTGAACTTCGGTACTAAGACCCCTTTGAAAAGACCTCCAAAAGTGCTAATTGAATTGTGCACCATGATCTGATATGATGGATAAAAAAACCCCATGTTACCTCACTAACTCACGGATGTACAACCTTGTATACTCTTCAGCCCTATATGAAGTCTAAACCGGCAGAAAGTGAGTCAATTTCTTCATCCTATCAACCACAACCAAATGGAATGAAAACTTTTTCTAGTCTTGGGCAACCCAACCACAAAATCCATATTAATCACCTCCCACTTCCAAGTGGGAATCTATGTGTATTGGAATAGGCCACCTAACCTTTGGTGTTCGGCGTTGACTTATTGACAACTATGGCAACTGGAAACAAATTTGGCAATGTCCCTGTTCATTCCTACCCACCAATATATATCCCTCAAGTCTCTACACATTTTGGTGGAACCGGGGTGGACAGAGTAAGAAGAATTATGGGCCTCTTTGATTTCCTCCCTCAAACCATTAACATAAAGGACATACAACCTACCTTAGTATCTAAGGGCCCCATCTCCCCCTTGGGAGAAAACTTCTATTTTATCCTCTTTCACCAAGGCCTTGAATTTAAGCAAGGAGGAGTCTAGATCTTGTTTTGGTATCACCTCATCAACCAAAGAAGATTTAGAACCATCAACAACAACAACACCATTACCCACATCTTCCAACACAACCCCCAATCAGGCCAATCTATGCACCTCCCTATCCATCTCCCTTTCACCACCATCCATATGAGCTAGGCTACCCATGGACACCCGACTCAAAGCACCTGCCACCACTTTTGCCTTCCCTGGATGATAATGCACACTCATATCACAGTCTTTAAGAAGTTCTAGCCACCTTCTTTGTCTCAAGTTGAGATCTTTTTGAGTGAAAACATTTTGGAGGCTCTTATGATCGGTGAAGACATATGCATGCACCCTATACAAATAATGATTAAACACAATGGTGGCTAACTCTAGATCATGGGTAGGGTAATTCCTTTTATGTACTTTTAGTTGGCTAGAAGAATAAGCTATTACCTTACCAGTTTTCATTAGCACACAACCCAAACCAACTCTAGATTCATCATAATACACAACAAAGCCCTCAAGCACATCTGCTAGGGATAATATAGGAGCGAACACAAGCCTATTCTTCAATGTTTGAAAGGTTCTTTCAGATTCATCGATCCACACAAACTTAACCTTCTTTTGAGTCAATTTGATCATAGAGGAAGCAATGGAGGAGAACCCATTCACAAATCTTCTGTAGTAACCCGCAAGAACCAAGAAGCATCTAATATTCAATGGGGTCAATGGTCTAGGCCAATTCCTAATTACATTAGTTTTCTTAGGATGCACTTTTATACTATCCCCCGACACCATATGACCCAAGAATGCAACCTCCTTCAACCAAAATTCACACTTATTATATTTATCATACAATTTCTCCTCCCTCAATCTTTGCAACACAACCCTCAAATAGCCCATATGCTTCTCTACTATGTGAATAGATCAAAATATCATCAATGAAGACCACAATAAAGATATCAAGGCAATGTTTGAAGACCCTATTCATTTGGACCATGAAGATGGCCGATGCATTAGTCAACCCAAACGACATCACAACAAACTTATAATGCCCATATCTAGTCCGAAAAGCCATATTGGGAATGTCACACTCCCTCACCCTTACTCGATGATACCCGAACCGAAGATTAATATTAGAGAAGAAGCTAGTCCCTTGCAATTGGTCAAATAAGACATCAATTCTTGGAAGAGGATACCTATTCTTGATGGTGAACCTATTGAGTTTTCGGTAGTCAATACATATTCTAAGTGACCCATCCTTCTTTTTCACAAACAACACTAGGGCACCCCAAGGTGATTGACTAGGTCTAGTAAATACCTTC
>JAABOM020000002.1:5147065-5173649 GCA_011800125.2 Solanum clarkiae
TATTATTGAACAAGTTATGTATTATGCTTGAGTTTTGACTCATCTATGTTATTTAAGTACTAAACTTTCTCTCTCTCTTAGTCCCGATTTGCCTTTTTTATATTTTCTCTTATTATTAATTCTTGCTTCCGCGACCAAGGATATATGTATGATATGCTTAAAGGCTTGTTTGGGGGTTCTTTCGTCATTCGCCCTATCATATCTAGGCCCTAGTTTGGATCGTGACAACGTCTTTCTTCTTGGTTCTCCGAGTATAAACTTTGCCAAAGATATTTCTTTCTTCTGGATCCATCCGAAATGAAAGCCCTAAACTTGAAAAACAAACACCCAATTTGGGAACTTAGAGGTGCTAAAAAAATAAATAAATCACCAAATGAATGGCAGATTGAAAAGAAAAAAACTTATCAATTTTTTTTAATTATGTTTTCCTTACAATGTTGATTGGATTATTTATATATAAACATTTATATTCAGGTTTGTTGACTTGATAGATTTTGTACTTCTTGATAGTGATGAGACTATTTGGATCATGTGTCCATTGAGTTTTGTGCCATATACTTTTTCCCTTTAAATTTACGCTAAATATGCTTATCATTTTGAGTTTTTAGTTATTGATTTCAAATATTTGTTACTTTCTTTATTCAAATTTAGTTGTCAAATTGGTACACTATTAAGAAAATTATTAGTGTAGTAAGTCTGTAATTTTATTTATACTAGTTTAGAGTACGAACATGTGATGCATGTGTATCTCACGACAACATAAAATGTATACAAAAATAATAAAGAATAGATTATAATAGATGCAACATTATATTTATTTAAATGAAATTGCAATATTTGCAATAAAACTAACAATAAAAAGATCTTGAGTTTTAACTACTACCTTTTTCAATTTTGAAACCTTCGTCTCTAGTGAGCTTACTTCGTTGAGGATACCTAGAGACACATTTTTATTCTGGTTAATGAATTAAATATCAAATGATTCATCATACAAAAGGACTAAACAGTTCTACCTGCTACAACTTCAGCTATCCTCTTATTGTAGTTTGTCACAAACCTATCTAGCTCTCCCAGGGCTTCTGTATCAATTCTCCCTATGACCCTCTTCATAATGATCCAAACAAATGGAGGAAGATTACATAAATCTATTCTATCCTTATTAAGAGCAAACTGTAACACCCCACAACTCCATTTATAGATCCCAAAATTTTTCATCGTAAATATATAAGATTAAACCTAGTAATGCCTTACATGTAGCTATATTTTAAGGCTCATTCATATACGTGTAAAGTGTATTAGAAGCGGATGGGGTTCATAAGAGACCTCTAGTACTTAGTTAAGTGGATGGGGTTCATAAGAGACCTCTAGTACTTAGTCAAGTTCAAAGGTTTCCTATCGGTTAAATTTTTCACTTTAGATTATGCAAGGATCAACTTTAAATGTTGATAACTCTTAGTACAAAGCATTAGGTGGCCCATGACCTACCAAATGAAAGCACTTTGAATTAGCATTCCAATGTAACTAGTTTCACCTCATTTAATGTTCAGAGCCAAAAGTTATGACCGTTTTCCTAAAGACTTCCTGAGCAGAGTGCATTCTACGAAACCCCTTTACGGGTCGTAAAACTGATTAAGACCCATCTTCTAAATCATGGCAAAAATGCTGAAACTTCATATTTTTGGTCCCAGACTTTACGGATCAATCTATGGGTCGTAGAATGGGGCTCGTAAAGTGATCCACAAACCCCAAAAATAGTTCAAAAGGTTATGAAAGATTCCCTATGGGTCGTAAAAGCTTTTACGGGCCGCTGAGGGTCTCGTAGAAGACCCGAACAGCAATTTTAAAGAGGGATATTTTTGTCCTTTCTCTCCCTTTTAGGCCCAAACTTGTTAGTTTTTAGACTAAATAAATTCCTAAACGCGATTCCCTAATTTCTTTACGCTCAAAATACTCTCCAAACCTAGAATATATTTTTCAAGAGAAGAAAAGCTAGGGCTTTCAAGAACCTTCTTCAAATTCTTCAAGAATTTAATTCCCCAGGTATGTAAGGCCCTCCAAAAGTTATCTTATGTATGTTTTAGTATTTTAGTTACCAGTCTCTACCCAAGATCATATTTATAAGGTGAGATCAAAGCTTCCTCCATTACTAGTTAATTTCATCAAAATACTTGTTCATGCATTTTTCTTGATAAAATCATGACCTTTACTTATTTATTATTAAAGTAAGCTATTGAGTCAGGAATTACTGCTATTGTTGCATTTATGTGAGAACCCTATGTATATCTCATGAAAAGCTAGTATATTTACAGTTTTGAGTTGAGTTTAAGCCATAATTAAAGCTTCTATATTTACAAGTATCTAAGTAACAAAACTATGTTTTTGAGACACTTTGCCTTAATGCAACTTTCAGCCAAAGAAAAGAGACAAGTTGAGAAAAGTTTAAGAAAAGCTAAAGTTGCGCTAAGTCCAAGAAGACTAAAAAGACATTTTTGAGAACTTTTACTATTGAAGTTGTGAGCATTATAAACATTATTTTGGGAGTATTATTGAGCACCAATATAAGTGAGAGTAATAATAACTCAAATTTTTAAACTACGTAGCCAGCGTAGGATAGGATTATGTCAAGAGTACAACTCCTCACTTGCCACTGAGATGGCTCAGTTTTGTGATGGATCCACTCCCCTAGTTTTTGTCCCTTACTCTAGCAAAGTATGTGATGGCTTTGGCAGTGCGGGCAAGACACTGTATCATGTTGAAGCTCATAGTTGTGGTTATCGGTTAGAGAAACTCCTCAAGAAGTAAAGTTTATTATTTTACACATTGAGATTTATCTAATCTTTATTCAAGTATTTCTCTCTATTATGTTACATAATAAATTGAGTTAAGCAAATTGCAGAGCTTAGTATTTGATTATCATATTTTTAGATATTTATTTGTTCTTATTAATGCATTAAAGTAATAAGTATTTTCTTTATATTGAGTTGTACTTTTAGAACAGTTTAAAAATATATGATTTCACTTGCATAACATAATTTTGTCAACAAAACTATCTCAAAGTTCATCTTCAAAGTGTATATCCTATCCTTAGTACTTTTCGGCCATCTTACATACCGTATATTTCATGTACTGATGCCTTTGGAACTGCATCATTTTATGATAGAGATTTAGGTATTCATGTTAGCAGATGTTTAGTAAGATAGTCCCAATCAGCAGTTGGCGAGACCTCTTTGCATCCAGAGGAGCTCGGGAGTCTTTATTTCTTTGTATTTATTTTAGTTGAGGTACCTATGAGCCTACTTCGGTGCCTTGTTCAGAGTCAGTACTTTAGAGGCTTCATACACTAGAAAGATATTATTCAAGTTATTTCTTTGAAGTTGTTTGAAAGATTTTGAGTCAAGTTGTATATATTATTATTGTAAGTTTGAGTTCACGAATTTTGAGCCCATTCTAATTCATTATAATGCTAGTGTCTTCCGCTGAGTAAGTTAGCAAGGCCAAGTGGTTCTTTCCGAGTGCTAGCCACGTCCAGGGTGTTGGCTCAGGGTGTGACAAACTTGATATCAGAGCACAGAGTTCCAGTGTTCTAGGGTGTCTATGAAGACATGTCTAGTAGAGTCTTGCTTATGGGTGTGTTGTGCACCACACTTATAATCAGGAGGCTATAGGGCATTTAGGAAATATCTCTCTTTCTTTCATATTATAGATCATGCAATAGAGTTGTGCCATATGAAAATTTATTCAGTCCCTCAGATCAATTCAACTACCCCTCATAATCTAGGTGGTTGAAACAATAAAGTTCTTATTTTTATTGATGAGTTACTCTAAGATAGAGACTTCAGAAAATACGGAGATTACAACAGGCTTGAGTGAAGCTGATTTGTGTGCCTAAATCTATTGATTTGAAAGAATCCATCTGAAACGCCCCAAATTGTGCTTCGGAAATGCCCATATCATAATTTTCATACATATCAAAATCCGTACATGCTATAAAAAAATTCGACTTTGTATTTTTTATCAGGGGGAATAATTGATTGGGGAATGAGTATAACTCAGATTTTAAAAGGCGCATAGTGAAAAATAATTTTTGCTAATTTTTCAAAAACCAGTAGTTGTACGTGTTTGGTTCGCGACGCAAACCCATCGCAAACCAGTATTGATTTTTCCTTAATTTTCTGTTTCGGCCTAAGGGAATTGGGGTCATTGTCCCATGCCCATTTATATGTGAAATCTTCCATACTTAGCTATTTTTCAATTTTATATCACTTAAAAACTCTCTCTAAAACCTCTCCAACATTTTATCAAAATTCTCATCCAAATCCAAAGATCTCAAGCTTAACTTTGGAAATCAAGGATTCACTTCAAGCTCTAAGTTTCCTTCGTGCTCATCTCAAGAAAACCCAAGTTTAAGGTGTGTCAGTTTCATCTATTGGATCCTTTCATCCATGGAGTTCAATCTTCTATTTTATAAAAATTTGTATGATTTCAAGTTATTCTACTTATGGGTATCTATTATTATGAAATATGGGCATGAAGTATGTTGATGTTTTATCAAATATTGCTGATTATGCATGAATATCTAATTTAAGATTATACTATGATATGATCTTTGTCTATTGAGACTATGCATGATTTGAGCCATGAAAGTTATGAACTATGATGACCTTTTGAGATGGACTTCATGATACCCAAATTGGGATTTAGTTACTACGTTGGTGGTTGATTTTAAATTTATTTACTCATCTTGTTACACTCCTGAATTGCATGATTTTGAAAAAGCATTATGCGCCCACCTTATGTTTGATAAAATGTCAAGTCAAGAATTGTCAAGTTATTGATGATCTATTTCATGATTTACATGTCAAGTGACTCTATGATGATTAAGAGCTTTCAAGTATGTATTACATTCATGAAAAGTATCTATCACGTTACAAGTATCAAGTTAAACCCTACTTCATGATTTTTACCTCTTGTGAGCCATTCATGTTAAAGCAAGGGTTCATGTATGATTATGATCTACTCTCATGTTTAAAGTTAGGCTCACCATTAGAGGTCAAGCATGTTTATGAGTTACTTAAGTCATGTTCTAACAAGCTATTCATGTTATGGTTAAAGTATAAGGATTTCAAGTATTCCATGGGATTAGACTTAGCACCGATGGATTAGATGTCGGCGTCTACTATCTTCAAGCGTCCATACTCCTTTTCTCAAACTATGTTCCAACATAGAATTATACTTTACCCTTGTTATACTACTGGATCCATTTAGTGCACTTTGTCATGAAATCCACCCCAAAATAGGATGGGTTCCCGTAAGAGGGGTTACTTTACCGAAATGGGATGGACTCCTATATGGTGAAGTATTTTTACCTTTGCAAGTAGACCACCTCTTTACCAATGAGAGGTAATCATAGGGATTCTAAATTTTAGCTCAATTGGTCTTTCTTTTGTCAATTAGTATCTCTTCCCACACATGTAATACATTCTATGCAAGTTGAATGATTTACAAGCATGTTTTACATAAAGTATTGATCAGGCATGCCACATTGAGACTACACTTATCTATTGCTTATTATTATGCATTTTGACTATATTGACTTATGTCTTGTTGCATTGCATCCTACATACCTAGTACATTCAAACGTACTAATGCATACTCTATGTCGATATGATATTACCATGTAGGGACCGGAACACCATTTGATCATCCTCCACCTGGCTAGTATGATCCTTTGAAGCAAGTTTGAGTGAGTCCTCAAGTCCGAGACACCATTTTTATAACTCTTCTTATTTGAGACTTCTTTATGCTAAACATTTGTTACTATGAGGATGAGCCCGGAAATGTGTCTTGGCCCCTGTTCCATTCCATGTTAGAGGTGTTGTTGGATACTATGATGTACTTATGCTTGAGTTTGACTCCTTAATGCTTTAACGATTATTGAAGACTTCCCTTAGTCCCGCTTTTATATATCTTGTTGTTGTTTACTTTGCTTCTACGACCAAGGTTGTGTGATTCATATGCTAAGAGGCTTGTTTGGGTCCTCTTGGGCTCCTATTCGCCGTGTCACATCTAGGCCTTAGGCTTGGATCATGAAAAACTTGATATCAGAGCACTAGATTATTAATGGTCCTCAGAGACCAACACACTGTGTCGATTAGAGTCTTATTCATGGTTGTGAAACGTACCAAAGCTCTGAATGGGAGGCTATGAGTTTTTTTAGGAAATGTTCACTTCTTCATGGTCTATGTCAAGCTTTAGAAGTTAAGATAAGGCTTTTTCCCCTAGCGAATGCTCTTTGCTCTTCTAGGTCATGCCGATTCCAAGAAGAAGACTAAGGACAACCCATTCACCTAAGGAGCAACCGGCCCCTTTCGCTCCTCAAGCTCCTCAAGAATGAAGGGTGGCCCAAGATGAGTTCTGAGATACTATTACTATGTTGGCCCATGCCATGACCAACCAATTGAATCAAGGGGCCCAAGATCCTCATGTTCCTACTCCAGCCTCAAGGGTGAGGGATTTCACTAGAATGAACCCACCGGAGTTCCATGGATCTAAGACGGATGGGGATCACCAAGAGTTCATAGATGAGGTGTACAAGGTTCTATCCATCATGCGGGTCAACTCAGAGGAAAACGTGGAGTTGGTAGTCTACCAACTCAAAGGGGTGGCTCAAATTTGGTTTGCACAATGGAAGTTCGAGAAGGGGAATAATGATGCTATCCCTTAGGGAAGAGTTCAAGGCCGTATTCTTCAACCGATTTGTTCTTATCGAACTAAGGGAGGTGATGATGTAGTTTGTGAACCTTATGCAAGGTTCCATGAGTATGAGGAAGTATACCCTCAAGTTCAACCAACTCTCCAAGTATGCCTCGCAATTGATTATTGAGCCTAGATCAAGGATGAACAATTTTTTGTCGAGAGTGTCCAACTTGGTAAATGAGGAACGTCGTACCTCCATGCTAGTAGGTGATATGTATTTGTCCCATCTCATTACATATTCCGAGCAACTAGAGGGAGAAAAGCTTAGAAAAAGAAGAAGTGGTGAGTCCAAGAGGGCTCATTTTGAAGGTGGCTTCCAAGGATCTAAGGGTGGCCGGTTTCCACAAGGCCACAAGTTCCAAGGCCAAAGGTCATCCAATGCTCCTACCAAGAGGTTTTCCAATGATAGAGTGACCAACCCAAGGTTCCAAGGTGATAATGGAGGAATGGAAAAACCTAGATGCCCAAGGTGTGAAAAGAATCATAGTTGTCCATGTTTGATGAATTCTAATGCTTGCTTTGGTTGTGATGAGATGGGTCACAAGGTTATGGATTTTCCTTATGCTCAAAACAAAGGTAGAGATGGTCATCCACAAGGTCAAGGTGCAAATGCGGGTCAAAAGGGAAGAAGAGGCCAACAAGGGGGTGCTCTAAGGCAAAATAGATTTTATGCCTTTCAAGGGAGACAATGGGTGGATGAGGTGCCTGATGTCGTCACCAGTATGTTAAAGGTTTCTTATTTTGATGTGTATGCTTTGATACACCCAGTTGCCACTCTTTCTTTTATTACTCCTTTTGTTGCCAAAAGCTTCATGTTAGTCCCAAATTGTTGTGTGAACCTTATGAAGTGTTTACCCCCATTGGTGAGTCCATAGTTGCTAAAAGAGTCTATAGAAATTGTCCCGTATTCATATTGCATAAAGTCTTGTCTTGTGATTTTGTTGAATTAGATATGGTGGATTTTGATGTCATTCTTGGGATGGATTAGTTGCATGCATATTATGCTTCTATTAATTGTAGAACTTGCAGAGTTAAATTCCTATTCCCTAATGAGCCAACCCTTGAGTGGGAACATGATGTGGTGGTCAAGGATAGATTCATTTCTTGTCATGAAGGCTGAAAGATGATTTCTAAAGGTTATCTCTATCATCTTGTGAGGAGGAGTCCAAAGTCTTTCCTATTGAGTCAATTTTGGTGGTTAATGAGTTTCTTGATATTTTTCTCGATGAGCTTCCCTGTGTTCCTCCCAAAATGGAAATAGACTTTAGCATAGACCTCCTTCCCGATACTCAACCCATTTTTACTCTCGCTTACCATATAGACCCATTGAAGTTGAAAGGAGTTAAAGGAGTATATGAGGGATTTGTTGGTAAAGGGTTTCATTAGGCCTAATAAGTCACCTCGGCGTGCACTAGTGTTATTTGTGAAGAAAAAGGATGGTTCTCTTAGAATATGCATTGCTTACCGACAACTTAATAGAGTTACCACCTTTTTTATCAATTTCAGGGGGTTAGTCACTTCACTAAGATTGATCTTTGGCCTGGGAACTACCAAGTGAAAGTGAGGGAGTGTGACATTCTCGGAACGGCTTTCCGGACAAGGTATAGTCACTTTTAGTTTATGATTATGTCCTTTTGGTTGACAAATGCACTAGCTATATTTATAGATCTCATAAATAGGGTCTTTAAACCCTACGTTAACTTGTTCGTGGTGGTCTTTATTGATGATATCTTGATTTTTTCTATAGTGAGGAGGAGCATGTGAATCACTTGAGGGTGGTGTTACAAATCTTAAGGGAGGAAAACTTGCATGCTACATATGAAAAATATGAGTTTTGGTTGGAAGAGGTTGCTTTTCGATGGAATGTGGTGTCGTGTGATGGCATTAAGGTGGATCCAAAGAAGACAGAGGTGATTAGAAATTAGCCTAGACCTTTGACTCCATCGGACATTAGAAGTTTCGTGGGTTTGGTAGGTTATTACCGGAGGTTTGTTAATGGTTTCTCTTTTGTTACTTCAACTATGACTAAGTTGACCCAAAAGAAGGCAAAGTTTGTTTGAACCGATGAATGTGAAAAGAGTTTCCATATCTTGAAAGATAAGTTTGTCTCTGCTTCTATCTTGGCCTTACTGGATGGCTTAGAGGGGTTTGTGGTTCAGGTGTGTGTTGATGCAAAATGGTAAGGTGATAGCATATGCCTCTCTAGAAAACTTAAAGTGCATGAGAGTAATTATCCCACCCATGATCTTGAATTGGAGACCCTGGTGTTCACGTTGAAAACTTGGCTTCATTACTTTTATAGGGTTCATGTTGATATGTTTACTGATCATAAGTTTCTTCAATATGTGTCACCCAACAAGATCTTAACTTCAGACAGAGAAGGTGGTTAGAGCTCCTTAAAGATTATGATATGAGTGTGTATTATCACACCGACAACGCTAATGTTGTGACCAATGCTCTAAGTAGAGTGTCCATGGGTAGTCTAGCTCATGTTGATGATGGTGGCACGGAGGTGGCTAGAGAGGTTCACTGGTTAGCTAGATTGGGGGGTTAGGTTGGATGAAGTTGATAATGGTGGTATAGTGGTGGTTGATGGTTCTAAATATTCCTTGATTGAGAAGTTAAAGGCAAAACAAGATCTTGACCCTACCTAGCTAGAGTTGAAGGCATTGGTGAGAGATAGTAAAGTGGAGGTTTTCTCCCAAGGGGGAGATGGTGCCTTAGGTACCAAGGTAGATTGTGTGTGTCAAATATGGATGAATTGAAAGAATTGGTCTTGGTGGAGGCCTATAATTCATCCTATTTCATTCACCCTGATTCTACAAAGATGTATAGAGACTTGATAGAGGTGTATTAGTGGGGTAGTATGAAGAGAGACATTGACAAGTTCATATCTGGATGTCACAATTGCCAACAAGTAAAAGCTGAACATCAAAAGCAGGGTGGCCTAGCCCAAAACATAGAGATTCCTACTTGGAAGTGGAAAGAGATCAACATGGATTTTGTAGTTAGATTACCTAAGACTAGGAAACATTTTGACTCTTTTTGGATTGTTATGGATAGAATGACAAAGTTGACTCATTTTTTATCGATCAAAACTACCTATGATGCCGAAGATTATGCCAAGTTGTACATTCATGAGTTTGTT
Organism: Solanum clarkiae; assembly: GCA_011800125.2. Lineage (NCBI taxonomy): Eukaryota > Viridiplantae > Streptophyta > Magnoliopsida > Solanales > Solanaceae > Solanum > Solanum clarkiae. The sequence goes on from JAABOM020000002.1 coordinate 5,156,970, forward strand.
AGATTGCATAGGGTTCTTTTGTCTATCATTTCAGATCATGGTACTCAATTCACTTCTCACTTTTGGAGGTTTTTCCAAAGAGGTCTTGGTACCAAGGTTAAGCTTAGCGCGACTTTTCATCCTCAAACGGATGGTTAAGCCAAGAGTACTATCCAAACTCTTGAGGATATTCTTAGAGCTTATGTTTTGGAGTTTAAGGATAATTAGGATGAACATCTTTCACTCATTGAGTTTGCTTAAAATAATAGCTACCACTCAAGCATTTATATGGCTCCCTTTGAAGCTTTATATGGTAGACATTATAGGTCCCTAGTTAGGTGGTTTGAAGTGGGGGAGATGGCTATGTTAGGTCCGAATTTGGTCATGGAGGCCTTGGGGAAGGTGAGGTTTATTAGGGAAAGATTGAAACCAGCCCAAAGTCAACAAAAGTCCTATTCTGTTTAGAGGAGAAAAGATCTTGAGTTTGAGGTTGGTGATTAGGTTTATTTGAAAGTATTATCTATGAAGGTTATGGTCTGATTTGGCAAAAAAGGTATATTGAGCCTAAGGTTCGTAGGTCCTTATAAATTTTGAGGAGAGTAGGTAAGGTAGCATATGAGTTGGAGTTGCCTATGGAGATGAACATGGTTTATTCAGTCTTCCATGTGTCCATGTTGAGAAAGTGTGTGGGTTACCCAAGTGTTATAGTGCTCTTAGAGGTTGTGGGTGTTGTAGAAAATAATTTGACCTATGAGGAGGTCCTAGTGGAGATTTTTGATAGACAAGTAAAGTGGTTGAGAAACAAAGATGTAGCTTCCATCAAGGTCCTTTGGAGGAATCAACAAGTTGAAAGTGCCACATGAGAACCCGAGGCGGACATGAGAAAGCGATACCCATATCTCTTCCATTCTACTCAAGACGAAGGTGCTAATTTAAGTCCCCTATATGATTTCAAGTCTTAAGTTTCAGTTGTTATGTCATTTACTATGCATTCATGTTCATGATAATAAGTTTATGGTGATTTTTGTCATTCATGTTGAGATTTTTGAAAATAATGTTTAAATGCATTTGTTGCATTCGTGTCGGGCTGAAATCTTCATGATTACTTCTCTTATGCACGTTTCTTTGACATACAGGGACAAATTTTCCCAATGGGGAGATATTGAAATGCCCTAAATTATGCTTCGAAAATGCTCATTATCGTACTTTCCATATATCTCAAAATTTGTGATGACATCATATTCTTGATCATGGGAAATATTTAGTGAGGGATGGGTATAAACTGGATTTTAAAAGACCTGTGGTGAAAAATAATTTTCACTAATTTTTTGAAAACCAGTAGCTATATGTGTTTGGTCCGCAATGCGGACCCATGGCGGACCAGTGTTGATTTTTCCTTAATATTCTGTTTCAGCTTAAGGGGATTGGGGTCATACCCCTATAACCATTTACACGTGAAATCTCCCATACTTAGCCATCTTTCAACTCTATATCACTCAAAAACCCTCTCTAAAACCTCTCCAACACTTTATCAGAATTCCTATCCAAATCCAAGTATTTCAAGTTTAACTTTGGAACTCAAAGATTGACTTCAAGCTGTAAGTTTCCTTCAAGCTCATCTCAAGAAAACCTAAGTTTAAGGTATGTGGGTTTCATCCATTGGGTCCTTTAATCAATTGAGTTAAATCTTCTATTTTATGAAAATTTACATGATTTCAAGTTGTCCTACTTATGGATGTCTATTATTATGAAATATAAGCATGAAGTATGTTGGGGTTTTATCAAATATTGTTGATTATACATGAATATGTAATTTAATCTTATACTATGATATGATCTTTGTCTATTCAGACTATGCATGATTTGAGCTATAAAAGCTATGAACTATGATGAACTTTTGAGAAGAATTTCACGATACCCAAATTAGGTTTTGTTACTATGCTGGTGGGTTTATTTTAAATTGATTCACTCATCTTACTACACTCTTGAATTGCATGATTTTGAAAAAATATTATACGCCCACCATGTGTTTAATAAAATGTCAAGTCAAGAATTTTCAAGTTATTGATGATCTTTTCATGATTTACATGTGAAATGACTATATGATGATTCAAGGCTTTTAAGTATGTATTGAATTCATGAAAAGTATCTATGACGTTACAAGTATCAAGTTAAGCCCTACTTCAATATTTTTACCTCTTATGAGCCATTCATGTTAAAGTAAGGGTTCATGTATGATTATGATCTGCTCTTATCTTTCAAGTTAGGCTCACAATTAGAGTTCAAGCATGTTTATGAGTTACTTAAGTCATGTTCTTACAAGATATTCATGTTATGTTTAAAGGATGATTATTCAAGTATTTCATGGGATTAGACTTAGCACCGATGGATTGTATGTCGGTGCGGACAATTTTCTAGGATCCATACTCCTTTCCTCAAACTATGTGCCAACATAGGATTATATACTTTACCCTTGATATACTAGTGGATCCATTTAGTACACTTTATCATGAAATTCACCCTGAAATGGGACAGGTTCTCGTAAGGGGGGTTACTTCTCCGAAATGGGATGGGCTCCCGTACGATGAAGTATGATTTACCTTGGCAAGTAGACTACCTCTTTATCGATGAGGGATAATCATCGGGATTCCAAGTTGTAACTTGCTTGGTCTTACTTTTGTTGGTTAGGGTCTCTTTCCATACATGTATTATGTTCTATGCAAGTTGAATGATTTACAACCATGTTTTACTTCAAGCATTTATCATGAAGTCCTTATTGAGACTACACTTATCTATTGATTATTATTATGCATTTTGACTATATTGGCTTATGTCTTGTTGCTTTGAATCCCACATGCTTAGTACATTCAAATGTATTAATGCATACTCTATGCATACATGATATTACTATGTAGGGACCGGAGTACCATTTGATCATCCTCCACCTGGCTAGTACGATCCTTTGAAGCAAGCTTTAGTGAGTCCTCAAGTCCGAGGACACCATCTTTATTACTATTGTAATTTGAGACTTCTTTATGCCCAACATTTGTTACTGTGAGGGTGAGCTAGGAAAGTGTCTTAGCCCCTGCTACATTCCATATTAGAGGTGTTGTTGGATACCATGATGTACTTATGCTTGAGCTTTACTCCTTAATTCTTTAACGATTATCAAAGACTTCCCTTAGTCCTGCTTCCCTTTTTATTATATATATTGTCGTTGTTTACTTGCTACCATGACCAAGGATGTGTATTTGATATGCTAAGAGGCTTGTTTGGGTCCCTTCGGGTTCCCATTGGTCATGTCATTGCTAGGCCCTAGGCTTGGGTCGTGACACCATCCTTCATCGTATGAGTCGTCTCGAGTTGAAGTAAGACATAATCTCAGACTCTATTCTCTAAATCATAAGTTGCAGAATAATCCTAGACATAGAAAAATGTAGAAATTCAAAAGAAATCATAGTTGATTAAGGCATGTAGCTAAGAATTATATAGCTATAGGATAAGTAATAGGGTGACAGATCAAGCCCATTTGGTTTTGAACCAAGCATTGCAAGTATCATTTATTTTTTATGTTAGAAGGTAGACAAAGATGTATTAGTTAGTATGACTCAGAGTACATTCGAACTAGAACGTAATTATGTTGATTTATCATTATTTAATAAAGAGCAAGTATAGGTCTTGAATAGAACGATAGAGTAGCCATGAGTTGATACATCTAAGCTAGGTTTATGATTTTAAATGAAATGTCCTGCGTTATTCAGAGAGTTATTGGTAAAAGATAAACAATAATATATAGTGAATGGGTAAGTAGAACCTAGATTTTGAATGGGAATACAATAAGAAACTATAACTAGGTAGACTAAGAGATACTAATGGAATACTTGTTGCAAGGTCTTAGTGGGTGAATATTTCTTAGTTTCATTTAAAAGTCATAAGTTAGCATAGTATGTGAGCAATTATAGTTGTATATGTGTTTTAGTACTAGACATTAAGCTTGACCTTGAGTTAAGTATCATGAAAATAGGGATGACAACATGAAGGTGATAATGATAGGTTGATATTTCATCTAATAGGTTTGACATGGAGTAAGTGAGGAATTAAGAAGTTATCTTGTGGTAAATATGAGCGTTACAAGTGTGGTACTACAATTCTTAGATGAGAACCACAAATTATGGCTAAGTCATTAAGTAAGGAGAGGTTCAAAAAGGTGTATCAAAGAGAGTATATATGGTTAAGATAATATTTTCATAAAGTTATCATTTTCTAGGTCTACCTAGATGGTACATTCAAGTGGTCAGTGTGAAGTAAGCTAGTGTAAGGATTCTTCATTGTCCTTAGGAGTTTGAATAAGGTATCATATATAGGATATAATGAACCTCTTAAATATAGTTCAAGTACCTTCCTGTTAGGTAGATATGCGTACTTAAAGAAGCGATGATAGTATACAAAAAAAGGAGAAGACATGTCACTATGAGTTAAATAGAGTGGCCTTACAAGCCATGCAACTAGCAATTGTAGAAAGACTTTTATAGAATAAAGATGAGGTTAAGAGAAGTACCTTAGAAAGAAGTACTACAAGCAGTCCTAGTACATACAGTGGGAGAGTTCTGTAGACACGAGATTAGCAATTCTCTAAGTATTAGAATAAGATAAGTATGGATAAGTTTAAGGAAGGTGGAATAGGTTTATAGTCTTAGAGTATTAGCCTCATACCTAAGGGGGAGATGATAAGCTAAGAAGCCAAATCAAGGAATGAGAATTAGAAGTAGTGCATTCATAAGAAGATTTAGTAGTATATCAATCCACTCCTACTCTAGCATCCTCCTAAATCTCCAATGTTATAATGCTCTATTGACATCTTATACATCAACATTATGTCAATGATCCATGCTTATACATTTTAGATGGATTCACAGCAATTCTCAGTTCCCAGAATATGAAATGAAGACCCTAGCCCATTAATCACAATCTTACTCTGAAAAGTCTCATATACTAGTTTCATGATATGGATCTACTCATATAAGCACTCGGGTTCTATAGTATGCTCAATCTTACCAACTTGTGACTTACCCTCAATAGCTTACAAAGTAATAAAATGACATGCGCATTCCTATAGAAAAAGGTTTCTCAAAGAATCATGCTCTAGATATCTCATTCAAATTCCTCCAGAAAAACGTTTCTCAAAGAATCATGCTTTAGATCTCTCATTCAAATTCCTCCGGTGATATTGTTAAGTTCTGATATAGATACCAATAGTAGTAGTGAAGTAATGATAGCTAGGAGGAAGTTGATGTTTTTTGTTGTGATAGTAGTGTTCCATCTAAGGTGAAATTCTATGTGGGAAGAAAGAGTAAGATGAGGTGTTTTTGCTCAGAGTTAGATGAGAGCATTCATATTGTCTCCTTATATTAAGGCATGATACATTGCCACTAAAGACATAAGAAGGCTGGAGATTCTAAGAAGAGTGGTTACTTAGAACCCATGGCGTGATTCTAGTACTAGGCTTGAATGTGGTGTTTACGATACGTGAATTAATATAGGATCCATTAGATATTTATTGAGTAGGAATTATAGCTGATTGAGTGTAGAAGAAGAGAGTAGCATTCCTGGGATAGGATTTCTCATGAAGGATTAGAGCATAAACCTTGTTGTTATGATTTTCATAACCATCTTATGAGTAATACCCAGCGACTTAGAGTTAGGCTTGAACAAAGTAAGAGTATGTAATTAGACTTAGACCTTAACAGAATAGCCATATGTATCCTCATAAGAGCTATATATGAGTCGCAACTAATGAAGTGTTCTATGTATGAAGAAGAGTGTAGTCAAAAATTGTTGCTAGGATCAAAAGCTATCAATTGTATAATTCAAGGCACCATACTCCTAACCCTATTTCATTCCCAAGGCACCCCTATTCTTTGTTGAATAGCTCTAGAGAGAGTGTGACCTATGTTTAACCTCGTGTCATTCTTATCTTATTTGCCATGGACAGTTTTCAAACTCATAGTATGAATCAGCCCCATCTATGTAGGTACAAAAGTTCATAAGAGAGGAAATATTAAGGGTAAGTCCATTCTCTTCCATCTTACTCTTACCTTCAGTCGAGGAGAATGATCCCAAGGGGAAGATATTATAACACCCCACAACATCATTCATAGGTCCCAAAATTTTTCATCGTAAGTATATAAGATTAAACCTAGTAATTCCTTACTTGTACCTATATTCTAAGGCTCATTCATATATGTGTGAAGTGTATTATAAATAGATTGGGTTCATAAGAGACCTCTAGTACTTAGTCAAGTTTAAAGGTTTCCTATCGATTAAGTTTTTCACTTTGAGTTATACAAGGATCAACTTTAAATGACCATAACTCTTAGCACATAAAGAATTAAGTGGATCAAGACCTAGAAAGCACTTTGAATTAACTTTTCAATGCAACTGGTTTCACCTCATTTGGTGTTCGGAGTCAAAAGTTATGGTCATTTTACTGAAGACTGCACGAGCAGAGTGCATTCTACGAAACCCCTTTACGGGTCGTAAAATGGATTACAACCCGTGTACTAAATCGTGACAAACATACTGAAACTTCATATTTTTGGTCCTAGACTTTATGGATCAATTTACGGATCGTAGAACACTCTACGGATCATAAAATAAGGCTCGTGAAATGATCCAGAGACCTCAACAATTGTCCAAAAGTTTATGAAAGGTTCCCTACTAGATGTAAAAGATTCTACGAGCCATAGAGGGTCTCGTAGATGATCCGATCTGTAATTTTAAAGAGGGGTACTTTTGTCCTTTCTTACCTTTTTAGGCCCAAACTTATCAGTTTTTAGCCTAAATAAATCCCTAAACATGATTTCTTGATTTCTTTATGCTCAAAATACTCTCCCAAGCTAGATCTATTTTTCAAGAGAAGAAAAGCGAGGACTTTCAAGAATTTTCTTCAAATTCTTCAAGAAACTAATTCCCCAGATATGTAAAGCCCTCCAAAAGTTATCCTACTTATATTTTAGTATTTTAATTACCTGTCTGTACCCAAGATCATATTATAAATTTAGATCAAAGCTTTCTCTATTACTAGTTAATTTCATCAAAATACTTGTTCATGCATTTCTTGTCAAACCTAGGGCCTAGACGTGACATAATGAATAGTGAATTCGATGGAACCCCAAACAAGCCTCTTAGCATATCGACTACAAATCCTTGGTTGCAGAAGCAATTAATGAACAATAAGAGAGCATAATAGGGGAAAATGGGGCTAAGAGAGTTCTTCATAACACAAGATCATTCAAGAGACAAGAAAAGTCAACGCTCAAAGTATATTTACATAACTTGTCCAATAACACCTCTAATATTAGAGTTGAGCCAGGGCTAAGACACTTCGGGGCTCACCCTCATAGTCATAAACATCAAGCAAAGAAAGAAGTCTTTACATAACATAGGATCAATAGATATCATCCTCGGAAGTTAGAGGACTCACCAAGCTTGCTTCAAGAGATAGTACTAGCCACGTGAAGAAGGATGACCAAGTGAAGCTCCGGTTCCTAGATGGTAACATCATGTTGGCACAGAGTATGTGTTAGTATATTTAAATGTACGAAATATGTAGGATGAATGCAACAAGAGATAGACAACATAATAAAGATGCATATACATTAGCAATGGGTAAGTATAATAACAATATGGCATGTATTATCAATGCTTGAAGTGAAACATGTTTATATAGAACATATTACATATATAGGAAGAGACCACCTTTATAGACCAAGCAAACTAGTACTTAATATCCAAGGTATGACCACCCCTTGGAAAGTGATTGAGAAATTTACCCCTTAATTGGTAGATGAGCATGCCCACCTCCTATCAAAGTGATTGAGGAATACACCCCCCAATAGGTAGATGAGCATGACTACCCCTTATCAAAGTGATTGAGTGAATGTACCTCTCAATTGGTAGATGAGCATACCATCCCCCTATCATAGTGATTGAAGCTTAACACCTCCTCAACTAGGTGTGGTCAAATTACGATATTATAGATAATTTTCATGAAAACAACTCATATAGACATTCCATTTATCATTATAAAGTCACTCAACTCATATATCATGTATTGGACCTTCAATAACTCAAGAATCCATAATCGGATATTTTATCAAACACTTGACGGGTGTGTCACGCTAGTACAAAATCATGCAATTCAAGAGTGAAATCATGTGAGAAAAATCCATGTAAAACCATCCACCAACACTTGGTAATAACCTCATGCAAGATACATCAAAACCCTTCATCGAATCACATAATGGATCATAGGTTCGTAGCTCAAAACATTCTTAAACAATCAATATTTTATGAAGCCCCAACATGATTTATAATCAACTGTCATAATAAGAGATACCCATAGATATTCTAACTTGAAAACATATAATTTATATAAAAAGAAAGGTTAGGCACCATGTGTGAAAGGACCGAATGGTTGAAACCCACACACCTTAGATCTTGAATTTCTTGAAATTGGGTTGAGAAAGGCTTGAAGCTTGGAATGGGGTCTTGAAATCCAAAACTTGTTCTACAGCTTCCTCGAATTTGTATTGGGGTTTTAGTAGAGAATCTTCATAGAATTTGAGAGCGTATTCAAATGGAGAGTAGTGAATTTGATAGTTAAGAATGGGGTTTAGGTCTTTAGGAAGGGTTAAGATAGCATAGGAAGCCCCAAAAAGTTATTAGAATAAATAAAATTTACGAAAAGGCCATTACTAAAATGGAGAGAAAAATTGATAAAGAGTCAGCTCACTTGAGCTTACACAAGTCATATGGCACTCCACGATTCGTATGGAGTGCCTGTGAACCAACACTTTGACAGTTTCTGGACATTGGAAACTTGGCCAACACTTGGAATTTTTTTTTTTTTTTGCAAAAGTGTTACCTCATGGACTGGTTCATGGGCCATGTAAAGCCACACGGTCCGTTTACTGTTCTGTCAAACTATACTTAGAAAATTTCTCAAAAGTTACGAGAAGGTAATTTTATAGGTAGAAGAATTTTTGCTCTGGAAGCCTCACGGCCCGTGCGAAGCCACATGGTTCGTGTGGCCTATCGTGGAACATGCCTTGGCCACAAAGTTGCCATTTTAGGCTCCTAGGAATCCTCACGAGGTGTGAGATTCCACACGGCCCGTTTGGGTGCTCGTGTGGAAACTCTGCATAGTGGGGCTTCACAAAAAGGGGCATAACACCTTCATCCGAGCTCGAAATGAGGTGAAACCAAGTGCATTGGAAAGCTTACTCAAAAGGCTTTCATTTGACATGTTGTAGGTCATCTAGTTCTTTGTGTGCTAAAAGTTATGCTCATTCAAAGTTGACCCTTGCACAAACTAACACCAAAAAATCAATTTATAGGGAAGTCTTGAACTCGTCTAAGTGGTAGAAGTCTCTCACGACCCTAATACACACCCCACCTAAGAAAATAAGGCTTGAAACATGGGTAAATAAGAGCATGGAGTTAGGAGGTGTAATAATATCTCCCCCTTGGGAACATTCATCACTGAATGTCAAAGAAACATACATAATAGAAGTAATCATGAAGATTTTAGCCCAACATGGATGCAAAAAATGAACTTAAACATTATTTTCAAAAAGTTTGAACATGAAAATCGAAATCACTATTAAACTTGTCAACCTAAACATGAATCATGCAAATAACATAAGGGTCGAAACTTAAGACTTGAGATTATATAGAGGACTTAGATTAGTACCTTATGGTTGAGTAGAGTGGAAGAGATAGGGATATCGCTTTTGTATATCTGCCTCGGCTTTCTATGTGGCACTTTCAACTTATTGATTCCTCCAAAGGACCTTAACGGAAGCTACATCCTTGTTCCTCAACCTTTTCACTTGCCTATCCAAAATTTCTACCGGAATCTCTCCATATGTCAAATAGTCTTCAACAACATCCACAACATCTAGAGGCACAATAGCCCTTGGGTTACCCACACATTTCCTCAACATAAATACATGGAAGACTGGATAAACCATATTCATGTCATTGGGCAACTCCAACTCATAGGACACCTTACCAATCCTCCTCAATGCCCTATACGAACCCACAATCTTGGACTCAATTTATCCTTTTTACCAAATCGGACCACACCCTTCATGGGTGAGACCTTCAAATAGACCCAATAACCAACTTTAAATTCAAGATCCCTCCTCCTCACATCGGAATATGACTTTTGTCGACTTTAGGTTGTTTTCAATTTCTCTATAATCAACCTCACTTTCTCCATAGCCTCCATAACCAAATTCGGACCTTACAAGGCTATCTGTCCCACATCAAACCATCTAACCGGGGACCTACAACACCTACCATAAAGAGCATCAAAAGGAGCCATACTAATGCTTGAATGATAGCTATTATTGTAAAAAAAAACTTAATTAATGGAAGATGTTCATCCCAACTACCCTTAAACTCCAAAACACAAGCTCTAAGCATATCCTCAAGTGTTTGGATAGTTCTTTCGGCTTGGCAATCCTTTTGAGGGTGGAAGGCCATACTAAGCTTAACCTTGGGACCAAGACCTCTTTGGAAGGAACTCCAAAAGTAAGAAGTGAATTGAGTACCATGATCTAAAATGATAGACAAAGGCACCCCCATGCAATCTAACTAACTCATAAATGTACAATTTGGCATAAACTTCAGCACCATAAGTAGTCTTAATCGGTAGGAAGTTAGCCGACTTTGTTATTCTATGAACCACAACCCAAATAGAATCAAAATGCTTTCCAATCTTAGGCAACCCAAATCACAAAATCCATGTTGATTTCCTTCCACCTCCAAGTAGGAATCTTTATATCTTGGGCTAGGCCACCCGACCTTTGATATTCAGCTTTTACTTGTTAGAAATTATGACAATCGAATACAAACTTAGCAATATCTTTCTTCATGCCACCCCACCAATACACCTTTTTCAAATCTCTATACATCTTTGTACAACCCGGGTCAATAGAATAAGATGGCGTATGAGCCTCTTCTAAAGCCATCTCTCTCAAGTCATCAACATCGGGCAGACACAACCTATCTTGGTACCTAAGGGAACCATCTCCCCCTCGGAAGAAAACCTCTACTTACCATCTCTCACCAAGGCCTTCAATTCAAGCAAAGCAAGGTCAAGATCCTGTTTCGCCTTCACCTACTCAATCAATAAAGATCTATAGCCATCAATAACCACTATACCACCATTATCTACTTCTTCCAACCTAACCCCCAATCTAGCCAACCGATGAACCTCTGATGTGCTTTAAAAAATAGCACATTTGGTGCCTGAGACAAGGAATTTTGTGAGTCCTTAAAGCGATTTTTTAGTGCTTTGATGTATTTTTGTGTTAATCCTATAGAAAAGTTAGGTTGGCATGATTTAGAAGAAAAGTTGCAGATTTTGCTAAAGCATAGGTCATACGAGCATACGTACGAGTCGTAGCTCATGCTACGAGTCGCAGGTTGTATCATAGCAACAATCAGAGACCAAAAATCAGAAATCTGCCAAGTGAAGGTCACCCTTATGAGCCCAGCCTATGAGTCATAATACACACTACGACTCATATAGGTAGACTCATAGCAAGAATCAGAGAGCCAAAATTTTAGATCAAAAACTGAAGACCAAGACTACGAGACAAACATACGAATCATAGCCCAAGCAACGACTCATACTTATGGGTCATACCAATTCAGTCCAAGATGCCAAGAACCTGATACGAGACCCTGACTATGACTCGTAGGTCATCCTATGAGTCATAACTGCGATACTTATCAGCTGTCAGCGGTCTTTTCTGTGTAAATTCTAAGGTTATTTTGTAAACACTATATATAGTTTTAACTTAGATTTTTGAAAAGAGTTCGGCCAGTAGACATTTTCACATTAAATTTTGAAGCTTTTCTTAGGTTCTTAGTGTAGATTATTGTTCTCTTTTGGAAAACCCATTTTGGGGATTGCAAATCTTGCCTTGTGGGTTTGCAACTTGTGGTGCCTATCTCCTTCATTGTTATTTGTGATACTTTTTACTATGTCTATTATATGCATTCGTATGTGTTTTGCTTTAGCCATGAGTAGCTAAGCACTTATAATTTAGGGTTGTGGGAACCATGGGTAGTTGACTTGAAATAACCTAGTTTTCATGCATTTCTATGATTGGGGTTTTGCATGTATTATCTATTTCCCTTCACTTTTATTGTTGTTTTATGGTGGCCAACACCAAACCCTGCCTACTATCACGATCCCGACCAAGTTAGTGAGAATAGGAAAAGAGAAGTAGATGACAGAATTCGATTTATGTGTTCCAATCTAATCGACCAAACCTGACCAAAGGAGATGATTGGGACTATTGGTAACGGTTAGTTGACATGACATGGTGGCCAACCAAGCGCCATGGTGAAATTCAGCCTTCACCTTCACAAGAGGGCTGGAAGAACCTAAGTTACCGTCCTGCATGCCAATCACCAATTATAGTTATGTATCTAGGGTAATCAAGTCAACGAACTATGGGGAAAATAATTCCCAAGTTGTCCCCTAAATTGAGTGTTTCCTTGCATTATAATTAGTATTTTTTTAATCACAAAAACCCCCTATTTAGAGATTGTAGTTACAAATACTGGAAAGGATTAGTAGTGAAGTCTTGAAGTCAAAGCCATGTACTCCCTATGGATTCGACCCTAACCTCGGTTAAGTTAATTACTGATAGCGACCGCTTTCTTATTGGAGCGTAATCAAACATAAAAAATTATGGTGTCGTTGTCAGAAAATACGACTAGGTTTTGACTTGAACTCACTATTAGTTAATTCTAGTGTTGATCTCTAGTGTCTCCTGTATTTTACTTTTTTTGTTTGTTTTTGTTAGTTTATTCTAGGTGTAGGTTGGCTGACACTATGACTGAGCAAAAACTTTAGATTTTAATCAACTTGTTGGAAGCTTTGCAGAGGCGTGCCCTATTTTATGGGCAAGAGTCCGAGGATCATCAAATCCATCTACAGATTTCACTCAAATATTGAGGGGGGTCCTTGGGACAAGACATCCTGCTTGGGAAGCCATGGCTCCTCATGTTTTTCACATGACTCTCCGGGGTGAAGCTGTAGAATGGTGGTCAATTCTTCCACCCGATGTTTGCTCTAACTGGGGGGAAGTATAGAGAATCTTCCTTATGAACTTCTATAGAGAGTCCAACAGGCAGAAGCTACAAAACAACATCTGTAATTTCAAAAGATTGTCAGGAGAACCTTTGGTAGCCGTCTGGGAAAGATACAAGCAGTGCTTCACAGTGAATCAGAACCATTGTCTCACTGACAATGAGTTGGTAGCTAGCTTATACCGAGCATTACTCTCTTAACAACAAGGGCAGACTGATGCATTATTTGGAGGAGTCTGTTGGGAGTTTGTAACATGACCATTTAATGAGATCACTGAGAGTATGGATAAGCTATCTGCAGTTTCCCAAGTATACAAACCCCTCAAGAGCAATCCATACCATCTGTTAGTTCATCTACGGGAGCCTCAAGTAAAACCAAAAGTAAAAATGTTGCACACTGGACGAGGTTGAGCATATGCTTGAACAAGTCCCGACCAAGGTGAATGAGCAAAATGACATTGTCAGGGAGATAAAGTTTGATGTCCTCAAATATAATTACAAAGTGGAACAACAAACTGTATCAATTACGACTCGTAGGACACCCCACGAGTCGTAAGTGGTGTTCATAGTGCCTAGGTATGATTCCTAAATTTTTATAAGTTTTGAGGCTGATAGGAGATCGGGATTTATGAGTCGTAGGACGACCTACGACTCGTAGTCGGGGTCTCGTAGCCCCGATTTGAAGCTTTTAAAAGGTCGACCCGGCTATAAAAGGGGGTCAAAATAAAATTTGACCCCCAAATTCATCTTTAAACCCTAAGAGGCGACAGAAAATTTCTCTTAGTCACCCACGTCACATTTCGGACCAAAATCCTGACTACCTACATCATTTTCCGGCGAAGACACTATTCTAGGATTTTCGGCTTGATTTTTAATTTTCTCCACTTTGGTTTACATCTACAATCCTTTGGTAAGCTCCTTGGTTACATTTTGTAATAGTTTACGGTGAATGTGTTCCCTATAGCAGTATGTGTTTTGCTTGAGAATGTTAAATCATCCCGCATAGTGAGCATTGATCTAGGCTTGTAATCTAGGGCTTTTAGACTTTGAATTGTTTATTTGTGATGAATTGAATATTGTTCTATCATTAGGGAATTTTGTTTTAACTCCCATATGAAAAGTGGTCATTTTTCACAACAGTTTTAAAAGTATTTTTCAAAAAATAACTATTAAACACGTGGATTGTAGTGATTGATGGTAGTTAATTATAAAACGAGCATTGAACAGGTCTGAAGGCCATACTTACAAACAGAAAAAAGGTCCTCATACACAATCTTATTGTGTTAATTTGTGTCAAAGTTATTAGATTCAAAAAAGATGCCAAGTGGGACGCTTGATGTTCATCTTGTAAGTGCCAAAGGCCTTGAAGACCAAAATTGGCTCAGTATGATCTTTACTAACTCCATCTTCCAATTCTATATTTATCATGATTTCTGATGATCTGAAAGTTGTTCTCTTATACCTTTGCCCACGCAAATGATACCACATCTTGCTTCTTGCTTTTTTTTTGACAATTGATGGATTGATTTTGTTTTAGATCTTAGTTTTACGCATGCAAATAATATATATTCGTATCACGTACTCTGTTTGTTTCAATCTATTTATCTGATTCTGAGTTAATAAAAGAATTATTGCCTTCGTTTTGAAAAAAAAGAGCTAATTTGACTTGGTACAGAGTTTAAGAAAATAAAGAAGATTTATTAGTTTTTGTGATTTTGAATTAAAGTTATATCTAATGCACCAAAGTGTTTTTTGATCTTGTGGTCTTAAACATATCATGTGGAAAACTAAAATCAAGTTGTTACCAAAAAGGAAAAAAAAGTCATTCTTTTTAAAACAGACTAAAAAGAAAAGGTCATTCTTTTCTCAACGGATGAAATGTATAATAAAATAAAAAAAACTTTTGTATCTTATGATTTTAAATTAAAGATATGTGAAATGTATCAAAATGTTCTTTAATCTAATTGTGTTAAACATGTCATGCAAAAAGTTAGAATTAAAAAGTTTGGAGAAAAAGAAAGAGACATAATGTGCACATGTGTTCAAATGAATATACTCCTTTTATTTCAATCTATATGATGGAATTTTACGTTTAAAAAAAGTCATAAATATTTATGTGGCTATAAATCGTGAAGAACATGAATATTATAAAATGAAATTGTTAAAAAATATATAAGCATATCATTGTTTTAGTACTGACTACTACAGAAAACGAGTCATATAAATTGAAACTCGAATTGTAAATTTCATATCTCTTAGTTTAATGAATTTGATTAGTTGGCTTTTGAAATTTGAACAGCTAGCATGAATTGTTATGTGATCATCACTTGTCGGACTCAAACGAAAAAAAGTACTGTTGCATCAGGTATTTTCATTAATTCCTTCAACTTATACACCTTATTAGTGTAATTTTATTTTTTTTATAAAGAAAATACATAATGTTAATTTCCATGCTCCATTTTTATCCTCTTATACAATCAATAAATAGAAGCAAATTACTTATATGCTATGCTATTTATGTTTACCCTCATCGATTTAATTATAATTGTTGTTGTCTATTCATTATTTATGACTTTGACTTTTAATTTAAGGTTCAAGTGAGATAGATCATATAAAAATATGACATTTGACCTGACTCAAATACAAATATTAGTTTAAAAAAATAATTTCTCAAGTTTTATAAAGAGAATTGCATGCCCAGTACTAGATATCTAGTGCGCTTAACTATAATCTCACAGGGTCCTCAAAAATAAGTACATTCTGAACAATAGCCCTTCCAATAACTCTGACTAGAGATGATGCACTGTTAAAAACATAAAGATTCTTTTTTCAGAAGTTAGTGAATAATTTGTGTTATAAAATAGAATTTTTTACCTTTTTTTACTTATTTTGAATTGAACCAACTCACTCAAAAAATACTGGAGAAAAATGAATTCTCATTGAATTAAATAGTGAACAATTTTCTAATTTTATCATATGAAACATTTACTATTCCCCTTTTCTTAAAAAAAAATTCACATTGATTTAATAAAAAAAATATCCATTGAACTTTTTTCATAGTAATGGTTGATAAGACTTGCTTTAGTATTACGCAACACTTAATTGGTCTGTTTATATATCAGTGTAGTTTGTCATGTTATATGTTAATTATTGTTTTGGTTGTTAATACGATTTTCTGAATTGAAGAAGTCCAGCCATAGAATATTGTTGTCAACAATGGCTGCTGTCAACAATGGATGCTGTCAACCAAGGCTGCTGTCAACAATGGCTGTTGTCAAAAATGGTGGCTGCCATTGTTGAATATTGTGTTCCCATTGTGATGTCATCAATGACATCAATGGGGGTAGAATTTCCCCTATAAAAGGAGCTATTGAGCTCCTTCATTAACACCTATCATCACCAAGATGTGTGATCATCATCAAGATGTGTGAGGTTGAGAGTTTTTTTTTTTTTGTAATCTATTCTTGTAAGTAATAGAAGAATTTTTTCTCTCAAATTTGTGTTTACCAACGCTCTATTGTTCCT
>JAABOM020000002.1:5173749-5188177 GCA_011800125.2 Solanum clarkiae
TATGAAGGAGAATCCAGTTGACATGGTGACTCGAGAGAAGTTAGAGCTATGCAAAGATATAGCCAGGATGCTTGTTCTGAATATAGCTGGAGGGGGAGAATTGAAGAAGTTCAGCCATAGAATGTTGTTGTCAACCATGGCTGCTGTCAACAATGGATGCTATCAACCAAGGCTGCTGTCAACAATGGCTGTTGTCAAAATTGGTGGCTGCCATTGTTGAATATTGTGTTCCCATTATGATGCCATCAATGACATCAATGGGGGTAGAATTTTCCCTATAAAAGGATCTATTGAGCTCCTTCATTAACACCTATCATCACCAAGATGTGTGATCATCACCAAGATGTGTGATACCACCAAGAACATCAAGAAAGAGTGTATTGTGTGAGGTTGAGAGTTTTTTTTTTTGTAATCTATTCTTGTAAGTAATAGAAAAAATTTTTCTCTCAAATTTGTATTTACCAGCGCTCATTGATCCTTTGGCCTCAACATGAATTATAACATAAGAACTGCTTACACTATATGAAAGTTTTCTCAGACTAAATAACTCAATGTTAAGTTGCTTTCTACAGGTGCAGGAACCAAACCTCGATGGAATGAGAACTTTCTTTTCATCATCACTGGTGATGTTGAAGAGATCACCCTCAGGATTATGGACAAAGATACTTTCAGTTCTGATGAATTTGTTGGGGAAGCAACGTAAATAATCTTTTATACTCTCTTTATTTTAATTAATTTGTTTGATTGATTTTAACTTGACATGAGGTTTAAAAATAGGGAAGATTTTTGTATTTTATAGTCTTAAACTAAAGATACATATTTTTTTCTTAAATTGATGATCTTAAATATATAACATGAAGGGTTAAAATTTAAAACTTCTTTTATTAAAAAATAAAATAAATGAAAAAATGAGGAAGTATAAATCTTTTTTTTTCCATTCATGTCTAATGGCAATCATTTTGGTCTATATTTTGTGTTTTTATTAATGGAAACAGAATTCCCTTAGAAGAAGTGTTGCGCCAAGGAGAGGTGGCAGAACGCGCTTACAATGTCGTCAGGGAAGGAAAATTTCATGGAGAGATAAAAGTCAGCCTCACCTTCACATCTGAGGTAGGAATGGCAATAGGGCGAGATGGGGTGGGTGCATGGTGGGTTGAGCTTAATCTATAATTTTTTTTTAAATTGACCCGCTTCATTCTATTGCGATTATTACTCCATTCATTTCAATTTATCTTTCTTATATTAAATACCAAACAAATTTAAGAAGATAATAATTTTTTTTGAATTTAATAGTGTTAAATTAAATATATGAATATTGTATCAAAATATCTCTTAATTTTATGATATTAAATATGTCACGAAATTGTTAAAATCAAAAGAGTTTACAAATAAAAAAAAAAAGATGCATTTATTACAAATTAAAAATAAAAGTAACATGAGCAAAATGAAAGAGAGAGTAATCTCGAGTATGACTATACTAAGACTTTCGAAATAAAAAATTATAACTTTCTTTATCCCAATTTATATCACATTTTCACTTTTCTACATTTAAAATTTTTTAGTTATTGGATGTAAATTTGTATATAAAATATATTTGAAAACTACAAAAAAAATATATTAATATAATAATTAGTAATGCAAAATATTTAAAAGAACAATAAAAAAGTGATAAGATAATGATTTTTTTTTAATTAACTCTCAAAATTTGAACAGATTGTTATTTGCAAAATAAAAACAGTTATGTGTTATAAGTTAAACATTTTACTATCCATATATATAAGGAATTGATTTCTTGAAAATTCAGTCAACCAATAGTTATTCATTATTATTTAAAATGAAAACTTTATAAAATACTCTCTCTCTTAAATTAATTAAATTTTTGAGATTTTTTTAATTTTGTAAAATAGTTGAATTGTTCAAAGTTTAAGATAAATGTTTGAAACTTTTTTCATATTTGTCCTCTCATTTATTGAAATTTTATATTTTCTAGGAGATAAATTACAGTACATATTTATGATTTCACCAATGGCAACAGTGAAAAGTAAGGTGTAAATTTTTTCTTTGAATATTTTTCTTAATATGTGTTTATTAGCTTACAAATTCAATTAAAATGGGAATAACTATTGATTGAGAGATTATTTGAAAAATTCTTCCTCCCTTGCAGTCGGATTCTCATGGAAGAAGTGATGAAGGAGAATATGGTGGACGTAATAACTACGGAGGATCTGATGAAGATGAGCCTCGTGGACGTAGAAACTCGCGTTGTGACTCTGATGAAGAAGAATATGGTGGACGTAGAAACTCGCGTGGTGACTCTGATGAAGAAGAATATGGTGGACGTGGAAACTCACGTAATAACTCCAGAGGAGATGATGATGATGATGACTATGGAAGTCGTAGACGATCAGGTGGTGGTCGTAGAGGAAATGACGAAGATTACTAATCCCAGGGACGTTGAGTTTGGTTAAGCCCTTATTTTTTGCTGGAAATAATCCTCTAATACATTCTACACTAGTTGTTCATTGTTTAATCGTTATTTTTATTTTTGTATTTACATTTTTTGTGACACCATTATTTTTGTACTTGCTTGTGCAAAGCGCGATTATAAATAGTTTTATTAAGCTTAGAAATGATCTGGCCTTAGTATCGGCCGAATAGTAAGAATAATATAAAGGAATTCTGGTAAAGATTACAGTTTCTATATTGAATTCACCCGTATTATTTTCGTTCTGTTTTCCTTTTTCTCCTAGCGATCAATTTATGCTATTTTGTTTTCATTTGCTTTTCTATTTTATTTTCAAGTTTTTTCTGATATTCTTCTTTGTTTTACTTTTGTTGGTTTTTTCGTTTCTATTTCTTTTTGTTGTATTGCTTTTGGCTGATGTATTTCATATTGGCATAAAACTAAAGCTTAGTATTTTGATTTTAATGGTTAAGTATTGGGTATTGTAACTTCAAATTTTGAAGTTGCTCTTTATAAGCCGCGAAAACTTAGTCCAAGATGGGAAACAAAGAAATCAGGAAGTATCACGCTCACAACCTACATAGGGGTAAAAATAAAAAATGAGTATCCGACAACATAGTACCCAACAAATAAATTCTAAGCCCTAAGTAAAGCAATGAAGAACACAAGTACTCCTATCATCCCAACCACATACTTCAACGACTATAACCCTGCACGCAGGAAAGTCAGCATACAAAATATACATATCCTCGATACAAATATACAATAAAACAACTGATAGTTTTCAAATATTTATAAGTACAAAATTAACTAATATATCACACTTCATACAGATATCCACATCAATGTAATGAGTAAAATGAGATGGGATGTAATGATGTGCAAATGATACAATGCAATGTCAAGTAATTATGATGCATGTCATTTCTATTATACACATCTACTAATCACATCAGATAGAAACCCATAGGATCTCACATGGATCATGTATCTGTCGAAAAACACTTCAACCGCTAGAAAAGACCTCATTAATATTATAATGACCCGTTAGAAGAGAACTCAACAAAATGACACCAGTCGAGAAAGACCTCGGCTCCAATTAATGACATCTCTTTGTTATCACTTTCCATAAACCAATGCAGATAAACATATGCAAAAAGTAAATAAATGAGTATGAAATGAAATTCATAATACTATGTCATATAGCTCAACATTCACATCAATATCATCAATCAATGATTCACAATAAACATAATTTCTCATATCTGCATTCAACATTAGCACATCAATCAAAAAACCACTCCCCGTAACATCCCAATTACACAAATAGAAAATACAAGATTCATCACTTTTAACTACTGATGAGTTGTCAAAATACAACACTTTTGATACTTAAAAATTGGAATTTTGTGTATTCTCAAAGCGATGTTAGTAGATTTAATGTGTTTTTATGTTTGTTTTGCAAGATTACAAGGTTGGCATGATTTTTAGCTAAGTGTATAGAAATTGAAGTATTTGCTATTCTACGACACCCTTTACGGGTCGTGGAAGTTTCCGCGGGCCGTAGAGTAGGTTTCGTAGCAAAATTCAATGAAGGAAAGACTTTTGAAGTTGAATCTACAAATATACAGACAAACCGTAAAATGTTGTATGATTCGTAGATTGGTGTCGTACCCTTAGGATCAAAAAGTGGAGAGTTACTGAAAAGTCATTAGACGAAACCCTCTATGGGACTTAAAAATTTATACGGCCCATAGATAAGTTTTGTAGAACTCAACCCCAAATTTGCATATGGAATCCAGGAAGCCCCGATTACGGGTCGTAGAACTTTATATGGCCCGTAGTGCCTGCCGACCCAGTTCTCTTTTAATTTGGCTTTGTATTTTAAATACTATAAATAAGTTTTTTAGATTATGTTTCATTAGAGACAGTAGAGAGTCAGTAAGAAAAAGTGAGAAATATTGTGAAACACTTGGGAAAACTATATTTTTTCTTCTTAATTCATACTTGTGATTTTTGTCGAAGAGCTTGGATTACTTGTTCTTAATTCTACTCTTATAAGTGCTTAATTTTATGCTAATCAAAGATCATGATTCTTGCATCTATAATGATAATGAGTAGTTAAATTCACAAATAGGGTTGTGGGAACCATGAAGAACTGACAAGATAAAATTGAATAATACGTAATTATATTCTTGGATGGTGTGCATGCATGCATGTATTAATTAATTCTCTTCATTTTGATTTTTTTTAATTGGTGGCAATATTAGAACTTGCCTAGTATTACTATTACTGACTGTATCAAGATAGTAATGAATAGGAAAAGAGATTAATTAGCAAGACTCGATCGATGTTTCCTATCTAATCAACCAAACTGGATCAAGGTGAGGTTGTACTGGAACAATAGGTAATAGTAATGTCACACTGCGCGAATGGATTAAATCACGTAGAGAAATTTACCTCTCGCCTGGATCAAAGGATTTGATAAACTTAACTTACCGTTCGACATGCTACACACTAGAAAAGAATTTGATTATCTGGTAATACCAAGTTAGAAAATCATGGGGACCACAATACCCTAGTTACTCTTCATATTGATTTCACACTTGTCTTAGTCTAGGATTTCTTTCTATAGTTTGATAAACCCTCTCGCCCCCCCCCCCCCTCCCCCCTTTGGGGAGATAAGTAAGTTAATCAACTGGAACTGCCTAAAATTACTCAAAGTCTATCATATTTCTTGTGGGTTCGACCCTAATCTTGGTTAGGTTATATGTCTTGACAACGACGTATTTAACCTTCAAAATGGAGGTATAGCTTGGGCGACATCAACTACGAATTAGAAATTCACTTACTTTAGCCAAAAATCATGATCACTCTAATACCATAGCTTTCCCTTTCTGATATGTTCGAGACCACTACAATCGAGTCAATAATGATTAGTAAACAAATTTCGAAGCTAAAAACACCAAAAACATGAAAATTGAGGAAAAAGAGTAAATTGGTCCAAAATTCAATACCAAAAAAAATGAGCTTAAAATATGAAAAAATTTGTGTTAAAATTTTTCTCAAGATTTTTGAAAACAAATGGTGAAAAACATTTGAAAATTGAGTTAAAATCACTCCATAATCACCATTTTTGTCAAAAAATCGAATTCATGAAAAATCTCCAATTTTACCAATCGAAAATACTAGTTGATGTTAAAATCAAAAATCAATTTATGGATAATGAAGATATAAACTGAAAATAGCTTACTCAATAATTTTCTCACAAAAAGTCTTTGAAAAATTACTTAGCTGGGCTTGGAAATGCTAGAAATGGTGAAAAAAAAAAAACATAAACCCGTCACTTTAGAAAAAGTCACCGTTTTAGGCATAAAATACTCTCCTAAATGCGGAGTACAACACATTTAATCCTCCCCGAACATGGAGGTCACCAAGCCAACACTTTGCGAATGCAGATCCCCTTCTACGAGTGCAGAGGTCAACCGCCCACACTTCGAGAACGTGAGTGGAAGAGCCGCAAACACAAGGCTTCAGTGATAGATATCGGCAACACATATCCATAACACTCCATAACTCTATCCTTACATGCACTTATATTTCAACATTCATTCTTATTTATATGGAGTGAATTAGGGTCATAAGAGACCACTAGTACTTAGATGAGTTCAAAATTTTTCTGTAAATTGAATTTCTAGTGTTAGATTATACAAAAGTCAAATTTAAATAGCCATAACTCTTAACACACAAATAATTAGGTGGTGTATGACCTACCAAATGAAAGGCCTTTAAATTAGCTTTCCAAAGCCACTGATTTCACCTCATTTGGAGTTTGGAGTCAAATATTATGATCATTTTACTATAGGTTGCCAGAGTAGAGTGTACTTACGAGATGACTTATGGGCTTGTGGTTTGCGTTACGGTCCATCTGCTAACTCATGAGAAAAACTCCTGAAAATCCATTTTTGAGCCACTAACTTGATGGACCAACCTATGGGTCGTACGTTTCTTATGAGCCATAGTTTGAGCTCGTTGAACCGATCCAGAGAAATCAACATTTGCCCAAAAGTTTATGAATTGGTTCCTACCGCCCATGGAAGTTTCTATAGGCCGTAAGTAGACCAGTGGATGACTTTGACTACACTTTTAATAAGGGTTATTTTTATCTTTTTTTCACTCTCTCAAAGTCTTGACTTGACATTTTTATGCCTAAATATGTCCCTAAATATAAGCATTCAACTTTTTCACATAAAACACCCTCTCCACCTTAGAGTAAGGTTTCAAAGGGAGAAAAAGGCTAGAATTTGAAGATAATCTTGTGAATTCCCCTAAGCTATTTCAAGATTCAAAACTTCCAGGTATGTAAGACTAACTAAAACATGAATTATATTCTTTCATGTGCCCCATAACCCGAAATGATGGAGTTGTGAATGAACTTAGTCTTACATGGATATTTCTTGAAGGTATTTCTTAAATCTTAATGTATTTCTATATAATTTTGCATCAATTACAGTTTTAATGAATTAAATACTTAAAATAGATGATTTTGCCTTTCTACATGAACCCTAAAATGAATTCTTATTATTTTTATATATTGCACTTAAATAGTTATGCATGAGTATAATTTGAGTTAAAGAATCTATAGAGCTCCTAATTGCATTAACCCCACATTTTTTTTTGAATACTCTGATGTTGGATGATAGATGATAGAGGGTCTTTATGGGTCAACGAGCTAAATCCTAAAAGAATGTTCCTAACTAAAGAGTTGATAATTGATGTGATGAATTAAGTTGTCAAATGTTCATGAGATTAGTTGAATGATTTAATCATAGGGTTGATGTTTTATGAGTATGTTAAGTCTTGGGAGGAGTATTGAGCACTGAATTAAGTAAGAGTAAGTCCACCTCGAACTCAATAACTATATAGTCGGTGTAGTAGAGGATTGAACCATAAAATTGGATGTTTCCTACTGTCCCAAAAAGAGGACTTGATGTTACTTATTTTCTATCTGCTGATAGGATGTCCTATACCTTGACAAGGTATTGGATGGATGTGGCAACGACATTACTTCGTTCTATCATCACCAGCTCATAGGTGATGGTTTTCGATTAGAAAAACTCTTAAATAAGCCTTGATAGTACTCTGAGTGGATTGGACTAGATGGTATATGAGTAGTCATTGTCTAAACTGTATTCTTACTTTAGACTCTTGACTTGTTTATTGAGTTTTCTACTTCTTGAGTTGAGCTATTTGAGTTGATGTTATTCTTTCTTTACATGTTTCTTTCTGCCATTTTGCAAACTTGTACATTTCATGTACTGACGTCCATTTGAGCCTATATTTTTTCATGATGCAGAGACAGATACTAGTAGTCATCAACAGGTTCCCCATTGAGGATCTATTTGCTTGCAGCTAATTGGTGAGTCTTCCCTTACTTTTCAGAGGATATCATGTTCTTTTCTAGATTTAAGTGTAGACTTATTTTATTCTATTTTGAGGTAGTCATAGTTCTATCACTGGCACCACTTTGTTGACGGATAGTGGTTTTATAGACTAGACTGTTGAGTTGTGATTGGATTATGTTTTTGGCTAGTTTCATTCATATTAGTCTTACTCAGTTTGATTGCTATGTTATTTGGCCTTTGATTATCACACCACTATCGCCTTTTATTGAGTACCTGATGTTCATTGATGACTTTCGTTGTTAGTTAAGATTGAACGAATGTGATGAGTTCAAGTGCTTCACTTGGGGGCTAGCAATAGTTTCTGAGTGTCAGCCACGCCAAGGGTACCCTCTAAGGGCGTGATAATATCAAGCATAAAATCATGGAATGAAACCTCGAAATTCATTTGTAATCTCAAACACATAGATCATATATGTTATCCTACTAAAATTCAACGTTCCAAACTAAATAGAATCATCGATAATCGACTCTGCGCCCTCTTTAACCTAGAATCCGATTAGTCATAATTAAGACAACTTAGGTACTAGAAATATCAAAACCCTATTGGAACACCAAAAGTTATACCAAATCTCATTCTCACACTAAACTCACCTCCCGAAACCAATGGAATCATCATAAATCCAATCCAAACATCCAAACTCAAAATGTTGACGAGAATCAAATCGAAGTCAACTTTAAATCAATTTTCAACTTTGGACCTAAGAATTCACATAACAACTCTAAATCTAATTTTGCCAACTCTCCTAAATTAATTTTTACATTTCAAAAGTGACAAAATTGACACAATTTTATTTTGAGACTCACATCTCCAATTGATTCCAAAACTCAAAATTAAGCAACGTAAGCCTTCAAAACACAGCTTTTTAGAAAAAAAACTCAACTTTTCACAAATTTCAAAAAATAACTTTCAAAAATCAATCAAATAGAAATGGGGACAATATCGGTAGCGATAAAATGATAATTTTATCAAAATTATCAAAAATAATCTTCAAGGTCATTGCATCATCTATCACTAAAAATCACGTTCATTATCAAATACGAAGCAAAGGATATAGTTGAAGCCTCAAAGAGATGAGGATAATGAGTTTGCATATTACACTCAATCTCCTAAGTTACCTATTCCAAGGATCAATATTTCCACTAAACCTTCACTGATGTTATGTTATTGGTCCTTAGCTTCCGGACCTGTTTGTCTAATATGGTTGTAGACACTTCCTCATAGGTTAAATGTGGACTCAACTCCACTCTATCAAGAAAAATCACATGTGATTCATTCGGGATATAATATTGTAGCATCAAAAGATGAAATATTGGATGCCCAGAAGATAAACTAAATGGCCAAGCAAGTCTGTAGGCCATCTCTCCTGCTCGACCTAAGATCTCAAATAGACCAATATATTTAGGGCTAAGTTTTTCCTTCTTCCCGAGCTTCATGACACCCTTCATGGGTGAAATCCTCAAACAAACACGGTCACCCTCTATGACTTTAGGGGTCAAACCCGTCTATCAGTATAACTCTTCGAATGAATCTGAAAAATCAACCAAACTTGCTTTGAATCAACTAAACCTAATCCATGGAATCTCTACGCAAATCAGTATCTAAGCTATTTGTACAGCAGATCAAACCAACTGATGAGCCATCTGCATCTCTATCCATACAAAGTCCCAAAAGGAGCCAAGTACATACTGAAATGGTAACTTTTGTTATATGCAAACTTCACCAAGGGTAAATATTGGTCCCGTCGATTTCCAAACACAATCACACATACCTAAAGTATATCCTCTAACACTTGAATAGTTCTCTCAGACTAACCATCTGTCTGGGGATTAAATGTTATACTCATGCCCTACTGTGCCGTCAAAATAAGAAACTTTTGATGCTTTAAACTTAGAGTTTTATGGGTTCTCTAGCAATTGTTAGTATATTTGATGTGTTCTTGTGTTATTTTTACAGGATTTCGAGATTAGGGATATTTTTGTAAGGATTGCCAAAGTTTTGCAGCTTTTTGCTTAGTACGAGTCTACCTATGGGTCATGGTTAGATTCATGGGCAATAGGTGGATGTTTGTGGTGTGATTTCAGAGATTAGTAGATTTTTGAAAGTTTGATGACGATTAACAGGATAGGCCATGGTTCATTCCATAGCCCATAGTCTTGTTGGTAGGGGAAAATACAGAGTTTCACGAAATCAACAAGACGGAGAAGACCACGACCCATAGTCCAAACTATCAGTCATGGATGAAGTCTCATACATGGTGCCTAGTGTTTAGGAAGGAAGTCCAAGACACTCTGACCATGAGCCATGGATTAGTTCACGGGACATACCTTGGCTCGTGGTCGAGCCCGAATCTAGTTTTCCTTGTTCATTTAGGATTTGGTTTCTTATGCTTATAAATAGGGATTTTATTTAGTTTTTGATAGGTAGACTATCAAAGAATATAATATTACTTTTAGTTTGGGTTTGTTCTTGGATTTTTTGATAGACATACTTTGTGCTTACTTTCAGATCTTCGTATTGCTATCTACATGAGATTTTGGATTTGCAATTCTTCAAATCTTCATTGTAAGTACTTAATTATGCAAAAATCGAATATGATTTCATCATTTATATTGAAAATGAGTAGCTAAATCCACAACTAAGATTACGGGAATCATGAAGAACTAACAAGTAAAAATTGAATAATTTGTAATCCTTGAAAAGTGTGCATTCATGTATTATTCATATCTTTGTTCTGATTGTTTTTTAACAGCGTCCAACGTTAGAACTCGCCTTATTCTTACTTGTCGAACCAAGGGGGTAATAAATGGGATAAGATTTAGATAACTAGACACGATGTGAGTACTCTCATTTAATCAACGTGAATGGACCAATGGATGGTTGTATTGGGACGAAGGTAAGGGTTAGTAATGTGACACACGTAGACAAATCAAGTTGTATGATAAAAAGTTGTATATTTGCCGGACCAAGGACTTAGGTTAACATAACTTACCTATTTTGTATACTACACTCTAGAGAAGGTTACAATTATGAGGTTATACTGTGTTAGAAATTCATGGAAACACAATACGCTAGTTAACTTCTCTCACTGAATTCATAATACTTGCATCCTAATTGTGCTTAATA
This sequence comes from Solanum clarkiae, assembly GCA_011800125.2. Classification (NCBI taxonomy): domain Eukaryota; kingdom Viridiplantae; phylum Streptophyta; class Magnoliopsida; order Solanales; family Solanaceae; genus Solanum; species Solanum clarkiae. Next base: position 5,184,803 of record JAABOM020000002.1, read on the forward strand.
TAGGTCTTAGTTATTGTGTGCTTTTTATACATAAATCCCCCCTCTTGGAAATAAGTTAGTTAATTTCTTGATATTGCTTTAATTATTCTAAGTCTAGACCATATTCCTTGAGGGATCGACCTGAATTGTTGTTAGATTTTATATTTGAAACAACAACTACTTATACCTTAATTGGGAGGCGTAATTTGAACATGATCAAATTTTTGCGCCGTTGCTAGGGAATGTGACTTTTAGATTGGTTTGATTAGAGTAATTAGAGAATTAATCCTTATTTCTCTATATTATGTATTTTTGTTATTTTTAATTCTTTAGCATATAGGTATACTGGATGCCTAATATGCACAGTCAAGGCAATTTCTTGACTCCATACGATTCGAAAATATAAAGATCGTTGAGAAGAATAACCTAAGACAATAACAACAATGTTGCGAATGTTGCACTTAACTTATGAGCAAAACCCACCACTACCACCGCGAGTGGTAGTTAATCGAACCACCACTTCAACAAGCAGGAGTAGATGGGTGGAGTCAATACAGACTTGATCCAATAGTAGTGGATGTCACAAGAGACATCGTGTTACCTCCACTACCACCAGATACTAAGTTTTTTATATCAAGTGGGTTATTGCAGATGTTGCAGCATAAAGGGTTATTCTCAGGATTACCATCAGAGGATGCACGTAACCATCTATACAATGTTGTCTTTGTTTGTAAGAGTATGATAGGAAATCAAAACATGTCCATGGATGTCGTTGGGCTTCGTGTCTTCCCATTATCTCTCATTGGTGAAGCAACAGTATGGTTATCAGAGCTTTCTTTTAATTCTATATCGACATGCGGTAGAGATGCAAAAAGCCTTTCTAGAGAGATACTTCACCAAATCAAAGAAATTGAAGCTTAAAGACTGTATTAACACCTTTCCATAGACACTTAAGAAGTCCATCAACACTATATGACAGCGATTCATTAAGTATTTGCGAAGTGTTCTAGACCACAAGATCACTAATGATTCTTTAGTGGAGATTTTCTATCGAGCGCTAGATGACAAAAGCAAAGGGGTCGCCAAAACCATTATTGGAAGATCTTTCTTGGATTGCACTTTTTCTTGAGGTATCCTAAAGGTCGGAGAGAGTAACCAAGATTAATTGTGCATAGGGCACAAGAGACTCAGAGATAACAAGGAGCTCTTTCTCAGTTAGTATAAATTTGGAGCAAGCTAAAATCAACCAAGAGGTATTACAAGAGTTAGCCTGGGCTAATATCAATGTTGGGTTATTGATGAAGCAAAATCAAAAGCGGGTCAATACAATCAGTCAACAACCACCAAGAGCACCCATTTATGTGACTAATCAGATAGGGCGTTTTTGGACCACGCCCAAGGGTCCGATTAGTATTATTGGTGCCAAGGTCATGAGAATCAAGGTTGGAACTATAATAAGGATAATGCTTACAGATGCAATAACAGTTGAGGAGGATACTATGATAGAAACAGTGATCAAGACTAAGATGGTGACTAGGTACGCAGAGATGGATATCGTAATGACTGGAATGGAGCATATGTGTCACCACAAAATCATAGGTGAACGTACTCTTCTAGTATTTTATAATACATGTGTTGACATCAAATTTTAACTTTCAAAATATAAATTAGTTATCGAGCTTCTTCAATATTTTAAATTTGAAATAATTATTTTTGAAAAATAAAAAAAAATGTTTTAAGTTATTTTGGTGTTAATATTTTAATTGTTAATGTATGCGTACAATCTTCCCTCCCCATACCCCATGTGTGGGATTTCACTGGGTATGTTGTTGTTGTTGTATAATTACATATTTTTTATATATTTTTTATAATTACGTATTTTCATTATTACTTTTCATAATTGTTACGCCAGAAAATGACCGACTCTTAAAATAAAATTTGAAAATGGTTCAAAAATCAAGAATCAATCTAAACTCAATTAATTTGAGCAAAACTAATTCTCGAGATTCGAAAGGACACAGAGTCGCCACCTAATTTTGTGGATAATTAGGAAACCATTAAAATATTTTTAAAAGACCTAACAGAGAAAATCTTTTAAAAATCCAGAGATAAGGTTCGGGTTCATATTTCCATTTCGAGAAGGTCTTAAGCACTCGAAATGGCCGCTAAATGTGGTTATCCGGCGATTATGAAAATTTGACTAACTCTTTGAAAAATTTGACTCATTTTTAAAGATTCTTGACTTAGACTTGAAAAAAACTTTTAATTAAAACAAGCATTTAACTAAACATGACGTTTTGACTAAATTTTGAAAGTTTAACTTAAAATGACAAAATCACATTTTTTATTTTTCTTATATATATATATATATATATTGGCAAATACTTTTCGAGATAAAGCAAAATTCAATGAAAGCAACATAAATGACTTGACATATCAGGGAATTTAATTAAATTGAAACCAATAGAATAAAGTGTTAATACACAAACACACGCGACTATATAAATGAAATAAAATGAAAATAAAGAAATGAATCGAAGTAATCCTTATCCTATTTTTGAATTCTTATTGATGCTTTTGGCCCTTTTCTTTGCGTAATTCTTGCTCCTGAAATTTTGGGCTGACTTGAGAAGGAATGAAATCTGGGCCTCTGTGGCCCACCAGAAATGTGTGTAGAGGGTCCATTGACCCGTGATCAGGGATTTCATGTGATAAAAGAAAGAAGAAACAAATTAATACATGAAATAAAGAATTAATGAAGCAGTGTGAAGCTAATTCAGATCAAGAGTGCTCAACATCATATTAAACACGAGCATGGGATGCGTGAAAGGAACAAATGAGGGCATATCAATCCATAACATCGAAAACAAAATTCAAAAAAAAGACATAACATACAACATGCTACCATTGTTAAAGAAGATTATGCTTTCATATGAAAAAGATATCAAACATGGAGATTCAAGTAAGAGACATGATTGCAAAATTAGCTAATATGTGATTAAAGCAAACAGAGACTCGAGATGTGTATTCGACATGGGTTCTCATGCATTCCAGACCAACAGGTATTCGACGAAGTACAGTTGCCCAGTGATTCATAACAGACATCAAATGGAGACGATCTCTTAAGTCAGAATTCTTCTTTTGATATTATTTCGACACAAATTTAACTCACATCCAAGAGGGAATGAATTTTTTAAAAAACTATGCAGTCCTTTAACAATCATCTTTTAAGAGGAAAAAGGAAAGACATATGAATATTGTCATTTTGAAAGTCAAAAATCAGAGTACATATGGGAATACTGGAATAACAAGACGCCTACAGACAAGGCAAATTCAATTGATAGGAGGCTCAAAACAAGAATCGGAATAAATCTGTATGACTTAAAAACTTAGGCT
>JAABOM020000002.1:5208409-5218724 GCA_011800125.2 Solanum clarkiae
GTGTGTGTGTGTATGTATGTGTGTGTGTATTTTATTTTTGGATTTGCATATGACCAATCGACTACGGATTATTTATTATATTATCCATAGTCCTCTATTATTTGATCCTAAATTACTAGTTATGCAGATTATATGATCTTAGTATAAATTTAATGGAGCGATATTTTTCTAAAAAATATTCCAAACATACAAAGCAAGTTTAACAACTCAAACTTCAGCTTCAACTGACTTGTAAGAACTAGGTAATGAGTCAAGAAAATATCGATGAAATAAAGAAATTGATCTAAATTCCTTATCGGTTGATCTGGGAGAAAAATTACCTATTCGAGTAATCAAATTTTTTTAAATTTTATATTATTTACACAATTTTTTTCATAAAGTTCTCTACTAAGGGGTGTCAAATTTTTTGAGGCCAAAAGAAAAAGTTTCATTAATTTTTCTCTTGACTATAGTTGTGCTTTAAATGGTGACACTGCTTAGAAAAGATCCTGCTTTCATCACTGTATATAAGTCGATTATATTAAGAGGATATTTTTATCTTTCAACATTGTCATCAGGCTGAAATAATACTATAGAAGATAGATAAGTAGATAAATATCGATATAGATATATAAATAAAACCCACTAAAATAAATATCATGACCAATAGAAAAATTATAACTCATCCCAAACAATTTTAGCTCAATTAGTCTCTCCGTCAAACACACAGAGAGAAAGAATAAAGAAAGACTTTTAAAACTTTTGATCTAAAATAAGATGGTAGATGTTTATGTGGCTATAAATCATCTCACTTATAAAGACATTGATACTGAGAAATCACTTCTTCTTGGATGTGCTGGCATGGGAATCGTGCTATTTCACACCCTAAACTCTAAAGTTTATCATGTTACAATTTCATTATGATTTATTTCTATTTATGTGATATAGTTTGAATTTCAAAAGTCAAATAGTTCAATTTCAAAAAATTGGTTTGAATCTTGAAATTCAAAATATATGTAACACCATAGTTCTTATTTCACAAGAAACATTAAGGTAGAGCAATTAGTTGGCAATTTCTAAAGGATTAACACGCATAACAGGATAACAAATCAAAGGATGAACCATTGCAGAAGAGAGTCCAGCTCCTTGTTCCATATTAAGCTTTCCGTCACCTTTAATTTTCCAATCAAAACATTGTATCAACACACCAAGTGTCCTATGCAACACCGCTGCTGCAAGTCCAGCACCAGGACATCCTCTTCTTCCTCCTCCAAATGGCACATAACAGAACTTCTGTTCTTTCATAGCCTCCATTTCATCAGGCTCGATCGCGAGCTGACTCTCCATGCCAAGGTACCTCTCTGGTATAAATTCATCTGCATCTGTCCATTCATTCGGGTCCCTATTAATCGCATAAATGTTTAGTACAAGCCTAGAATTTTTAGGAATTTTGTAACCATTGACTACAGAATCTTCTCTGCATTTTCGGAACACTAAGGGCAACGGGGGATGTACTCTTAGTGTTTCTTTGACAACAGCTTGGAGATAAGGAAGATTTGGGATATCAGAATCATCAATCAGCCTGTCGGAGCCTACTACTCTGTCAATCTCTTCTTGGAGCTTCTTTAATGCTTTTGGATGGTTCAATAGCTCTGCTAGTCCCCATTGTAAACCAACACTTGTTGTATCAGTTCCTCCCACAAAAAGATCCTAGTTAAAAGAGGAAAGCAAAACATTATCCTTAACTGTTCACACTTAAAGTCGAAGGACAGACAAAAGTTAAATGACATATTTGTGTATTATGTATGACTAATATAAAAGGAGAGATGAATATTAGTACCAAAAAAAGACCCTTGATGCAATTTCTAGTGAGCTTTATCCCAGCATTTTCATCATCTGCAATTTCCAGAAGAATATCCATCACATCCTTCCTATCTTTTCTTCCATCACGCCTTTCATCTTCGTGTTTCTTTATGATTCCATCCATAAACTTATCAAATTTTAGTAACAATGCTTTGGCTTTTTTTCCAGCACCAAGCAGATCATATTTCTTCAAAGGACCAAACATTTCACCTAATCCCAACTGCCCTGCCAGTAGTACTATCCCTTTTGCAATTTCTCTTATCTCTGCACTCTCGTTAACATTAGTTGACGTTCTTGTACTCATACTCAGCCTACAAATCAGATTATTCGTCATCGCCATGAGCTGAATTCCAACATCACAAGCATCCCCTTTTTCCGAACATTTAACAAAAAATTCCAACAATTTCATCATCTCCTCCTTCCTAACATCAGCAAATTTACTAATTTGTTGAGGAGATAGAATCTCCGTCATGCATATTTTCTTCAAGAAAATCCAAAGTTTGTTATAGTCCAAAATAGAGAACATCGTGTCATGGTATATTTGGTAGTCTGAAGAGCCAAATTCTGGCCTAGTAGCAAAATTGATGTCATTGGTTTTAAAGACTTCTTTGGCTATAGCGCCATTTGATACAACATATGAAGTCGATGCACCTGCACGAATCAACATGAATGGACCATAGTGCGATGCTAATTTCTGGAATGATTGGTGCCATAAAGAACCAAGAAGATGTAGATGACCAATGAATGGTAATGTTGGTGGACTTGGAGGAAGATCGATTTTGTTGTTGAACTTCTTGATCAAGATTTGAAATATTAGACCGCATATTAAACAGATGAACAAGAAAATAATTGCCATTTCTGTTAATAAGATTATTTTACCCTCTTAACTTGTGTGTGTTAATTTATAGGCACACAAGGAAAAACCTTTTTTATTTTTCTGTAATTTGTAATCATTTTTCATTGAGGGAAAAAGGAATCATTTAGCATAAGGAGAGAGGAATATTTTGATAAAGAAGATGCCACAAGAAAACAATAGATTCCCTCAATACATTAGACAAACAGAGCTGATACGTTAACTTTTTGTTTATTTTATTATAATTGTAGTATAAATATTATTATATCCCAATCATCAATGACATTATATTTATACCGATTAGCAGTAGCATTCAGAAGAAGGTATATTTACATTTATGGTCGTTCAACTTTTATGGTTGTCTGGTAGTTGAATAAGAAACAAGTTATACATGTATACAATTAATACCACATTTGGTTGATAATTTAAGAACTGGCATATGTATAAGTTAATTATGAGGAAATTTATGTGTTATTTTATGGAGGATAGAGAGTGCAATAACTAATGCATATATGACTAATTTCTACACAACTACTACATGTATAAACTAATATAATATATAGATTCACTCATAACTATTCACTACATTACTAATGGTTACATAACTCTAACCGGCTACCAAATGACCCCTTAATTATTAATTTGGTTTTTTAGATTTTTGCTCCGGGCGTCTCACTTATAATATAGTATTATCTTTGTGTTCCTTTTATCATTTCTAGGTGGTCATGTTATAGGCTTGTTAAATCAATATGAACTTACATAGAGAAAGGGCAATTTGGTTAGAACTGGTTTTGGACAAGCACAGTTGAATATGCTTTAGGTTCTGTTGTTCCTTAAATGATCATTTGGGCGACAAATGACACACCTAAATAATAACATTGGGATTGTGATGTGATAAATAATAAACGCACCGTAGTAAGAGATTATGTCTATTCAAATACATTTTTTGTCTCTAGATACCTATGTTGCTCGAACTCTTCAAAAATATCAATGGATGCATGTCAGATTCTTGAAAAATAGTGTACTTTTAAAAAATCTGAGATAAATACGGCATCAAAAGTGAAGAGTCTGTCGCAACTTAGCTAGATACTATTGTCCACATATTGCTAATGTATACTACAAAAGTTGCTATGTATTGAATAATAATGCATGAACTCTACATTACTAAGGGATTACCTATTCAAGTATACGTTTATCTTTAGATACTATTTGTCCACGTATTGTGATTTCACAATTTCGTACTAAATAATATAAAGACTTTATCAATAGTTGTACTTTAATTAGAAACTGATGGCTTGCACACATCTACTACAGTATGGGATCAGGTCCCTTACTACAGAAAATAAGAGAGATAATAAGACAACAACACCAATATTTTATGTGAAAAAGCTCCTTACGCAGGGGAGAAACAATCATGACCTATCATACAGAATTTAAGTACAGTTTCACTAATCCTTAAGGAGCAAAGATGATTACAACCTCTTGCAATCTTAAGACTAACCTCTTAATCCCTTCCTCCTTGCAAATATAATGAAAATCCTCTTCAATTAAGCAACTACTCAGTTGTCCACTAAACTAATCTACTCAAATCAACTTAGGCTTTAGTCACCCATCCTAGCTAACTCTAGATATGGATCACGAACAAGAGAAAACAACTCAAAACCAGGGTCGCCTCGTCCATAAGGCCACTAAAGCAATCACCAATTTCTCCCAAAGATCTGTCTGTGTGTGTGTAAGGATTTCATGTGTTGATAATTTTTAAAAAATTGAATAGAAAATATATTATAAAGATCGTTTTAATAATTAATTGAGAAATGAAATAGTGTTTAGTTAATTGCAACATCATTTTGTACGTAGCTATCTATTTGGTTGCCTCATTTATATAATAACGGTTATCATAAATTAATATTATTATTCTTATATTTACTTTTTTAAGGGAAAGGAATATATGTATACATTTTAAGGAAAATGTAATTCATATTTTGTTAACAAAATTCTTAAAAACTTTTTATTTTTTATTTTTTAAAAAAATTTCTGGTTCACTATTTTTATTATCTCATTATTCAATATTATTGAGTCTTTGAAACGGTCAAACGTTCAATATTATAGAAAATCTATTGTTATGTGTTTATAAAAAGACCAAATTTAGTTTGTTGTATTTTCTTCAAATTTCAATCAGTAAAATTAATCAACACTACTTTAATATTGTTATACTAACTTATTCAGCACAACTTTATTTCAATAACATAATATATACTTTTCAAACTTTTTAGTTAGGTTTTATTATTCTAACTGTGTTATATGTTTTTCATTGAAAATTTATATTGTTTATATTTTAACTTCATAATATCCGTGTATATCCTACTTCTGGACCACATTCAATTTATATATGGGGCCTCTCTATGAAGTTTGGCTTTAGGCCGCCAAACTTGTTGAGACGGTCCTGCTCAAAACCAAAGTACCAAGTTCCTTTATAGGATAGGATCATGAACTGCTTTACAAGAAAATGCGCAGAGAAAAATAAAGTAATCACAGCGAAAAAAATTCTTAAAAGCTTGAGTGTAACTGTTGTTCTTCAGTTGTATTTTATTTATGAATATTATATAGTCGTTTTCACTTTCAAAGAGATGACATATCCGATACCAATTTCCAATATCATGTGTGCACATGATATCAGACAACTACCTTTTTGGACTACCTTACTTGGAGTAATTCTACTAGCCAGAAGAACCTGTCACACGGCAATACTAGAGAACCAACAGAAGTTTGTTAATGGCAGTGTACTATATAAAATATCACTTTCAGTTATACTAATCAAGTACACCTGCCAACTCTTAAAACGGGATCAAATTTCATTCCAGAGTTTGTCGAATCATCAAAACTTCATATTAATAATTTCCTCCTTTTTTATGATGAAAAAAATTATGACGAAAGGTGATTCAAACCTATTCACAACAATTTCCTTTACATCCCCCTCACAAACCAGCTTCCCACTTTCGACCATTCTTTTTTACAAGCTTCCTTTTTTTGACCATTCTTTCCATACTTATACACTTACACTTCTTTGCAATATATTCCCTCTTTTGATATCATAAAAAAGGAGAACGGCAATCCAAATTAAGTGCCACACATGGTAGGGTAAACTCATAGCTAAAAATAAGCAACAACACACAATGAGAAGAGAATTCAATAAGGAACTAAGATAGGTGATCATACTATTCATTCAATAAAACAAAGCAGAAGAACCATTCACATTCAAAGAGCATAAAAATCAATAAAAGACTACCAATAAAGGGACGTTTAGGAGGACATTTAGGAGGAGGGAGATATGGATTAAAGACTCTCAAAAATAAGGGATAGGCGGGCATCTGCTTCTTCATGGCTCTTCAGTATCTTGTCCTTGAGCTCATTGACCTTTGTTGTGAGTTGTGCTTTTTGAGCCCACAAGGCAGATAATTCCTTCGAGCAATTAGCTAATTGGGCTCTTAAATGAGAAATCTATGTGTCCTCTCCACCAACAACAGTGACATGTCTTTCATTTCATGCTTTAACTGCTCTTGATTATCAAGGAGCTCAGACGCCTAGGATTTCCTTTATTTCCACTTCTACATTCAACATATTCGCACTCAACTAGAGTGTGAAGGGATATAACTTGCTTGATTGTGCCTTTGATTCTAGTACCCAATTTAACATCATTGGATGAAAACGCCTTGTTCAGCAGATAACCATAAGCTAATCATGCGTGCCATCCTTGGAAGTCATTATCTTCCTGATATGTTATCTTCCATTCTTCTCAGAGACTCTATTAAAAATAGATCAGAAGTAGTAGCCACTGTGCATTTTTCAAACCTGGGCAACAATACTTTGTTTATGAACTTAAAGTAAAGCTGAAAGGTGCCCTTCATGAACCTTTTAGACACCCCAATTCTGTTGAGTTTGCCAACCTTTACAATTTTTGTGATAAAGTCTTAATAAGGTGATGCCTTCGTGACATAATTGATTCAATTTTGTAGACACATTTAAAATAGTACCCAAAATGTTCTCATCAAGATGAATCCTTTGTGCCTTTACAACCAAATTTAAACTTCCATCATCATTTAGCCTCAAATTATAGTAAAACTTCCTGACTTCTTTCTCATACAGCGCAGGAACAATCCACTCAAATAAGTGAGATCTTGCTTTCATTTCAACAGCATCTACTGGGTCACTCATCCCTGATCTACCAGCAAACTCCAAATCAAAGGCACGATCACTCAACACCTTTTGAGCTTTTAGAATTCTTAAAATCTCTTCCTTGGAAAGTTCTTTCATGGGACCAGGACCCTCACTTGATTCTTCCTATTGTATAAACTCAGGATCGTCACTTCTTCTTTTCTCTTTTCTTCTCTTTCAGAACTTCCGAATCATCTTATACAAACTTTCTTTGTCTGGATCCTCGTCTAGATTTTGGTTTAGACAAAAATTATTTCTTTGAAATGACATGTTTCTTTCCCTTTTTGACCACTGCAACTTGTTCCTCTTCATCAATCTGCTCCTTTTCCAAAGAGACATCAACCACATTTGTCTCACTGACTTGATCTTCATTTACAACCCTCTTTCTTTTCCTTCTATTTTACATTGTTAGAGATTTGTTTGCCTACATTGCATCACTTAGGATTTTTCTTTGTGAACTTCTTGTAGGCATAAGACCAAGTCTTTCCTTTTCCATTGGAACCAACTTTTCTTTCTTTTTCACTGATGGGGTAACTACTGGTCATACCCTGAGAAGGTACCCTTGGCGTGACCGACACTCAGAGACTATTGTTAGCCCCAAGTAAACCACTTTGCATCATCACATTCGTTCAATCATATCCTAATAGCAAAAGATATCAATGAATAAAAATACTTAATGAAAAGTAATGACAAATCGATAATCAAAGGCCAAAGGCCAAAGGCCAAAACAATCTATTTATCAACTAAGTAAGACCAGTGTGAAAGAAACTAGCAACAATAACATGCAATCACAACTCGACAGTCTAGTCTATGAAGCCTCTATCCATCGAGGCGCCTGTTGATGACCACTAGTACCTGTCTCTGCATCATGAAAAGATTCAAGCCTAAATGCACGCCAGTACGTGAAATGTACGAGTAAGTAAAATGGTAGAAAGAAACATGTAATGGAAGAATAACATCAACTCAAATAGTTTAACTCAAAAAGTAGGAAACGTAATCAACAATTCAAGAGTCTAAAGTAAGAATGCAGTTTAGACTTGTGTTCCAGTCAAAGGAATTTTCTTTTAAGGAGATGGTAAACTGCTTGATGAGATAGTCTCCATAGGCCCCAACATCCTTACATGTCTCCGAAAGTGCGCAACATGTTGCTTCGAATTTCCTTTGCCCTCGAACTACTGAATTTTAGGAGGTTGATACCCGGTAGGCATTTTAAGGCTATCAATCCTTACAATGTAAGGCTTGGCATACATAAGAGAAGACTTGGTCGAGACTTCATACTTGTCTTTGATGGTCTCTTCAATGAACTCCTTTAATTGATCGAGTGGGATCATCCCTTCAGCAGAAACTAACATCTCCTTGATAGGCAGTGTTTGCTTCACAGGATTTTCAGTCTCTTGAATTTCAATACCCTTCCCAGGTGCATGCCCAGATTCCCCATCTAGTAAGTCATCTACCCTATCTATCAATTTATCGATATGAGAATCGTGATGTTGCAAATGCCTGGTCAATCCTTCAATCATTTTTGGTAGATTTGCAAGTTGTTCCTCCATAGATAAATCATCAGTAGCTATTACTTGCATGATAGTTGAAGGCATTGAAGAGTAGCATGGATCATCATGAATGTTGATCTTTAAAGGGTTCATGTTGCTCGATGCATATGGAGAAGACTCATAGTTGAGTCATGGTGTTTCTTTTCAATAGAGTTCTTGGAACAAAGACCTCAAGTGGAGCTAAATACTTCTTGATTTTCTCAACAACACTACTTCCTCCTTTTGAAGTATTTGTAAAGGACCTTGCTCCTTTTGAGGTTGAAGATCTAAAATCAGGAGTTGGTTTCGCAGTTTCTATCGCAGCATGATAACTTTTCTCCTTGTAACAATTTCAACACTTCTAAAAGTAACACCAAGGATTCCCTCTACTTCATCCGAGAACTTAGAGTTAGCAACCTTGGATAAAGTGGATTGCGAGATCTTCTTGGAAGCCATTTCAATATTCTTTGATGCTTGAAAAGATGAGAGGTAGAGATTTTTCCATTGGACGTGCCAGAATTTGTAAGACAATACAATTCGCATAAAAAATAATAATCAAGGAACAAAAAATATTGCAACAATCATAGTATTTTATTTCAAGGTGTGAGTTCTATAATCTCTATGAATCCTCTAATTCACCTTTTCAAATATTAATTCAAGGGCTCTTTAACTTAATCTTGAATCTTGTGAAACTTGATGGATTTTGATCTTGACTTGTACCAGAATCAAGGGCTTTTGGGCTTGTTATTAAATTCGGTCGTCTTGATCTTGATATACGAATTTGATCAACTTGATATAAACTTGAACTTGATATAAACTTGTTCTTGAACTTGATCTTGACTTGTACTTGAATTCAAAGCTTTTGGGCTTGATCTTGAATTCGGCGATCTTGATCTTGATGCATTCTTGAACTTGAATGCTTGATTGCTTGAATTCTTGTAACTTGTAGCTTGTATAGAAATTTGCGTGTTTGCTCTACGAGCTCTGTCTGGTTTCTTGTTAGAATTCATGTATGTGTATTCTGAATTATGAGGACCTCTATATATAGTAATAGAATAGAAGAGTTATGATGAATTAGGCTTCTTCTTGCCAATTGAATTTAAAGTGATATGGTGCATGAAAAGTGATAGGAACAGGTTTCCTTCCAAGTGACATGGTGATATTTGATTGGTTGGAACACATCACTTGTACAAGTGGTATATTTTTATTGGTCTTTGATTGAGATGAGAATGTCATGTTATTTTGATGTGTGACATGATCCTATTGGTTTTTTTGTTTGACTTGGAATGCCATGTCATCCAGCACGTGACATCAAGTGGACCTCTAGAATGAAATGATATTGGTCTAATAAAGTGGGTCATCTTTTGTAGCCCCTTTTAATTAAATTCATATTTTATTGGATATGAATAATTAACCCAATTATATTAATCTACAATATTTATTTAGACTAATATATTTTAAATTTAATGTAATTTGGATCATTTTATAAGATTTATATTTAATAAATATTATATATTACACTTATGTTATATTTTTAATTTCACCTGTATTAGTATATGACTTGATATTTTACATTACAAGCCATTATTTTTTAGTCAGATTTGATAGATTATCTTTGTGTCAAATATTTTAATTTTTTATGATGTTATGCCGAAAAATGGCTCATTGAAAACAGAAAATTTAAAAATCAGTTTAAAACTCAATTTATTTAAGCGAAAAACCAATTTTGAAATTTCGAAAAGACACAGAATCGCCACCCAATTTTATGAATAATTAGGAAACCATTAAATATTTTAAAAGACTAACAGAAAAAATCTTTTAAAATTCAGAGAAAAAGGTTCGAGTTCACATTTCCACTTCGAGAAGGTTTTACGCACTC
>JAABOM020000002.1:5225551-5235817 GCA_011800125.2 Solanum clarkiae
ACAGTACCTATCCGGCCGGGGGGGGGGGGGTAGACTGACCCTTATCAACAGTGTCTTGAATGCCATGCCTACATATATGATGTCAATATTCCCAGCTCCAGCCTGGGTGGTTCAAAGAATGGATGCCATTAGCAGAACTTTCTTTTGGCAAGGAAATGAAGACAAGAGGAAGTTTCACCTTGTGAAATGGGAGATGGTCATTAAGAAGAAGACTGGGGGAGTGGGCATTAGAAATTTAAAATGTCATAACCAAAGCCTAATGATGAAGTGGCTATGGAAGTTTGCTTCTGATGAAACATCCCTGTGGAAGGAAGTTATTGCAGCCAAATATGGTATGGAGGATAAGTGGATGACACCAGTGGTGTCTTCACCCTATGGGGACCAGTGTGTGGAGATCCATCAGAAATTACTGAGAGCTGTTGGCTTGGAGAATTTGTTGTAAAGTGGGCAATGGGAGGAAGATTAGTTTTTGGAAGGGTAGGTGGTGTGGGAAGTTTTCTCTTAAACATAGTTTTCCTGAACTGTATGTCATAAGCCAAAATCAGCAAGCTTGCATCGTAGATATGTGGAGTGAGCAAGACTGGAACTTACAATTCAGAAGAGACTTCAATGACTGGGAGGTGGAAAATGTGGCGGAGTTCCTGGTCTGTATTAATCAACTCAAGGAATTATCAGATTTTGAGGAGTCTCTAGCTTGGATTGGAGAGGAAAAGAGGGGCTTCTCAGTAAGCTCAGCATATAATCACTTCATTCCAAATGGAAGTGAGGAGACAGGTTGGCCTTGGAGGATGATCTGGGAAACCAAGGTCCTATTTAAAGTTAACTGTTTCACCTGGTTGTTGGCCAAGGAAGCTATATTAATATATGAAAACCTGAACAAAAGGGGTTTTCAGTTCCAGATGTTTTTTGTGTGAAAAACAGAGAGAGACAGTGAACCATCTCTTCTTACATTGCAAGTGGACAGAACATCTGTGGCAAATGTATTTCACCATGAGGAAGATAACATGGGTGAAGCCAGGGAGGATTAAAGAGGTTTTGATGAGCTGGAACAGGGATGGACTTGCAAATAGGAAGGAGGAGAGATGGAAAATTGTCCCATCTTGCATTTGGTGGTCAATCTGGTTAGAAAGAAATCAGAGATGTTTTGAAGGGAAGCAGATAAGCATTCAGAGATTTAAACAGGACTGTCTAACTTTATATTACTTTTGGTGTAAACAGGTAGTTATAGAAGATGGTAGGGAGATTATTATAAGTGTAGTCTGATTGTAAGGATCCTGATGAGGGGCTTGTATATCTGTAATGTAGAACACTATTCTTTTATGGTAGTGTTCTTGTGGATATATAGAAGTAACTGTTACCTTTCTCAAAAAAAAAAAAAAAACTGAGGCTCCATTTATTTGCATTTAATGGAGGTCTGAATTTAATGGTTCAGACATTAGACCATTTAGTGTATTTGTTTTCATTAAGATTTGAAGCACTTAATTAGTCTGAATAAGTCTTGATCATTAAGATCTAAAATTGAGTCTTAATATCATTAAGAGGTATTCTTGTGTGGATAATACTGACCGTCACTATATCTACAATCACAACCACCACCACTAACCACCTTTGTCATTACAACCACCATTACTGTCACCATCACCACCATTATTGCCATTTATCACTAACTACCTCTACCATTACAACCACTTGCTAACCAATACTTTCAATTGCCATCACACTTAACTCCTTCGATAATTATATCCATTGTTACTGCCACCCCTCCAGACCCACCATTACTACCACCACTACTGTCAATTCTTACTCCCAACATTCTCTACCATCATAACTAGCACTCTCACCAACTACCATCATACATTCTTCGGTCACTATTGCCACTGCCTCCACCAATACTATTAGCCACTACCATCACTGTGATCAATCTCTACTACCAACCACCTGCATAATCATAACTAGCACCGCTGCCAACTGCTACAAACACATCATTAACCACCAGACATTTTTTAGTCACCACTATCAACTGTTAACATCAACCAACTTTACCATTATGTTTGCCAACACCACTACCAATAGCCACTGTTGTGATAGTCACCAGAACACTAATCACCTACACCCTCACAATTATCACCACCATCATTACTAGCCATTAACAACAACTATTACCATCACCGCTATCGTTACAAACTATCTCCACCATAACTAATAAGCATAAGTGTTTCATTTTTTAATCAAATAATGATTTTATTTTGTTTTATTTTAATCATCTCTATTTAAATTGTATTTTTATCATGTACACACAAATAAAATTATGTTCATTTAGATATTGAAAACAAACAACTTTAATCATTCAGTGTTCACATTGTTTCGATCTTGAGACAACACCTTAATCATTCAAATGTGCATCCAAATTCAGACGTCTAAATTTTAATGGAATCAAATGAGGCCTAAGTAGCTAAAAGTACATATTTTTGTGATGGTTGCAGTTGGTGATGCTTCTGTGGTGTTACTTTTCTGTTGTTTTTACTGATCCTGGTAGTGTGCCTCCAAATTGGAGGCCAGAGTTGGATGAAGAAATAGGGGAAGCTGATCCGTTAACCACATCAGAATTTGGGGCTTCGTTAGCTGACTCGGGAAAACCCAGAATACGTTTTTGTAGAAAGTGCAACCAGCTAAAACCTCCTCGGTGCCATCACTGTTCTGTTTGTGAGTTCTTGGTTCTTTCACCTAAATGATGATGTTGGGTAAAGTTTTCCGTTCGAGATTGAGTTGTGTCTGCTTCCCTGTTCTAGGTGGAAGGTGTGTGCTAAAGATGGACCATCATTGTGTGTGGGTTGTCAACTGTGTTGGAGCATTAAACTACAAGTATTTCCTTCTCTTCTTGGTAAGTTATCATGATTCTTGAATTTTGAGTTGTATTGGCTGCTAGATACTGAACATACTTGTAGCCTCAAGAGATGATGATAAGTGTGGGTGAAAATGATTTATTTTCTTGGCTGTCCTGGTTTAATAGCTGGCTGCCTTGGTTGTTGGATTTCTATCCAATAACAAGAAACATCAGCAGGCTATAAACAACAACAAATGCATGAATTCAGAGGAAGTTAGGATTGCTTCATAGATCCTCACTATTGATATTGCTTCATTTATGCTCATCGCAGTTCAACATTATATAAAATATAGTGTCCTAGAGATTAATCTATAGTGTCCTGGGGATTAATCTACATTTACTACTAGCTTATAAATCTCTTACAGGACTGAAAGTCTTTAGAAAAAGTTGGACCTAAAGTAAACTAACATTACTAAAGCTTGGGCCCATTTGGACATGCGATTTGAAATCAGATTGATATGAAGTTGAAGTTTTTCTGGATATGCAATTTGGATTTTTTAATTTGTATTTTTTCTCATACGCATGAAAGTCGTGCAAGTTGTGAAAAATATCAAAAATTTTCAATTCTTATATAATCTTACCAAATGAGCGTACCATAGTTCATATACAAGATATTGGAATATCCTAAGCCGCATAATTGATAAATCACATATCTCCGTGTTCCTTTTATAAATAATTGATTGTGTTTGCAAACTTTTAAATGCAGATAATTTTATAAAGATCTACTAGTTAACAATAGTAGTAATAGCTATTTTTTAATATAATCCTTTCCCATGAAACACATGATCTCTTCACGTCAAGTATGAGTCCTTTTTTTAATTTATCTTATAAAATTTAGAATGATGGTCTTTTTTACGACATATAAATGAATGATTCAAAGTTTTACATATGAAAAAAATTTTTAAAATCATGATTTGGAATCCCAAATCATGCTTTTTGGAGATTTGTGATTTGAGATCATGATCCTGAATCGCATGTCCAAATGTTGATTTGAAATTATGACTTCGTATCGCATGTCTAAATCCAAGCTTAATTCTAACTAACTAGTATAGCCTATAAAGATCTTTTTCTTCGATTGAGTCATAATTTTCGCTAGGTCTTCATGGATTTGAATAAATTATAGAATTTGGTGATAACTTCTTTTTAAGTGATTTTAGGTCTATCTTGTCCCTTTAAGCATCTTCATTCACATGGTTTCATACCTAGTAGTGTATCTGGAGGTGGAGGCAGATGCAGGATATGAAAGAACTGTTTCAAGCGCTCGTTTCTCATCTTATCCTTAATTGTGCCTTCTTGCACCTTCTGTGATTGTGGTCACTTTTAATCTTGTCTAATTTTCTTTGATAACGCATCCATTGTGCATCTATGACAGTTCATCTTGGGATGCTTCTACTTATTCTAAATGTTAAATACCTAAACCTCCCTAAACTAGTCCCTGATTTCCAAAAAGATAACCAAAAAGATATTTAGGAGTATGCAGGGGTTCTAGTAGGCTAATTGCCCCGAACTTCAGGTGAGTACCTTTTCGCAACATTTTCTGCCGACTGTCAGCTTGTTCAGCTGACCACATAGGATTCCTATCACCCGACACAACATATTCATTCCCGGTGGCAATTACAGTCTCTTTCCTAAGGCCAGGCTACTATTTCATATTATTATGCCCTTTCTCGATCACCTAGCATAGAATGTCTATCACTCTTACAAAGTGTGAGAAGAGAAAACAAGATTACATTTTTTATTTATTTTTCCTTCTGTTTTAATCTATGTGTCTCACTTTCTCTTCCAGTTTGTTTAAAAAAGAATGCCATTTCTGTTTGTTGTAACTCTTTAATTCCAATGTCCCATATCTTATATTTAACAGTACAGGACTTGAAGGATGTTTTGGTATGTTACCCACATTTTTAGGTTAAAATTACAAATTCAAAAGTTTCTCTTATTTTTTTAAACTCTTTGCCCTGTCAGACACATAACATGAAACAGAGGGAATGCTTGTTTTCTTTTATTTTTCTTCACTTTTCTTCCAAATGACTTTGTTTTCTTTTATTTTTCTTCACTTTTCTTCCAAATGACTTTCCTCAGCTCTTTCTTTTTCTGTTTCTCTTTCTTCTCTTTTGCCATTTTCCGTTTTGTGTTTCTTCTCTCTTCTTTTGAATTGAGTCCAAGTCTCCTCTATTCTCTTTTCTTCAACAAAATCTCCGACTGATGCCTGAGTTGCTGTAACATCCCACCACATCAATGCTATTTTCCTGTTGGTTTTCCACCTGGTACAAGCCATCCGGGCTTCCCCTCAAGTTATGGCCTTATTAGGTTCCCTCTTAGGTCTCTTAAATGTTCAAAGGATACATAATCCTCCTTTTCATTTTATGTGTCATAGTTTAATTGGTTATGAAGTTTAAGAATGTAAATAAAACTTTTGAATCTTGTGGTCTTAGATGAGTAAAGGTGTAAATAGCATGCCAAAAAAGTACCCTTTGAATCTAGTGCCCTTAATCATCCCATTTCATTCTTATGAGGGAGTGTTGCTAGGATTAAATGAAAAACTTAATAAATGTAGAAAGATAACATTCTTTTTCTACCATACTAGATCGGAAAGTAAAAGAGTACAACATTATATTTGTCTCTTTGACTTAAAAGTCTCTTCCCTAGGTATTTCTCTTAAAAGTCTTCTATGTTATTAATTTCAAAAATATTAAAGTTTCCTATGTTATTGCTTATATATCAAGTGGAGCGATTTTGATATTTATCTATACATACTGAATGAATTATCTATACATACTGAATGATTTTGAACACAAAAGACAGGGTTTGAGTCAAAGCTTCAGGTTATACCGAACTGTAGCTAGTACTGTGGCTCCGCCACTGTGTGCAATCATAATTGGAGTTTCTTGAATGACATGCTTCTAGTCATACTAGTGCCAATAGTAAACATCTACTTGTATTTTAGAACTATCCTTGCATGCAGCATCTGAACGACTATACTGATAATTGTTTGCGAGGAGCTTATTCTAATGTTGTTTCCTATAACCTTGTCATTGTGCAAAATTCATCTGGCTATTTCTGTGAGAGTGCAATGCAGTTTTCCTTGAGTATTGCAATATAGTTCATTTTGAGAATTTCTCTTTTTCTCTATTCTTTCTCCCTGTTGGTGCCTGTCAATTGATGTTTGTATGCATCACCATGCATGTAAGAATACTTAGCAGAAATTGTCCTGGCACTTTATTTTGAGGATACTTGGCAAAAATTGTCCTGGCACTTTATTTTAATTACTATCTTTTCCTCAACTAATTAAAACCTTCTCTTACTGCAGTTCTATACATTCCTTGAGACAACTGTTGTCACTCTATCATTACTGCCACACTTTATTGCATTCTTCAGCGAGGGAGAGATACCTGGGACTCCGAGCACTCTCGCGACTACTTTTCTAGCTTTTGGTATGGTTCGGGATCTTGGTGAACTTGCTATCTATGATTTCTTTTTGAGACACACTGGTTTTCTTAATTTTTCCACATTTCTTGTGCATCGCAGTCTTGAACCTTGCTTTTGCTTTGAGTGTTTTGGGGTTTCTGATTATGCATATGTCATTGGTGTCTGCTAATACCACAACCATTGAGGTACTCCATTTTTTCTTATTCCTCGAGTGGAATGTTAAGTGGTTTCCTTCTTATGAAATGCCCAACAATCTGAAACATCATTGTTGCTGTGCAAACAGCTAGTTGGCCTTAAGACAGTCAGTTTATAGAACATTTCTCTCGTGGTCTTCAGTTTTGGAAAAAGTATATTTCTTTTCTGTGCACATTTAAAGGCTTGTCTTACTTTCAGGCATATGAGAAGAAGACCAGTACTAAATGGCGTTATGATCTTGGTCGGAAGAGGAACTTTGAACAGGTTAGATGACTGCACAAGATTGGCTTTTTATTTCTAATTTTTTAGGTACGAATCTTATAATTAAGTACCAGATTCATGGGGATGATTTGGAAGTTACGGTTTGAATGTGAAACAACACAAAAAATTAGTTAGATAAGGAAGAGAACATCCAATTGCAACTGGAACTCAAAGTTTATTTTGAAGTATAAATACTTGGAAGCTAATTTAAATCCCCATGGGAAAATAAAAAAATATTGAATTACCTAAATTTCATGGTAGTAGAGAATGGGGAAATTGGAAGCATCATTTAAAGAGGATGGAGGAGAGCAAATAGTGTGGACACAATATGCCATGTACATAGGACCTTGATATCAGGCACATTTTTGAAAAATGACAGACATCTCATAGCAATGATAAATTGACAAATATTCTTCATGATTGAATATAATAGTAGAATAGTGGGTAGAAAAAAATAGTTGTAATTTCTGTTGCTTTATCTTTACTTTCTGTTTTTGCCCCTTTTTCAGTCTTGCATATGCTTTCATCCTCTTTATGATATAAGAAGCATAGATTAAACATTTCATATTAGATGTGACTTTTCTTGTTACAGTGTGTGCATTTATTTTATGAAAATAAATAAAATGAGAAATGTTCGCTAGGAGTATACGTTCCAACAGAATGATGTGTTTGCTACCTCTTACCACCTTACCATTGTATCTTTTTCACTTTTTATATGACTTTGTCCAGTTTACTTTGGTCAACTTATTAAGTTTTAGTTTATTATTGATTATTGGTGTACATATCCTTTAAGTAATTCTTTTATCTTTAGAACTACAGGAACAACACTAATAAATCCAATTTTGTATGAAATATCTGAAAATCATAAAAATAAATGAAATAGGTTGTTATCAATTCTTTTTACTTGATTAGTAAAGCTTGAAGAATAACTGGGCCAGTAGAATTGGGAGAAGGGGGTATAAAAACCCATTTGTTTCTTTTTTAAAAAATCAATTTTCAATTTGTTTTGGAGAATGCGAGAAGACAATTTTTAGTTCATATTATCATAATTTGCTTTTAGCATATTGACTGTTCAAGTAGGTATTTTGGATGATTATGTGAAACATCTTGAGTAGGCCTTATATTGAGGTGCATATGTTTTGGCTTATTCAAACAAAAAGTAAGCAAATCACATGGTGTTGGTGCTTTGGATTTACTAAAAAATTGTTTCTTCTTAATGCTCACTCAGCTTGGAGGGGATATTAGAACTGATAGAACAGAGTACTTGCCGTTCTTTTCTATTTAGTAAGGAGTCTCTTAATCTGATAACAGGGTTTTCTATAGTAACCATTAAGGTTTTCAAAACATCGAGTATTACCTTCATATGATAAATACACAAATAAAGCCCAACACCATATACTGAAGACATTCAGCTACTACCTCACTGATTCTCTTCTCTTTAGTTCCGCTTCCAATAGACCACCTAGATGTCTACTCAGCTGTGGCCCCTGGCTCCGTTCGCACACCCAGCCATTTGCAACTTAATGTGGTCCATTTTTCTGTGTACAATTTACTTTGGCAAACATTGTCGACATTAATCCTTCACAATTACACTGAACCTACTAAAAAGTTGGATGTACTGGTTAGATCTATGCACGTGATATTTGGAGACCATTTCTGTTCTCCGATGCTGCTCTAATGTCTACTCTCCCTGGTGTTCCCAAAGCCCTTACCACACTGTTCAACACAAATTTCTATGTTATTTCATCTTCAATGTCCTTGTTCCTGCAGTGTTTTAAACTTTATTTCCAGAATCCATGTGGGGTCTCACCATGTCTACCAGCAACATCAAAAAATTCTCCAAGCCAACATACTAGTATGCTTGTCTTTGGTTCTTTACTGATACAAGGTTTACAAAGAACCTAATCAAGGAATAGAATATCAAATCAAACTTGGAAGTTTTTATCTTAAAAGGAGTACGGCTGTGGTGACATCTTTTGTTATTTTGCTTATTTAAATGAATAAACTTGAGAAAGCTATCACATGGCTGTCAAATTTCAGTTAAATATTAGTGGTTAATACACTGCTGGCCTGCTGTATAAGATCCAGTGTCGGACTGTACTACCCAGTAAACTTGGGAGTACTTTCTCAAGTTCTCAAGTTTACTTGTCTTGAGTAAACATATTACGGCACCATTTGGATTGGACTGCAAAAACTAGTTCACACCTAATTACCTTTACTTGTCTTGCCTATGTCATGTTACAAGTCGTGTTAGATCTGTTTTATTTTCATAAGTATGTTAGGGCCCTTTCAATTTACCACGTTAAGGTTGTGTTACATGAATCAGGTGTTTGGTTTGGACAAGCGGTATTGGTTCATTCCTGCGTACTCTGATGAAGATTTAAGACGGATACCTGCTCTTCATGGTCTTGAATACCCATCAAAGCCCGACCTTGATGCCCAAGAATGATAATGATGTGCATACCTAAGTTTCATACTTTGTAACAAAATATAGAGTGCCTCAGGCTTTCAACTGATTAACCGACTTTAACTACATCGGACTGGACCTTTGCATCTACTTGCAACAACACAACGATATGAAGAGTCTGAGCAGGCAAACAACTTGCGGGTTGGAGCAAAGGCTGGCATTCCGTAAATGCATTGACATGTCCATTTCATGATTTTTAGATATCCATGTGAAATTAAGATTCTGTAACATAAAAATGATGCTGATTTTTCACGCGTAACGACAGTGTTCATGTAATTGATTACTTGATCAGAAATGCAGATTAGATCTCTGAAGATGTTCCACCTGAAATCATTGATTTCCTGATTTAAAAAGAAGTGCAGATCAAATCTGTGATGATTTTGTCATCCCGATGATAAGATTTTCAATTGTTAGTAGCTTCCTTGAAATGGTGACTTTGCCATCAGGATTGGTCACAGTGATGAGTTTTGTTACTTTCTGGTGG
The DNA here is from genome assembly GCA_011800125.2 of Solanum clarkiae. Taxonomy (NCBI): domain Eukaryota; kingdom Viridiplantae; phylum Streptophyta; class Magnoliopsida; order Solanales; family Solanaceae; genus Solanum; species Solanum clarkiae. Next base: position 5,235,269 of record JAABOM020000002.1, read on the forward strand.
GGTTGATTTATTGTCTCAAATACAGCCTCCCGCCCTATTGATTATTAGCTCAGTGGTGGAGCGCTCTTCTAATATTTGTGCCATTGTACCGTGGAAACCAAGGGTTGGTTTGGGCTCACAACACTGAAATTTTATGTGGAAATATTCGGTTCACAAAAGGTGAAAAATCACGATTTGTATCTCTACAATAATTTTTCCCAACTTCATTAAAACAACGTAAGCCTCAACAAAAAAGGATTACAAGTTCCTAATGTTCTACGAAACAAGGAATTTCAACTAATCCTAACAACACACACAAACCTCTTAAGGTTTATGTTCTCTTAACCTTCGAGTTGTCCTCAACTTGAAGACCTTTCTTAATTTCAGTTATAGATTATTGAATTTAGGAATACATCAAGACTCAATGAAAAGGAAAGAACTTCCTAGACTCAACTTAACGAAGAAACAAAACTGATAAGTGTTTTTTCAATGATCAACAACAACAACAACATACCCAGTAAAATCCCACAAGTGGGGTCTGGGGAGGGTAGAATGTACGCAGACCTTACC
>JAABOM020000002.1:5250001-5271790 GCA_011800125.2 Solanum clarkiae
TCCTCTCGAACCTCATCTTGTTGTCTCACCTGGCTGGGTATACCAACCACCACTTCTACTCCCTTCCCTTTACCTTTATTTTTCCTGGTTTCTGGCATACTTGCTGTACAAAACAATTTAGGAGTTAGACATAATGCACCCATTACACTTAGCTTTATGGCACCATCTAAAGAATGAAAAGAAAGTAACAACTCCTAAACGCCACATAGCGTCCTTCTTATAAATGTGGTGCACAATACATCGATAAACAAGATTCTACATAGAAATGACTTTGTAGACTCCCTAGGACGACCCGCTCTGATACCACTTCTGTCACGCCCAAAGTCCCATTAGGACGGACTGGCACCCATTGCCGCTAAGACTCGGGAGAACCAACCTATGTCTATGCGCTTTCTATACATATTATGAGGAATTTCTACATTTGACATGCCTTTAAGAAATTAAACAGTGATAACAAGCCAAAAGAAAATGCATATGGCTAGGCCATTGGGGCCACGATGTTTAAAGTATGAGATAGGACCACACTTTAATTTACATAGTCTACAAAGCCTCTAGATAAGGAAAAGTGACTGATAAGGGTTGGAACAGGCCCCACCTCAACTAGATGTACAATACAAACATATAAGCTCTAGACATGCAAAGATCCGAAGCAACCTAGAGCTTGGTAACAACAGCTGGATATCCTGTACTCTTACTGGGGAGATCTATTAGCACTTGTACCTGCAACATGAAATGCAGGTCCCTCGTAAGGGACATCCGTGCGCAATAATGTACTAAATATATAAGGCAAGACATACTTTACATGAAGTAATAACTCAAATGAAACCATACACTGGTATAAGATTATACTTTGGGATCATGTACTTTATGTTCTTTATATTACTTTACCTTCACTGTATAGTCTGTGCACAACATGTAATATAAATGACCAGCTGATCAGTGGTAAAACTGTATCGGGATCGTCCCTGGCTAGGTTCTTCCTTAACCCCTCGGGCTACCACCCGTGATAGGATCGTCCCTGGCGAGGTGATTCTTCTACCCCTCGGGCTACCACCCATCAATAAACAATATACTTTATCTTTCAATTACCTTTTAGATGATTCTTTTGGTGGTCACAATATTGGAGTTATAGGGATGTATATGTAGCATGCGACATGTAAATAATCATACAAGACAATATGATTGTGAAAAGAGCATGTTACACAAATAATGAAATGCATATGAGATGAAACAACTCGTGAACTTTACTTGGCAAAAAGAACCCATGTAACTTGGTATCCACGTATGTATGCAGATTTGAGATGGTGACTATGTATGGGAGCATATGAATATGTGCAAGAGTGTATACACAGTTAATAGTTGTGTCAAAGTTCGTAAGCGCCTTTATGTGCCAAGGAAGGATCTATATTTCATACCAAACAATACGAAATCAAGTAGCCTTACATACCTCATTGTATGACCTCGTTACTACCTCGAGATAACCTTCCCTTCCTCTAAATATTTATCTACAACATAGTAGGTGATAAAACTAGCATTAACATCCAATAAATACGTCTTGGTAGTCCAATCACACACAAAAAAAACACACGGGCAGCAAGCGGGTATTTATAAACCCGAGTGTATTCTTTCAACCTTTCTGCCCCTAATTGTATTTTCTAACACACATTCACATGTACACATCATGTGTAGCCTATTTTACTGCCACAATAGTCTTACAAAAGCCCACAAAGCACAACATATAACAATTCTACACAACCTACAAATGGACAACATAATGTTACCTCCCTTCGCTACATTTCGACGTCGACAATTCCAAACCTATTCCAACTCTAACCAAACTATTCCAACAACCTCTATACATAAAAACAGCCTTGAACCAGTCTTAAAACAGTAACAAATCAGTCAATAAGGATGTGAAGCAATATCCTTCCATCCAACAGCCCACAAGGTCATACTGTGAACACAATTACGATATCATATAAGGACTCACTTTTGTGAACTGTAAAAGTGGTGAAGCAGCCTGGTTACATTACTATAAAACCAACCTTTGTTAAATACATAAGTATTACTTTATAATATAGCCAACCAAGTAGAGAATAGCCTCTTAATTAACAAAAAAGTGTACAACAGTCATTAGAATACAAGCTGTCCAGAATTTCCAGCACAACATATTAGCATATACTTCTTTTTTTTTTTTCACAAAGAAACCATACTAAATACACAACTATAATTGCCTACCTTTGTCTTCAAGATTCAGCCTTCCTTCAAGAACCCTAGAGGGTTGTGTTAGCTGCTTTGTGAAGTGAAGTAAGGAGAGAAAGAAAAGTCTTTAGGAAGCTGAAATTTTTCTCCAAAGTGAAATGACTTAAGGGCTGTTTTGAGCCCTTTATAAAGGGTCTTTTGGCCGACTTACTCGTGGACTTTTGACCATCTAATACCACATATTATTAAGCTGGTTATGCATCAGCCTGTCCCTTATACTTGGGCCTAATTGAGTCTCAAAGTTGATGGGCTTGGGCTGCCCATTTTCTAACTTTCTCTTCACTTAGTTTGAGCCCAATTAGCCAAGTGGGTTCTGGTGCACTTGGGCCCTTTTATTATACTTCTTGGGATGAAAATGTAGTCCATTTATGATGCTAAAACATAGGCTAAAGTCACACCCTTAACACAGACTTTATTCATAATCGGACTTAGACAAATCCGACGTCGGGCCTCGTCTCTGTTTAACTAGCAATTTAAGCTAAGCAAGTAGGTGACTCACTTGCTAGCTTCCTAAGTCCTACAAGCACCTCAATTCTCTTACTTCATTGAAGACCGTTATCTCCTCAATTTGACACAAAACATGTATATACTAGACCCTCTTAAGCGTTAGACGCACAAATCCCCCTATAACATAAGATTCAAGTACTTTTAAAAATGGGCACTAATTCGACCAAACTATATCATGTTTTATTTGCATAGTACTAATATTGTAAGGTGTAGGGTTTTACACTTTTGGTATCAAAATAATTTCAATTGCCATTTTGAATTTGTTTTATAATTTTGTTCCCTTTTTACCTTCGGACTCCGTTTTATTAAATGCTGACCTAAACTCCATTACTTGGGCTAAAAAAATTTATTTTACTAAATGCAAAAGGAGCTTTGTATACTATTTTGTCAAAATACAATAGATAAAGAACACACTTAAAATGATTTATCATCGAATCAAAAAAGAAACAAAACGAAGTATGTTGTTGGAACTCTATTATTTTGGCACAACTTTTCTATTCAACCATTGTTTTCTAGCCAAGTTTTTTGGATATAAATTTGATTCCAAAATTAAAAGAAAAAATAAATGTGCACCAGATAATCCTTTTTAGATATTTTACCTTTTATTTATAATAAAATATTTTTATTGAGTTTCTGAGCATGTAATTTCCATATGAAGTAAAATAAATAATTTTTGGTTTTACACATTGAGTCATAATCTAAAAATATCATTTACTATACTCATTTTTCATCATTCTTTCTGTGTTTTGAATAGCAACAATTGCGTATCTACGGAGGTTAAATCTACATTGGTCCAAAAAAGCCTGAAGACAACACCAGATTTCACGGGGATGCAAAATTTGGAGTATTTGGATCTAAGGGAATGTGAGAGTCTCGAAGAGGTTCACCGTTCCCTGAGATGTTCCAGAAAACTCATTGGGTTAAATTTGTATGCTTGTGAAAGCCTTAAGAGGTTTCCATTAGTTAATGTGGAATCTCTTAAATTTTTGGATCTAGGATCCAGCTCTAGTTTAGAGAAACTGCCAAAAATCCTCAGAATAATGAAGCCGAAGCTAAAGATTAAGATGTCATACTCTGGGATAAGGGAAATGCCATCATTTATCATTCATCTCCAAGCTCATCTTACTGAGCTATACTTGAGAGGCATTAATAACCTTGTATCTCTTGCAAGTAGCATTTGTAAGTTGAAAGATTTGGTGAAGCTAAATGTGTCCAACTGCTCAAAACTTGAAAGCTTGCTAGAAGAGATAAGTGATTTGGAAAACTTGGAGCAGCTTCATGCCTCCAGGACTCTAATTTCACGACCTCCGTCTTCCATCATCCGGTTGAACAAGCTTAAAGTATTGACTTTTGCAAAAGGAAAAGCAGAACATGGAGTGTACTTCGTGTTCCCTCAGGTGAATGAAGGGTTACGCTTATTGGAAGAACTGAATCTCACTTGCTGCAATTTAATAGACGAAGGACTTTCGGAAGACATTGGATCCTTATCTACTTTGAAAAAGTTGAATCTCAGCGGAAATCATGTTGAGCATTTGCCTCGAAGCGTAGCCTAACTTTGTGCTCTTCAATCCTTGAACGTATCACGTTGCAACAGCCTGAAAGAGTTGCCAGGTTTCATGGGAATGCCAAATTTGGAGTATTTAGATCTAAGGGAATGTAAGAGTCTTGAAGAGGTTCACCATCACCTAAGATATTCCTAAAAACTCGTTGAGTTATCTTTGAATAAGTGTAAAAGCCTGAAGAAGTTTCCATACATTAATGTGGAATCTCTTAAATCTCTGAATCTAAAATACTGCTCTAGTTTGGAGGAACTTCCAGAAATCCTTGGAATAATGAAGCCGGAGCTAAAGATTAACATGAAACACTATGGGATAAGGGAAATACCATCATCTCGAAACTCATCTTACATAGCTAGATTTCAGAGGCAAGAATAACCTTTTGTCTCTTCCAAGAAGCTTTTGTAAGTTGAAATGTTTGGTGAAGCAAGATGTGTCCTTCTGCTCAAAGCTTGAAAGCTTGCCCGAAGATGTAGGTGGTTTAGAAAACTTAGAGGAGCTCGATGCGAGATATACTCTAATTTCACGACCTCCAGCTTCCATCGTCCAGTTGAGCAAGCTTAAAGTATTGACTTTTGTAAAAGGAAAAACAGAACACGGAGTGCACTTCATGTTCCCTCAGGTGAATGAAGGGTTACGCTCATTGGAAGAACTGAATCTCGGTTGCTGCAATTTAATAGATGAAGGACTTCCGAAAGACATTGGATCCTTATCCTCTTTGAAAAAATTTAATCTCACTAGAAATCATTTTGAGCATTTGCCTCGAAGCATAGCCCAACTTGGTGCTCTTCAATCCTTGAATTTATCACGTTGCGGCAAGCTGAATGAGTTGCCAGGTTTCACGAGGATGCCAAACTTGAATACTTTGAATCTGAGTTACTGCAATTTAATAGATGAAGGACTTCCAGAAGATATTGGATCCCTATCCTCTTTGAAAGAGTTAAATCTCTGTGGAAATAATTTTGAGTATTTACCTCGATGCATAGCCCAACTTGGTGCTCTTCGGATCTTGCACTTATCAGATTGCAAGAGGCTTACACAACTGCCTGAATTCCCACAACAATTAGATACAATAAATGCAGATTGGAGCAATGATTGAATCTGTAATTGGTTGTTTCAAAGTATCTCATCGTTGCAGCATGACATCTCTGTTTCAGATTCCTTGTGACTAAGAGTGTTTATGAGTTGTCCGCAGAATATGAATATCCCAAGTTGGTTCCATCATTGAGGATTGACTGGTAGAAGTGCAGAGGATACAAGTGTATCAGTCAATTTGCCTAAGACTTGGTATGTATCGGATAAGTTCTTGGGATTTGGTGTATGTTACTCTGGCTTCTCAATTAATGACATCATCACAGCTCATTTGATTCCATTATGTGATGATGGAATGTCGTGGATGACACAGAAATTTTCCCTACCAAAACATTTATGACATGGTATTCATTTTTTGTTGGTACCTCTTGCTGGCTTGTGGGATGGATCTATGGCAAATGGGAAAATGCCAAACGACTATGGGTACTTCAGGTTATATGCCCCTTGTTATGTAAAACTTGGAGTTGGCTTGTTGTATAAATGAAGCTGAGCTTCAGATTGGGATTCTTCCCCTCAGTGCAAGAATGGTAGCGGGTCATGACAAGTTGCTCCTCTTCTATAAGGTTCAGATTGGGATGAAGCTGGGCTTCCCATTGGGATAAGCAGGAGCAGATATGGAGGAGTTTGGAGTTGCTGTTTCCCACTGTTGCAGCTCTTTTCCACAAGGCTAGGATTATAGATTAATGATATTTATAACTCATGATTTCATGATTGGATGTTGTAATCGTTTCAGATTAGGAATATACAACTATCTTGATTTCCTACTCTCTGTTGCTTTATTGATCTTGACAATCGAATATGTTTTTATTCTGATTTTGGCAGGAACAAACTGGGAACATGTTCCTTTTCTGAGAAGATGATACATTGGGTATGTAAAAATCCATTCTTTTTCCATTTGCCAAAATAACAAATTTCAGATAAATGGAGATACAACTTTGCCACACAGGTGGATGAAAGAAGCCTAACTCACAATAATTTGATTCAGGAGATATTTTTCAAGGTATAAATCGATCACCTTCATTCACTTATATTTTGACCTGTTCATTGTGTTAATATTTATGTGGACCTCATAGCAATAATTCAATTCAATTCAAGTAGACCCAATCTTCCAAAAAAATTTCTTTTCTTTTTGAGATTTGAAAAAAGTGGTGTTATCATCTTGATTATTTTGTTGATATTGTTAATTGGCTAACTCTTTTTATCACGACTTGACAAAAGGAACTAAATCACGTAATGACTATTGCCTCTGATAAAATTTGCACATGAAATATCATACCGACTTTATTGATATTCATTGAAATTCATGTTTGGATCAAATTACTATTTTTCAGTCGAAAATAGACAAAATTTATTTAAAAAAAACTAACTAAATAGATTGGCATAAAATGAAAATTTTACCTAACAAACTGTATGGCATGTTTGTTAGGAAGTGAAAGATAATATCCTAGCAAAGCATGAAGACTAGAGTTGGTAAAATGTACGAAATAGAAGTAGGAAATTTCTTGAAAATTACCATGTATATGCACAATGAACCACGAAAGTACAAGCAGATAAAGGTATAACTTCTTTGTCATTGTGATGGAAGATAACAATCTGTCAAAAATAGTAGAAAAAGTTACCCAATTACACAAATATTTTGTTTCATAGTTTGAAATGATTATATATTGTCTCACTAGTTAATAATTTCATACCAGATTCTTAGTCAGATCTTTTGATTTTAGAAAAATCTGAATCCAAAACATAAAAATAAAAATTCTCCAATTTTAGGTACAGTGATAATTACTTTTTCATTTTTAATCAAATAGTTTAGGTTCGAGTTTTGAATATTCAGTAACCCTTGTTAGAAAGTGTTTCACTCTCAATGTGAGACTTCTCAACACATCTGAATCAATTCAGACCCTTTGCAAATACAAAATGTCTAATAGAAATGTAAAATTAAATTGCAATAATTCTGAGATATTTTCTAAGGTATAGTCTTTCGCAGCAGCTTTATCCACTTATTACTGTAGATCCCATAGCAATAATTCAATACAACTGGACTATCTTCCTGGAAACTTTTCATATTTGTTGTCCTACATATAATAATTTTATCCCAATATTATCAATTCACACAACTCTTATCTTTCTTCTCAAATTTCACCAAATTAACTGAATCCATGGCATCATCTTCTTCTTTTGTGAGTGATTCACAATACTGTCCTCAGTGGAAGTATGATGTCTTTCTAAGTTTTAGAGGTGCCGACAATCAAAGAACATTTACGGGTCACTTATATGAAGGTTTGAAAAATAGGGAAATATACGTCTTTCAAGATGATAAAAGCTAGAGGAAGGCGATGCCATCTCAGAAGAACTCTTGAAAGCTATAGAAGTGTCTCAAGTTTCCCTTATTATTTTTGTCAAAGAATTATGCTACATCGAGTTGGTGCTTAAATAAACTAGTTAAGATCATGGAATGCAAGGAGAAAAATGAAAAAATAGTCATACCGATCTTCTATGACGTGAATCCATCACATGTTCGATACCAAAGTAAGAGCTTTGCAGAAGCATTTGCCAAACATGAATTAAGGTTCAAGGATGATGTTAAGGGGATGGAGAATGTGCAAACATTGAGAACTTCTCTAACTACTGCCGCAAGCCTAAAAGGATATGATATCCGTGAAGGGTGAGTTGAAAATACATCATTACTTTAAATGAAAAAAAATAACATGTTGCTATTACCAAACAATAATTTTTCCGATTTAATATGATCCTGAACATTAAAAGCAAAAAATACTTACTAATTCAGTAACACTTGACTTCCTCACATTATCCACAATCAATCTTCTTATTTATGTAGGATTGAAAGAAATTCAGCAGATCGTCGGCCACATCTCTTCCAAATTTTACAAGAGTATCTTTTTTGCAAGATGTTGGGGGAATAAATGCTCATTTAGAGAAACTAAAATCCCTACTTCAAATAGAAATCAATGATGTTCGGGTTTTAGGGATCTGGGGAATAGGCAGAGTCGGTAAAACAACAATAGCAAAAGCCCTCTTTGATACGTTATCTTATCAGTTTAAATCTGCTTGCTTTCTAGCGGACGTTAAAGAAATGCAAGAAAGAAACAACTGCATTCTTTACAAAACACCCTTCTATTGAACTTTTAAGAAAAAAAAAAAGATGATTATGTCAATAATAAGCATGATGGGAAGTCCATGATTACGAGCAGACTTTCTATGAAGGTGCTGATTGTGCTTGATGACATAGACCATGGTAATCATTTGTAGTATTTAGCAGGTGATGTTGGTTGGTTTCGTAATGGCAGTTGAGTTATTGTAACGACTAGAAATCGACATTTGATCGAGAAGGATGATGCAATGTACAAAGTGCCTACCCTACCGGATCATGAATCTATGCTTTCAAAAAGGAAGTTCCAGATGAGCGGTTTAATGAATTGTCGTTGGAGGTGGTAGATCAGGATAAAGGCCTTCCTTTAGCCTTGAAGGTGTGGGGTTCTTTGCTGCCTAAGAAAGGCCCGAATCAGTGGAGAAGAACGGTAGACCACACAAAGAAAAACTCTAATTTAGAAATTGTTGAAAAACTCAAAATAAGTTATGATGGTTTGGAGCCCGAAAGCAAAAGATATTTCTAGATATTGCATGTTTCTTCCGTGGATATGAAAGAATAGAAGTCATGGAAATCCTTGAAAGTTGTGGTTTTGAAGCTGAATACAGATTGGATGTCCTAATTGACAAATCCCTCGTGTTCATCTCTAAATCTGATAGAATCGAAATGCATGACTTGATTGAAGATATGGGTACATACATAGTGGAAATGCAAAAAGATTCGGAAGAACCTAGCAGAATATGGGATGTTGAAGATTTTGAAGACGTGATGGTGGACAATACGGTAAGTAGGCTACACAATGCAATAGTATATATCCTTCCTCTAGCTTTCTATACTCATGCACAAGTCATTATATTGTTTACTTGAGTAGGAGAAGGTAAAATTACTTTAATTTGCCTGCGTGGCTATTTTTCATTTAAAATATGACAATTATTGGCACTGTTTTAGTTACCATTTTGTTTCATGAGAGTGTGAAAAACTTTTTAACTTGAGTTCAATAAACATGTCAAAAAATGCATCATTAAAAAATAGAATTAATTACACAAAGCGTTTCTCTTAACCGATATATTTTTTGAAGAAAGTATCTAACTAATATTTGTACTTCAAATTTTGTTTAATGATGGTAGCTCTTCAAGTGCAATGATAAATAAGACAAAAATTTGCATGCAGGGATAGGGTAAGAAAATAGTGTTCATTTTGTACGAGACCATGACAGTGGAAGAAATCTGGTTTCCAGTTTATTCTGAAGTATGCTTTAGCAAAGAGGCAATAAAAAATATGCAAAGGCTTCGGATATTACACATTTCCCAAAGTGATTCGGAAGGAAATGAACCATTAAGTAATTCAGAAGAATATGATGGTTCCATTGATTATCTGGCCAAACAACTTGCATTGGTTTGTCTGGTGTGGCTATCGTTGGAAGTTATTGTCACATAATTTTAATCCCACAAGGCTTGTTCATCTTGAGCTGATGGTGAGTTCGTTGCGTCATTTATGGAATGAAACAAAGGTACCATTCTATTCGACTTACTTTCTGTTTTGTCTTATGATTCTGGTGTTTAAATGAAATAAGTTACTAATTCAATAAACTCAAATTATTTTAGCATGTTCTCATTATATATTACTATAATAGCAGATATTTTTAACCTCTGCGAATGGCGTTTCCAACCTCCACAAATTGCCCATTTTTTCGGGTAGTGAATGGGCAACTATTTTCTTGGAACTCTATTATTTTGGCACAACTTTTCTGTTCGACCATTGTTTTCTTGCCAAGGTTTTTGGCTATAAATTTGATCCCACAATTAAAAGAAAAAATAAACGTGCACCAAATAATTGTTTTTAGGTATTTTACCTTTTACTTTTGATAAAACATTCCATATAAAGTAAAATAAACAATTACTAGTTTTACACGTTTAGTCGTAATCCAAAAATGTCATTTATTACGTTAGTCATTTTTCATCATTCTTTCTGTGTTTTGAATAGCAGCAATTGCCGTCTTTACGGTGGCCATGTCTACGTGGCTCTGAAAGCCTGAAGAGAACACTAGATTTCACGGGGAGGCCAAATTTGGAGTATTTGGATCTAAGTGAATGTACGAGTCTTGAAGATATTCATGATTCCCTGTGATATTCCATAAAACTCATCGAGTTAAATTTGAATAGTTGTGTAAGCCTTGAGAGATTTCCATATATTAATGTGGAATCACTTAAATCTTTGCATCTATGCTGGTGCTCTAGTTTAGAGAAACTTCCAAAATTCCTTGGAATAATGAAGCCGCAAGCTCATCTTACAGATCTATATCTGTATGACATGCATAACCTTGTATCTCTTCCAAGCAGCATTTGTAAGTTGAAGAATTTGGTGAGGCTAATAGTGTTCAAGTGCTCAGAACTTAAAAGTTTGCGAGAAGAGATAGGTGATTTAGAAAACTTGGAGATGCTTGAGGCTAGAATTATTCTAATTTCACGACCTCCGTCTTCCATTGTTTTGTTGAACAAGCTTAAATTATTGACATTTACAAAGGAAAAATCAGAAGATAGAGTGAACTTCGTATTCCCTCAGGTGAATGAAGGGATACGCTCGTTGGAACAACTAGATCTGAGGTACTGCAATTTAATATATGGAGGACTTTCGGAAGACGTTAGATCTGTATCCTCTTTGCAAGTGTTGAATCTCAGTTACTGCAACTTAATAGATGGAGGACTTCTGGAAGGCATTGGATCCTTACACTCTTTGAAAGAGTTGAATCTCCGTGGAAATAATTTTGAGCATCTCCCTCAAAGCATAGCCCAACTTCGTGCTATTCGATCCTTGGACTTATCAGATTGCAAGAGGCTAAAAGATCTGCCAGAATTTCCACCGCAATTAGACACAGTATATGCAGATTGGCGCAATAATTGGATCTGTAGTTTATTGTTCCAGAATATCTCATCATTGCGGCATGAGTTGATGAGATATTCCAAAAGTGTTTCAGATTCCTCGTCACTTAAAGTGTTTACAAGTAAGTCAATGTGGGCTATCCCAAGTTAGTTCCACCATCAGGGAATGGCTATTGTAAATTTGCCTGAGAATTGGTATGTATCCGATAACGTCTTGGGATTTGCTGTATGTTACATTGGCGAATTAAATGATGACATCACAGGTCAGTTGATTCCCTTGTTGATGATGGGATGTCGTCGATGACCCAGAAATTTGCCTTACACCAAAATTCACGATATGCTATGCATTTTTGATGGTACCTCTTGCTGGCTTATGGGATGCATCTAAGGCAAATGGAAAAACACCAAACGACTATAGGGGCTTTAGGATAAATTAACCTAGAGTGCTAAATCAAAATGTCTATGGGTGCTTTCGGATAAATTCCCCTAGAGTGCTAAATCATCGTCGTTATATTGGAGTTCATTTGGTGTATAAAGATGAATAAGACCTTCACAATGGGATGATGAGGAGCAGGAAGAGGGCAGTTGCTCCTCTTCTAAGAAACCAAGGTCACAAGTACAAGTGTCACTCTTTCCCAAAAGGCTAGGATTATAGATTAATTATACATATATACCTCATGATTGGATGTTGTGATCGTTTCGGATTAGGAATATGCCAGTATCCTACTCTCTGTTGCTTTATTGACATATATCTTGATAGAGGGATATGTTTTTATTCTGATTTTGGACTACTTTGGCAGAAGTACTATTAAGCATAATTATTTTATATTATCAAATAACTTATTGCTTTTTGTATTTTTAGAAGATTACTACTATTGTAGGAGTTTATTGTTGTTGTATATCCGTAAAAGATTCCAACTATTCAGGGTTCCTTAAGTTTAGCCGTAGATTGTTGTTATTTATTGTATTTAAAGTTTGAATGCCTAAGGAATAAGATCATCTTTTGACTACTTTTCGCTATCTGATTTTATATGGTATCCGAGCCTCTAGCCTCATACGAGCTTGATCCTTTTTTCTCTCCCAAACTATGGCTGCATCTCAAGAAACAATCTCTCCAGTTATTGATGCTACTGCTACCAATAGCAGTGCTTCTACTATTTCACCTGTTGTTCAAGTGGTACAATTCATTCTCACATCTCAGTTACCTATCAAATTGCGAGGTAACTCAACTTCTCGGCTTGGGAAGCACAACTTGTAATGCTACTCAATGGACATCAACTCATGGGACATCTTGACGGATCAAAACCAGCACCACCAATGACTGTTACTCAAGATAACATTGTGTTGCCAAATCCCAGATATCAAATCTGGTTCTTTCAAGACCAACTGATCCAGCAAGCAATGATGGCATCTGTCAATCCCACCATTGCGCCTACTGTTGCCACAGGTCCATCTGCTAAGACAGCCTGGGAACTTCTTCAAACAGATCACGCAAATAAGAGTCACACTCGTAATTTTAGCTTGCGCGATCAATTGCAAAACATCAAGAAAGCCTCTAAATCTATTGCAGAATACTTACAAGAGGTTCGATCTCTTTCTGATTCTCTCAAAGTTGTTGGATTGCCAATAATAGACGATGAACTTATTGTCAAGATTCTTAGCAGCCTGGGCCCCGAGTATCGGGAAATCTCTGCCACCATAAGCGCAAGAGACTCTTCATTGAGTTTTGAAGAATTGTTTCACAAGCTCACAGATCATGAGCTTTTCCTCAAGCACCAAGATCTCGAGAAGTCATCCTCCAATATAATAGCTACTGTAGCATAGAAGACAAACATGCCACACCAGCCTATAGGAACAATCGTCGCTTCAACAATCAATGGTGGAACCAATCTGCACCTCGACATTCCAGCTCCAACAATTAGAAAAGTTGGAGATCAAACTCAAGACAATCTGTTCGATGCCAATTGTGCCAAAAATTTGGTCACGCTGCAGATGTATGTTGTTCCAAATCGCACAATCATCTTGAAGCTTAGGCCAACTTTGCATCTAGTTTGCAGTCAACAGAAAGCTCTTGGGTTCTTATTCTGGTACGACTCATCATGTCATAGCTGAACCTCACAATCTTGAAGAGTATATAGGCATTGAGGGAATATCCATGAGTGACGGGTAAAACCATTTCTATTACTCATACTGTTTCAACTCAGATTCAAGCATCTAATTCTGCTTTCAAGCTTTCGAACACTCTATGTTCTCCATCAATTAAAAAGAATCTTATTTCTGTAGCCAAATTTTGTCAAGAAAATCTAACATCTGTTGAATTTTTTCCTTTTCCTTTTCTTATGAAGGACCTAAATACTCAGAAGCCGCTGGTACAAGGCCAAAATAAGAATGGACTCTATGAGTGGATATAACATCCACCTAGACCACAAATATCCATCAATCTTTCCTCCACAAAAGTTCCTTTTCAGCTATGGCATTGTCACTAGGGACATCCTCATTCGATAATTTTAAATTTTATTTTGAAGAAGTTTTCTTTACCTGTTGCTATAAAGAAAATTTTGAATTTTGTTATGCTTGTTCCTCTAATAAATCAAATTGTTTTCCATTTGAACAACTCACTTTATCCAGTAATGTTCCTCTTCAAGTTATTTTTAGTGATTTATGTGGACCATCGCCCGCTTTATCACTAGACAAAAAGATATATTACTATATTTTTGTTGATCAATACACCAAGTATACTTGGATGTATATAATTAAAAATAAAAATGAATTCGCCTCTTTGTTCCAAAATTTTCATCCTTCAGTAAAGAATTTTTTCAAAACAAAAATAAATCTCTTTATTCAGATGGAGGAGGTGAATGCAAAAGTCTTTCAGTCCTATCTTCAACAAAATGGGATTGAACATTTAGTTTCACCTCCCTACACACTACAATGTATTGCAATAGCTGAATGTCGTCATCTTCATATTGTTGAAACGGCCAAAACCATTCTCTATCAAGCATCCCTACCACCAGAACTATGTTCTTTTGCCTGCCATCATGCTGTTTATCTCATAAATCGGCTACCCACATCCATCTTAGATAACAAGTCACCCTACCAAAAATTATTTGGTAAACCACCCAACTATGCCAGTTTTAAAATATTTGGTTGGCTTTGTTATCCAAGGCTTAAACCTTATACCAATAAGTTGGATCCTAAGTCCACCCCGTGTGTGTATTTAGGTGTTTCTCAGAGCCATCATGCACACCTCTGCTTTAACCCAGTGCAGTAAAAAATATTCATTATCCGTGAAGTTCTTTTTATGAAAACCATTTTCCTTTTCAAACAATGTTTCTCCATCTCAGGAAAAACTTCTCTCAACTGACCTGGGAAGACATTAACTCCAAAGAGGAAACTCTGAAGTCAGCTGCCACTCCAACACCTTTTACTTATACCACCACCTATACCACTGACGTTAGAATCAGAAAATACTCGCTCCAATTCTGGCCAAGTACCAGCAACTACTGCAACTATTCCAGGTAATTCTACACTTTCTTCTACTTCTTCCCAGCATCACAAAACCTCAAACACACAGCCTACACCTTTGATATCGTATCAATGACGTATACACTACCACTAACACTTTACCCCAAATCTCCAATGCTCCATCTGTAGCCACTAATTCACCATTAACAACTTCTTCACTTCCTAGTAGTGAAAGTCCCATCTCTTAACAGCCTACCATGCCAATTCCAGAGCCTGTAGTAAACCAAATAACCACTAGGTCCAAGCATAATATTACCAAGCCAAAAAAAAAAAACAATTCACTTTTCCAACTCACTTGAATGTTACACCAACAACCTTCAAATAAGCCAACATCCACAAAGAGTGGAGACAAGCTATGCAAGAAGAATATGATGCTTTAATGAAGAACCAGACTTGGGAATTGGTACCGCGAGATTCAATGAAGAATGTTGTGGACTACAAACGGTTGTATCACATTAAAATAAATGTGGATGATTCTCTAGATTGATATAAAGCTCGCCTTGTTGCAAAGGAATTCACACAATGCCCTGGCTTGGATTTTTGTGAGACCTTCAGTCCAGTTATTAAGCCAACAATAGTGCGAGTTGTGTTATCCATAACAGTGCAGCACAATTGGTCGATTCATTGACTCGACGTCAACAATGCTTTCCTACAGGGCCAGTTGACTGAAGAGGTTTTTATATCTCAACCTCAAGGATTTATCAATTCCCAGTTCCCTTCTCATTTTTGCAGATTAAAAAAAGCCATTTATGGTCTTAAACAGGTCCCTCGGTCTTGGTATACTGCATTGCATGATCATCTACAGAGAATGCGAGTTACTACATATGAATCTGACACCTCTTTGTTTATTTTGAAGGATCTGATAGCTACTGTTTATCTGTTCATTTATGTTGATGACATATTGATCACAGGAAGTCATCTCAGCTTGATTAAACATGTTATTGATTCCTTGGGTTCTCATTTTTTGTCTAAAGGATCTTGGCAATTTAAACTACTTTTTGGGTGTTGAAGCAAAAAAGTGCCAGATAGTCTTATTCTGTCTCAGTCGAAATACATTCTTGATATTCTGTCTGAATTGGGTATGCAAAATTGTAAAGGAGTTTCAACACCAATGTGTTCTGGCAAACTACCTCGAGCAACTGATAATTCTCTACCTGCGAATGCTAAACTCTACTGTGGCACCCTCAGTAAGTTGCAATATTTATCATTTACATGGCCTGATCTTTCTTTTGCTGTCAACAAACTGTCATAGATTATGCATGATCCCATTGATGAACAGTGGAAGGCAATTAAAAGGATACCACAGTATCTCAAAGCCACGACAATTTCAGGTCTTCATATTTGCCGCAACTCTGACTGCAGTCTTTACATGTATGCTGATACTGATTGGGCAGGAGATCAAAATGACAAAGTATCCACGTCAGGATATGTTCTTTTCTTTGAGCGCAATCCTGTCAGTTCGTCATCAAAAAAGCAACAAGCTATAGCTTGCTCATCTACTGAAGCAGAGTACAAATCAATTGCAAATGGTCTTGCAGAACTCACATGGGTGCTCAACTTGCTCAATGAATTGTCTATCACTATTCCAAATACACCCACAATTTTCTGTGACAATGTTGGTGTCACTTATCTTTGTCATAATGTATTGTTCCATAGCCATACGAAACATATTGCTGTTGACTTTTGTTATGTTAGGAACTAAGTTCAAGCTCATCGGGTTCATGTCAAACACACTCATTCATATGATCAACTTGCCGATACACTTACCAAGCCATTGCCAGAGCCAGCCTTTGCAAGGTGTTATTCCAAGTTAAGCGTTGTTGCACCACACCTAACTTGAGGGGGTGTATTAAGCATAATTATTTTATATTATCAAATAGTTTACTTTTTTTTTTGTATTTGTAGAAGACTACTGCTATTGTAGGAGTTTATTGTTGTTGTATGTCCGCAGAAGACTCCAACTATTCAGAGTTCCTTAAGTTCAGCTGTAGGTCATTGTTATTTATCATATTTAAAGCTTGAATGCCTAAGGAATAAAATCATCTTTCGACTACTTCTCTCTATCTGATTTTATAAGTACAAATTTTTTGAGAAGATGATACTTTGGGCATGTAAAAAGTCATTCTTTATAAATTTCATTTCGAAATATGATTACATTTTCCATTTCCTGAAATGGCCCAAAAAACAAATTGCAGATGGGAAACATAACTTTGCCAAAACAGGTGGATCAAAGACGAAATGCACTAATTCATAGGATAGACATATCGTGATCATTTTGGATTAGGAATATGCAAGTACCTGTTGTCTTATTAACATCTATATTTTGAGTACAAGTTTTTTCATGTGTCCTCTATTTGTAATAGAACAACTCGGCTCTTGGCCCATGAGAGAGAGACAGAGATTGTCATGACCCGGACCTAGGGTCTAGGAGTGACATGGCGAATGGGAACCCGAGAGTCCCCAAACAAGCCTCAAAGTATCTATATTCACATCATCGGTTCGGAAGTGTTTAATGAAGTAGTAAACACATAAATCTAAGAGATGGGAAAGTATGACTCATGATATGAGGATATCATAGGGATAGGGATTTTCATGGATTCGTATAACACATAGCACATAAGCACAAAGAGGAGGGTAAGTAGGGCTCACTCTATGGTGGCAAAGTGGGACTTAGGATCTTCCACATTTCCACATCACAATATAAATACACATCATAAAATCCATATTCAATAGATAGCTATAACCATAATCTCCAAATAACAACACATAACATACATTCGTACAAGAGTTTAAATGTTGTCCAATAATGCCTCTAGTCATAGAATAGGACGGGGGCCAAGACCTGTCCCGGGCTCACCCTCATGGTAAATATAACATAAGCAGAAGCAACATAAGGTAGATGGATGATGGCTTGTCCTTGGAAGATAGGACTCACCACAACAACTTTCACAAATCTGAACTAGCCGTCAAAAGGTGGATGGATATAGTCTCCAGTCCCTACATGATTACATCACGTATGTAAAAAGTATGCGTTAGTATGTTTGAATGTACTAAGTATGTGGGCATGCAATGCATATGAACTCATAAACCTACATTTAATGTTAGATGACAAGGGAATGTATATAGAAAGAAGTATATAAGCAAGGAGTATAATATATCAATATGCCATGAAATCTATGATGCATGCAATGTATAGTACTCCAATATGGAAGGTATGAGACCTCAACCAACATATAAGACCAAGCGAGCTATTACTTGAAATCCTGATGTTATCCCCACACTGGATACGAGGTGAACTACTTGCCAAAGGTAGATCATACTTCTTCTTATGGGCCTCCCATTTCGAAGAAGTAACCTTCCTTATGGGTCTCCCATTTGATATAAGATTTTCATATCATATCATATCAAAGTTGTAACTACACCTTACAGGCCTCCCATTTAGGTGAGGGTTACCAAATACCTATGCTGGCACATAGGTGAGGATAACCCTGACGCCTCCAATCTCATTCGGTGGTAAGTCATCATCCTACAAGAATACATATATGTATACATGCTTTAAAAAGAGGCACAAGTCTTCTAAAATCATTTCAAGGCATACTTGGGCTTAAAAGCTAAACATACTTCATAATTATTCACACATGGGCTCAAAAGACAAACCATACTTTAAATCATAGTTTCATGCATAGGAATAACCCATTCACACATATACAAGATGGAGTAAACAACAAAAATTACTAAAAGAGACATATCATAGATATTTATGTGATCACATTCTTGTCATAATCATATGTGAGCTTAACCCACCAAATAATTTTCATCAAAACCATATGTGTGATTAACCCACTGAATAATTTTTTTTTTAAAAACCTTATTCATAAACATATCCAAGCTTAATCCACCAATTAATTTCCATAAAGAATAAATTCTCATGTATGCATATGCCATGAATTATATGAGAATAACATGGGTAATAGAGATTCAAACTTAAAATAACCATATGATATGAAATTCAAGCAAATCTATATTTATATCAAAATTTAGATTACCCATGCTTAAATCAAACTTTAAAGGGACAATGCATGTTCAAATCTCCATAATATTCATGAAATTCAACATATTAGGGCTTAAATCACTTTGAAAACAACATTCAGACATAGACCATATCTCAATTGAATCAAATAAACAATAATCTTAAAGATCTATATTCAAAGTAAGCTAAGTTTCATAAAATCAAGTGTAAAAGAGTTTGGGGTCTTCATGGTTGAAAGGGAATATGAATCAATCCCACATACCTTAGCTAACCAACAAGAAACAAGAAGTATTTGATAAAGAAGAAGACCCTTCCTTAAGCTCCAAGCTAAGCCTTCACTAGTTCACTTGAGAGGAGTTCTGTGAGAGAGTTTTGAATAATCCTAAGTGTGAGAGTTGAATTTCAATGAGAATAGAAGAGTATAGGTCTTTTCAGAGAGTTAGAATAGGATAGAAGGTTATAAAC
The DNA here is from genome assembly GCA_011800125.2 of Solanum clarkiae. NCBI lineage: Eukaryota > Viridiplantae > Streptophyta > Magnoliopsida > Solanales > Solanaceae > Solanum > Solanum clarkiae. The sequence goes on from JAABOM020000002.1 coordinate 5,269,424, forward strand.
AACCTTTAGGAGAAGCCCAAATTATAAGAATGACATTAATGAAACGGAGGTCAAAAAGTTGCCAAAGGTCCCGTATGGAGGCAATAAGAGCCATGTAGAGGTCACATGGACTGTGTACCCATCCATGATGCTACACTTAGACAATTTTCCATTGATGAAGTTCTGAGACAGTGATTCTATACTTAGAAAATTTTTGTACCAACACCCATATGAAAAACCTGTGAAGGGGTAATCGGCCCATGAGGGGTTCATGTGTAAAGTGCCTTGGCCAAAATATGGTTTCCAAGGCCAAGGCTCCTCAAACAAGCCACCACACAGCTAGTGAAGCCTCACACGATCTATATTGGGTTCATGTGGTGCAAGCCTTGTTCTTGAACTCCAACATAAGGCCAACACTCTACACACAAGGCCAAGTGCCACCTCAAGGCTCCCCCACTGTCATGACCCGGACCAAGGATCTAGGAGTGACATGGCGAGTGGAACCCCGAGAGTCCCCAAAACAAGCCTCAAAGTATCGATATTCACATCATTGGTTCAGAAGTGTGCATGAAATAGTGAACACACAGTTCTAAGAGACGAGAAAGTAGGAATCACACTATCGGGATGTCAGGGATAGGAATTAACATGGATTCACATAGCATTAGCACATAAGAACTAAGGGGCGGGTAAGTATGACTCACTTTATGGGGGAAATACAGGACTTAGGATCTTCCACATTTCCACACCAAACATACATACATATCATAGTTCTCATAATCAATCCATAATAGACATATCCAAAAGATAACCATAACCATAAGCTCCAAATACAACACATAACATATAGATCCAACAAGAGTCGACAAGATGTCCAACAATGCCTCTAGAATAAGATGGGATGAGGGCTAAGACATGACCCAGTCTCACCCTCAAACTAAAATGAAAACAGGAACAACATAAGGTAGATAGATGGTGGCTTGTCGTTGGAAGATAGGACTCACCACAACAAATGTCTCGAATCCAATATAGCCATCGAACAGTTGATGAAAGTAGTCTCTAGTCCCTACATGGTTAGATCATGTAGGCAAAAATATGCGTTAGTACATTTGAATATACTACGTATGCGGGATGCAATGCATATGACTTACGAAACATTCATTCAATGTTAGATGACAAGGGCACATAATATAAAAAGAAGTATATATCCAAAGAAGAGTAGTATAACAATATGCCATGAAATCAATGATTTATGAAATGCCATAATGCTCATATATAGTGGGGATATGACCTCAACTGACAAGAGTAAGACAAGCGAGCTATTAATTGGAATCCCGATGAAATACCCTCATCGGTAAAGAAGTGGCCTACTTGCCAAAGGTAAATCATACTTCACCTTATGTGCATCCCCATTTTGAATGAAGCAACCTTCCTTACAAGCATCCCTATTTCTGATAGGATTTTCACACATAGCATATCATATCATTTTTCTCCTTACGGGCATCCCTATTTTGGAGTCAACCTTCTTTACGGGCATCCCCATTTTGGATAGGATTTTCACATATACCTATGATAGGCACATAGTTCACGGAAAGAGAGGGAGCCCTCAATCCATGAGTGCTAACTCATCATCTCACAAGAATATATATACATATATATATACATGCTTTTAAAAGAGGCAATAGTCATTTCAAAACATTTCAATGCACATTTAGGATCAAAAGCCATACATATTTCTCATACATTCGTAATTAGGCTCAAATGCTAAATCGTAGCTCATAGTCATAATACTCATGCATAGGAATATCTCATTCAAATATAAAAGATGGTGCAAGCACCCGAAATTATCCAAGAGCTATAATCATTGACATTTATGTGATCACATTCTTGTCATAACCAATATCTTATCAAAATCATATACACAAACATAGTTGGGCTTAACCCACTTCATAATTTTCAAAAAAACCATAGTCATGTATGCATATGCCATGAATGAGATGAGAATAATATGGATAATATAGATTCAAACTTAAATCAACAATACATTAGGAAATTCAAGTAAAAATATAAGTAAAATTCACATTTAATTCATAATATAGAATTCCCATGCACAAATCAAGCTTTAAAGGGTATATGCACTTTCATAACTTCAATGCAAACCATCATATTAGGCTTAAATCAACTTAAAATCATCAATAAAGTATAGGCCATACATCAATTGAATTTAATAAATCATAATTTTGAAAACCCATATTAAAAGTAAGCTAAAATCCATGAAAAATCACTTGAAAAGAATTTGGGTCTTCTTGGTGGAATCAATCTCGGATGGAGCCAAAGATTCACTATTTTTTGGCTTTGGGGTATGATGGAATAAAGCAAAATGGCTCTTTA
>JAABOM020000002.1:5281057-5295213 GCA_011800125.2 Solanum clarkiae
ACACTTGTGCCTACTATTTTTAATAGTAGAAGAAATATAACAGAAGTGTTGATTCGTGGACGTAGCCCAAAAAGTGATGGGTGAACCACGTTAAATATTTGGTATCGTGATTTTCTCATTTTTCATATTATTGTGCCATATTTATTTTTGTGTTACTCCTTATTTTTCCCAACAATAAAAATTGGAAAAAAGAGAATACTACTTTAAAATGCATACCTTCCACGATTATGTTTTGTGGCGATGGCTAGGCCGATGCTTGTGGCAATCGACTCACCATTTATCTTATCATCACTTTTCCATGCTTCAACTATTAATTTCGCGTTGTAACCTGCAGCCATAGCTGATAAAAATTCTGCAACACTTGATTTTGTTGAAATTCCACACTGCATATATGAATAAAATTCCAAAAATAAATAAAAATTAATGCACTCAATGAAAAAAGACGAGTGAAAAAACAATTTTTTTTTTGTTTCTTACTATTTGTATGGTGTCAAGATAAGCTTTCGAAGCTGTTTCAGGAGACCAAACTAGCTTCATCTTTTTTCTTCTAATTCCTTGTTTGTGGAAATATGAAAAATTGAGAAATGATGATTTTCACAAATGCTGTATTCTTGCTTTTAAATACAAATTTGAGATTTATATTATAAGCTTTTAATACGATTACTAGTTGTTTTCAAGGGAATAGTTGACATTTTTTTTATATACAACTACTAGTTGCAGCTCAACAGTCGATGAATGTTTATCTAACTTAATGCCAGCTTTTTTTATCAATGTGATGATACTTTATTTGTCTAGTTCTGACTTAATATGAGTTTAAAAAATATAAAATTAATTTTGAATAATGTGGTAATAAGTTAAAAAATAGGTAAAATATATTAAAATATCTTAAAATCTTGTGATCTTAAATATGTTTGGTGAAAAAACTCAAATTGCAACAGATTAAAAACCAAAGTAAAATAAATAAATTCAATGATAGAAACAAATGTTTTAGTTAATGACTAAGAATACATCTTATTGTGTTCTTTTTCCAACTTCTATTTTCTAATTTGTTATGACCTTTTATTTGGTGTTGACATTGAAATATATAACATTGTAGTAGTTAACAAGAATCGTGATCTATTTGTTTTTTTTTTTTTCAAATACAGTTGGTTTGTCGGCTTGCATGTACTAATTATATAATATGATATTTTAAGTCTAATTTATATGTCAAGTTGGAAATAATCAAAATCTTATCTGCTTATACATAGGTGGCCGTACTTACAATCTCCATGTAGTACAACAAATTAGAAGGAGTGAGAAATGAAAATACAAAAGGATGTGGGAAATTGCATTTGAAAGTCAACTTCTCTGTCAAGTGGAATAAATTTAATTAACCTATGAATATTAAGAAAATATAACTAATGGCACGCATGCTATAAAGAAGAAATGCCTTACTTCTAACATTTTTGTGTTTTGTGTAAAATTGGTTTAGAGCATGGGTTGTGTCTCCGTTTTAGGAGTGTTTGAAGGAGTGTTTGATAGAGTGTATTAAAAGAACTAATGACCAGAACATTTTTAAAAAAACAATTTATATGTATTAGTTTTGTAAAAAGTAGTATCTTATTTCGCACACTTTTTCAATAATCTATGTATAATTAATATTTGCATTACTTAACACTCTATTATGTATTGAGTGTATTTATTAATACATAAAAATTCATGATATTGGTAATACAACAGGATTTAATGCATGCAACAGTAGCATGATTAAGGTCTCAATTGTCCCTAAAACAACTTCTTTTTTATCATATTTTTGAAGGGTTTCTTTGTAGATACATATTTTTTCTAAAAAAAAAAAATAATGCAATGCATACTTTTTTTAATACATCAAACCAAACAGTGAATAAGAAATAATGAAAGTGTAACTAATGCAAGTATTACTAATACATTCTATTTAGCATTATTCTTATACATCCTATCAAATTATCACGATCTGATTTTTCGGGTCATGATGGCACCGAAAATAACCTCTCGATAGGTGAGTCAACTCGTAACCTAGAAATGTAAGTAATAGGTATAAGGGGAGAAATTAACCGAATCAACATACAAGAGACAATACAAATAAGTAAAAACAGGGACCGACTAAATCTACGTATAAAGATCCCTCTCAGAACTTGGAAGTCACCAGTATAGAGCTACTACAACGAAATAAAAAGTACAACCTCAAAAGTGGATAAAAAATATTTATAAGATCTGGCTAGTCTCTACAAAAAGATGGGCAACTAAGTTGAAGAAGCCAGAATGATCTAGAAATGTCGAATTCTCACCCTGGTCTCCGATATGGACTATTATGAGCTCGATCAATCATTGCTGGTGACTAGTACTCAACCCTATATCATGTAAGTAGATGTAGAGTGTAGTACGAGTACCAAATAATAAGATACCCAATAGGCATCATAGGCCACTTAAGAAAGGTAAAGACAATATGATAAAAGGAGAATAAAAACCTAAACAGGAGTTAGAGTATACATTATATTGCAAAGGACTAATACTAAGAAAAAATCCGCTAAGACTAACTAGGAATACTATATTAGCTAGCTATACCTGAACAGGCCGTCGCAGGCCTGAACAAGACACGCATGTGCATTTTAAAGTAAAACCCGAGCGAACCCCTGTAAGCTTACCGGGTACATAGAATTTCTATCCTATAGAGCGCACCCTAGGCATAAGTCTAAGACTTTAATTTGAACCTATCTTGTTTATCAAACAATAAAGGGAGATAACATCGATCATCAATTAACACGCCCAAACTCTCCTCTCAGTCCCTCGAATCTGCAGGTAAATGTGAACAAGAATGTTGCATTTTCGATGAAGGAATTAATGAAGGGTCAAAAAACTAATTCTCAATAGGATTCTGTCCGGAATCAAAATGAGACGAGCTTAGATCATAATTTCTTGTTAAATGACTCCTAAGGTCAGAATATCTGATCTTTTGACTGTGTCATCTGAGAAATCTCAGAAAGATAATCCGCAAAGAATCGGCTTTGAATCAGAGCCTCAAGAGACTTCCGATATTGGGGAACACTCACCATCTTCGAAGACACATCCTGTTGTCAGTTCTAGTCGATTAGAAGGTGAAATCATAGGAGAACAACTTACTACCCAAGCCCATTATTCCAACCCAACATGAATTTACACATCCCAGCACAATCTAAAGAAATGGAAATTGTAGCCTACCTGAAAGTTGAACACACGTGTTCCAAGTCACTCAGGTGGAGCTTTTCCTTTTCTAACAACCTCCAAATTGATGGTGATTTTTGAATCTCGTAGAACAGAATGTGATATGATGCTACGTTGGTCATAGCTCAATCTAGCGGCCAGAACCCATGAGGGACATGCATAGTCCATGTATTCATTATAATCATTTTTCTTCAACATTTTTCTTCAGCAAAATTTGTATCTAGCATGAACAATTTTTTTGACTTTGTCATATCTCACTATTTCCCTTTGGCATAGTCATATTTAGCTGGAACAATTTTTTTCAACATCAAGTAACTATGAATCTCGATCCACTTCTAAAACAAATGTAAATAGGCATGAAAATAATGCATGAACATGTAGTGAAGTCCACAAAATAAGCCACTTAAGTCAACAATCACAGTAATACTCTCAATATAGGATTAACATCATCAATCAAATCTTTGAATTCAAAAATTACATTGTTACACTTAATCACGTTACTATTTATCAACCCATCTCATGCTATTAGGTCATTTTAATGAAAAATCATCTCATTGCCAATTCTAGTTACTCCTTAACACACAGAGAAAAAAATACAATATTCAACATCCTCAACTAAGGTTTAAAGATTTACTTGTCTAAATTTATGCGCACACTACTCTGACACTTGGGTCTCTCCCTTACGAAGGGCTTCTAAATCAACAAAGTCTATTCAATTATGAAATCACAATAAGGACACGAGCATAATTACACCTGAATCAGCAATTTGAAATTGAGCCAAAACTTCAATTCTAGAAATAAAGGATAAATCTGAAAATTTTTACATGAAAATGTTATTCAAAGTATTTGGAATCGAAAAGTGGAAATCATTTTAAAAACAGAATTAAATTCAACTCAAAATCACCATTTTAGTAAAATCTCAAATTGTTAGCAAGAGCCAAATTTTGAAATCAAAATTCAAGGAATTAAAGGCCTAAATAGTGATATAATCAATGGACGATGATGATTATAAATTAATATCACTTACCCAATCAATGTTCCTCAGAAATTCCTTTTAAAATCAACTCTACCAAGCTTCTAAAGTTCAAAAAATGAAGGAAATTGGATTAATCTAGCTTTTGGAAAAATGATTGTTCAACGTGATCGCGACCCAAGACCATGTGACTGCAATGTGTAATTTGGCCAACCAATGAAGTTTGACTACCGTGATTGGACTAGGCTCCATGCAATCCTGATAATCACGACAAAGGCCCACACACCTGTGATGCACACTAAAAAGGATACTATGGGATCACAAGAGTCAGTCACGCAGTCGCAAAGAATAATGGATACAGAAACCAACAGTTATAAGGCTCAACAAAAAATCATCAAAACAATCCTCATGATTCAATTGAAACCCCGTATACAAAATGATATATTTTACCATCGTAAATTCGATGTTCCAAACTTAGTGAAATCATTAGAATTTGAATTCGAATCATATTAATCGCAACTAAATTAACTTAAGGCTCAAAAAGATCAAAACGCCTTTGAAATTTCTGAAGAGTAAACAAAACCTCTTCCTATGTATAAAATCACTTCCTAGATCCAATAAATTGTTGAAAGTTCATTACAAGTATCCAAGCGTTGAACGTTGACCAAAGTCAACTCTTTGTCCCAAAATGATTCAAACTCCCAACAGAAAACCTCAAATCCACATAACAACTTCAAAATAGAAACAATGATGCTTCTAGATCAAATTCTATATTTCGAGATTAATGGAACTGATGAAATTTTGTTTCGAGACTCGTAGTTTCGATTGATACCAAAAATTACTTTTAAACAACTTGAGCCTTCAAACTCAAAAACTTTCAAATTTTCCAGATTTACAACAAAACCCAAAAATCCAATCCACGAACTGACCAAACATCACTTGGAGAAATTATGGGTGAAACAAAAATTTTTAGAAATTACCTTCCGGTTCATCACAAAATAAAGATTGAGCACCAAAATTCTTCTTGATTATTTAACTACAATTTCATTTGCAAATAATATTAGTTCACATGGAAAAACAAAAAATTTCAAGAGAAAATTTTATTTCTTGAGGGAGGTTCAAAAGAATGAAGACGTAGACTTAGTGCACTACGAAATTGCACAAAAACTAATATTCAAACTAAAGGCTCTACCTAAAGCAAAATTTCAGTTTCTCATAAAAAGATTTGTTTTTGCTTTTTTAGAGTCAAGGAGGAGTGCTGAAACTAATGCCTCAAAAGTTAGAAATTATTCGCACTTCTTGCCGTAATTCAAAATATAGCGCAAAAGTAGGATTAAGTTCATATAGATATGAATCTAATGTTGTGAAGAATTTGATCTATTTTATTGCTATTTTCTTATTAGGCTTTAATTATTGAAGATAATATTAACTTATTTTGCTTTTTCATTTATGAAGTCGTATACATATATAACAATGATTATTTCAACACAGTATGCGACTTAACCTAGTGTATCTATTTTTTGTGTTGATACCTTTTTTTTCCCAACCACCTTACTACGAGGAACATGAGCCATGGCTGTCCTATGATTCATTGGTTTTCTGCAGTGTGGGTAAAGTTCAACAAGATTGGGAGAGAATAAAATATTGGGCAACTTATACAAAATCTCATATTTTTTTGAGTTAATTCCAACTAATACCAATTTTTTCAAAATTATCAAAAATCCTTTTTTTTTATACAGAAAACGAAATCAGTGATATATGTCGAAAACCAGTAATAAAATATTTGCAGTCATATTTTTACTAGCTATTAACAAGTAGAGTAATTATTTTTATTAATTCTTGACAACCTTCTCCAAATATATAATCGATAATATGAATAAACTCACATAAACAGAATTGTGGGATAGTTCCATAGCACTAATTAACATGTCTCCTTTTTTTTCTTTGCCACTGTTCGCTTTTTTCGTTGCTTTTAAAATTGTGTGACAGCATCAAAGATATTTTATATTTTAAAAACAAGGCAATTGTTCCCCCTGATAAGGTCAATGGCAAGCTGTAACATAACCTATCAACCCTAAATATATGAGAGAAAGTATTGTTTCAACTCTCAAGTATAATATTTCTTCATCACCTTTTTATTTCTTAAATTAAAATTCCTCATAATGTTTTTTATTAATTAAGTAGATAGCTGACCCTTCAGATCCACTAAAGTCAAAAAGTGCTTGCTATTTGTCCTATTGATCTGCTAATCCAATTACTAAAAGTTAATTCACATCATTTTATAAGCAAATTAAAAACCTTTTAAATCCGATTATTGTGGAGTTTAGCGTTGATCAAATGTGATATAAAAATACGGGGACCACTATTGCATTGTCAACCCTCATTTGATAGAGCTAAATCCAAAATTCATGATAGAGAGTGTTAAAACCTCCAGATAAATTTAGACACTTTAATACCCAAAAAGGGTTAATTAATTAAATTTTATATTAAAGACTTGAATTTTCTCTTATTATATCAGGAAGAGTTCTAGTACTTAGCAAGCACCATAGCAACATCTGCGCTATTTGGAACTGTCATTGTATTTGTGGGTATTTCTGTCATTTAGAGCTTTATGGTGAAACTTTATCTCACCAGGGACATGACCTTAGATAGAAATTAATGGAGCGGAGGTCGCGTATTAGGGTAGATGACTAATAGGCTAGTAGGCGTAGGTTAATATTGAGTGAATGACCTTTAAAGTTTTGATGATTAACAAACTGAGTCGAGGACCAATTTAGATTATCGGACTGCTGTGCTAAGTTGAACATGGGATACAACTGGCTTAAAAGTTGCTGTGATTGGTGAAATGTCCATCACATTTGTACTAAAGGACCAGTACTCCATGCACTACATCGAGTGTAGTATAAAAGTAGTTTGTCAAAAGAATAATTAACTCAAGTTTTTTTGGAAGGTTTAATAACTGATATTCTTGTTCCAAAAAGTTCTCTCTTGGCTCCTTGTGTGAAAATATGCAGCAGTTGCAGATGAGGGACCTGATAGAAGACTTCTATAGTTTCTTTGTTTGCTAGCTACTGTGTTGGTTTGCAAAGTGTAAGATCACTCGTAATCTATAAAGGAATGTGGTCATTGTTGTTATTGCATTTTAGAGTATTGTATACCTTGTAGGCTGTGTGTAAGTCATAAGTATGTTTTAGTCTAGTCTAACTTTATCAGGGTGGTGAGAGTGTAGACTAGGTGGTTTTGTTGCTGCTCATTGCTTGTACTTAGGTTGCAAGTAGGAATGATAAGAAAGTGAGAGAAATAAGTCATCTGTGTTGTATTTCTTTACTTTGCTCATTCATAGTGGATTTGGGTTTTGGAAAATCCTGTTGAGACAGGTTGTGGTTATTTCTCCCTTGAGCAAGAAGTTTTTTCATATAAAATCCTTACTTGTTCGTCTTTTGCTGTTTACCTTCTTTTAGTTTTCTACTTATAGTGTCTCGAGGGAGCAGCTCCCTTACTATGGTAGACGCATATTTACTCATCAGTTAATGTCTCATCTTGTGATATAGTAGGTTGGGTTAGGTTAAAATTATTAGTTGTTATTTATATTCTGTGATTGTCATTATCCGTCCAATATTTGTTACTTTCATCTTATTTATATACTATCATTTATTTTTCATTTTTAGTTGTTTTTCGTTTTTCTTTCTTTTTTTTTTCATATTGGGTATCTTCTGCTTATGGGGCTCGATTTTGAGACGAAGGTTTTCCAGAAACAGACTCGCTATCTCTAGGAGATAATGATAAAATCTGCATACATTTTATCCTCTCCAAATCTCACTTATGAGATTCCACTGGATATGTTATTGCTATCGTCGTCCTATGTCATTTAGAGCTTTTCAGTTTTCTCTTTATACCTTGATGCTTTGCGTGGATGTTGTTCTATTGATTGTACTTTCTTCCTTATGGACAAAAAAGTACTACTGTCATTGTTTATTCTGGCTTATGCCAAGGCCCGACCTCCATTCAATTCACATGCATTGGCAACAAAAATAGGCATGTAGCCACTTATCATCAACACATCAGTTTTAGAGAAATTCATCTTATCATGTCCAACTCTCTTTTTCACTTGCCATTTAATTACTTAAATTCCAATTAAATCAAATTATCTTCTGCTTTAATATTTTCTAATTTTTTTTAAATTTTTTTGTTTAGATATGTCTTTTAATTTAAAATGTTTATTTATTGGTTATAGCTTTATTATTTTGACTATTGCTAATATTTATGTAAATTTTATAATTATTTTGAGTAAAAAATTAAAAATATATGAAGAAAAATACTTTAATTATAAAAAATTTAATGGGCTCATTCACATAAAATTTGCGAGAAATAAGAATGTAATTAATTACTACCATATATCTATATCTATATTTATATCTATATCTATATCTATATCTATATTAATATATGTATGTGGCTGGGTGTAAAATTTATTTAGAGAAAACTTTTAAAATTATTTAATTAATATCACATTAGATTTATCAATATTAATAATATTTATTAGATATTTAGTTTACATTGTTAAGGAAATGATTAAAAGTTATTTAATTAACACCACACACTTAAAAGATAATATAAATATTGAGCTCATATTCATCACTAGTTGCAAAGATGAACACCATCATATTATAAAATAAATTTGTTTTTGTTAAGAACGTCATCATAATATAATTTAGGACTTGTACATAATTAGCAAGTGACAATTAATACCAATATCTCTGTCTCAATGCACAGCGGTTATTTAATTATTTCGATGAAAGTGTAAAGATGGAATATGTTCTTTACTAATTTGAAGATACAAAAATACAAAAGCTTACAATTGCAGATCATGTAGGCGATAAATCAGACGACGAAGAAAACTATACTAAAAAGCATAATATTATCAGGATATAGTTTGGACAATTGGCCTACGTATGGGAAAACTAATATAAAAGAAAATATTAAAATTGTTTGAGAGAAAAATGTTATTGTGTTATGGTATGAGGAGAAAGATTTTCAATTTATAGAGATTTAAACTTTTTCTCCAACAAAGGAATAACCAAGTATGAAGGAGATTTATATTTTTCTTTTATGAAAATTAAGTAAAAGCAATAATTATCTAATTCTTTAACATTCCTTTTAGAGAAAAGTATAAAATACAAATGTGATAATAAGATCTGCTTAAAACCCGGAGCAGTTAATCCAGCCAACAATGGTGAAACCAAAGATTAGATGTGAAAAGCACATAGCAGTTTTTGCAACCAAAAAACTGGAAAAATAACTAATTGTAGGGTGAGAGAGGCAAGAGAGAGAGAGAGTGGGGGAGATCTTGAAAAAAATTGTGGGAAAGGGCAATTGAGAGAGGGAAGAAAGAGAGAGGCAATCAAAAAAGGGCGATCGGAAAGCACATGCTATTACATCCTAATTATAGTTATATTTGATAATATTTTAAAACTATAGTTATGTATAGTAGATATATTAATATGTTTACTAGGTCACGTAAAAAGTCTGATTCAGAACCTGTGCTAGTTTTTCTTTTGATTTTTCATATGATAATTCATACTCGTATTCAAGTCTGATTAAATTCTAATTTGTGCTAAAAAATATCACTTTGAGGGTAGAGCCCAACTAGAACCGATGCTAGCTGGTAGTTGTTTGCCTGATAAGTTCTGCAAGTTGCTACTTAACTTATCAACCCTACTATAATATACAACATAATCTACGAGTAATCTAGTGCTTCGTCACCTTATCATTTTCTTAATCTAAATGTTATATCACCCTCTTTTATCATGCTGGAATAAGTAGATAAATAATTGTCCTATTCGTTAAGGTCATCAATCATTATCTTATATTAAACCTTGGTGTGCTAATCTAAATTAAAGATTAATTAACTTCATTCAAGAAACTTAAAAATCATATAAGTCCTTGTTAGTGATCGAACTTAAAATCCCTCTAATCATTTTAGAATTGTGCCTGTGCGCCAAAACATGGGAATGAGTCAATTAGACCTTTATTAAAGAAAAGAGGTAGCAGTAACGTATACATCTGATCTAGACTTTTTTTTTTTTATGAGTTTTGTATATTACCTATTATTTTTTATATTTATATTATCTAAACTATTACCTCTTCGCAAATTTTATACCTTAACTATCACTTCCATTATATTAAAACACAGTTGAATGTTGAGTTGACCTATAAGCATTTGTCATCGGTTGATAACAAATATTTGGCCAACTCAGCATCAACTTGTATATTAATATAAAAGGAGTGATAGTTTTAAGTAGATAAAGAGAACAATAGGTGATTGGTGAATAAAATTCGAAAAAAATGATAATTTAAATGTGTTTTTATCTTCAACTCAAAAGAAAGTAATTATGCAAATTTCTCTTGTTTGTAATTCTTAAATATTTTATGCGTAAAATTAGCTTTAGAATAAAAATAGGGAAAAAAAAACATCCCTATGCATTTTAAGAGCATATATTACCTGAAGGTGTCAATAAAAAATATTTACCATCCAATGTCAATAATTTTGTTAAAAAGTGTGCATATTTGACACAACCTAAAAACAAAAAACAAGAGGGAAACGTCCGACAATTTAAAAAGTGTAATTAATACAAATTATATTGATAGTGTTATTATTTATGAGGAAAGTGGAAAAAAAGCAAGAAAATAAAGCAACCAATCGGTTGCATTAAATGCAGTGTACTTTTTATCTCTCCTACATTAAATGAGAATTGACTTATACTCTACAAACCTTTCATCAAGTGTATTGACCAATAATATGAAACAACTACCGGATACAAATCAAAAAGGCAATAAAATTACATCTCTTATTTTAGTCTACCTCATTTATTGTTTGTCATTATTGTGAAAAATACATTACAATTAAGTCTAAAATTTCTCTATCAAGTTTAACAATCAAATTTATACACAATATACTACAAAAAGAAAAAGATTATTGCATACAACACTCTCTTGGTGAGGTTGCGTTCCGAGTTGATTTCAAGTTAGCTTCGTGCCAAGTGATGACTAATAGTTGTTAAGGTCCGATACATTGTTGTACTCCTATAAGTATTTTTCTTTCTAACCAAACAATTACTAGTAAACCTATTGTGATTCCTAATACAAGAGTCAAAATAGGTACAAGAATCCATATGATCCCATAGACTTCTTTTAAGGATTCCAATTTGGAAAAAGAATTGATAGTCTCTATTTCTGTTGTATCAATTATCATTTCAACGATCAACTTCTCCCATAATGATATCTATGCTACCTAGTATTGTCATAATATCAGCTAATTTTATTTTTTTAATTAATTGAGGAAAAACTTGCAAATTAATAAAACTTGGTGGGAGAATTTTCCATCTCCAAGGAAAAATGCTCTGATAGTAACTTCTAGTTTGATCAGGAAAACCACAGAAAATGAATTTGCTAATGAAGATTACAGATTCGAGGGTCCTGTACCCACTATTCAAACTTTTCTTGCCAAGCTACATGAAACAGATTTTCGGAAGTCCACATAAAAATTATTGCTAATTGACCGAAGTGAGAAGCAAAATTATTCTGATAAAGACGTTCCTCAGTAATATCATCATGACTCTCAAAGTCATAAGGAGGGATTTATGTCACTACAAACAGAGATTAAAGCAAGTGTTGGATTCAAAGCTGGTGTTAAAGAGTACAAATTGACTTATTATACTCTTGAGTACCAAACCAAGGATACTGATATATTGGCAGCATTCCGAGTAACTCCTCAACCTGGAGTTCCACCTGAAGAAGAAGGGGCCGCGGTAGCTGTCGAATCTTCTACTGGTACATGGACAACTGTATGGACCGATGAACTTATTAGTCTTGATCGTTACAAAGGACGATGCTACCGCATCGAGTGTGTTGTTGGAGAAAAAGATCTATATATTACTTATGTAGCTTATCCTTTAGACCTTTTTGAAGAAGATTCTGTTGCCAATATGTTTACTTCTATTGTAGGTAATGTATTTTGGTTCAAAGCCCTACGCGCTCTACATTTGGAAGATTTGAGAATCCCTCCTGCTTATTTAAAACCTTTTTTAAATTCATTTTAAAGTTGTTAAAAAATTATAGATGCACATTCAGTTTGTTGGTGCATTTGTTGGTATAAAATTTGGTGAAAATTTGTCACATTGTTTGGATTATGAAAGGTATTGATTGGTTACTTCTGGTCTTTCGAAGTGGTGGCATGGTTGATTTTATCAGAACTTTCATATATTTTTTTGTGGGGGGGGGGGGGGGGGGGCGGCCAAATTGATGTTTGATTGAATTTTTTTTGGTTCAAAATTGTTTAAACTTCTTATGGCAACATTAAAGCTCAGTTGTTTGGTAAGTAGATTGGGATATAGATTGGTTGTTTCATGGTAAATATTTAATTTGGTAGGGATTGGTGAATGTGCACATTCAGTTTGTTGGTGCATTGGTTGGAATAAAAATTGGTGAAAATTTGTCACATTCTTTGAATTATGACAAAAGTGTTGATTGTGATCTTTGGTCCTTCGAAGTGGATATCATGGTTAATTTTTATATCAAAACTTTCATATTTTTTTGGAGGGGGTAGGGGGGGGGAGGTTGACAAGTTGATGTTTGATTGACTATTTTTTTGTTGAAAAATTACTTACACTTCTCATGACAACATTAAAACTGTCAGTTATTTGGTAAGTAAATTGGTAGATAGATTAGTTCTTCATGGTAAATAGTGATTTCAAATATTATTCTAAAAATTGCTTATTTGTTTGACTTGTTATTGCCAAGAAGAAATAAATTCAGTATTTGATCACAAAATTATTTTAATTAGAGTTTTTTTAATGATCTTTTTTATTGGTATTCTGATTTTTAAGTCAAAGTTTATAGTCAAAATATTTGAATTTGTACTTGGTTTAGATTTATTTTTTTTTTATAGTAACGTAGTTTGATTTTGCGGTGTTCTTGTTGTGAATATGTGATAGTACAAATGGATTAATCGCATATGATTGAGATTAGTGGAAAAAGATATAATAATTGGGATGGCAAAAAAGTAAAGATAATTTACACTAAGTGATATATACCATTAAGGTAATTACAATACAATACATGACCAATATAAAAAAATAAAATACAAAATATACATGGGCTAGCCAAAAAAGAAATGTCAACTGTCTGTTCACCCATCAGAATAACTTACAAAATGTACACCCATAAATGTCGTAAACATGAAAAAATAATAATTAAAAAAAGGTACGACATGTTCAACAGTAACAATTGTCCAGTAAATTACAAAATATATACCATAATGTCTATTTCTTTCTTCTAGGAACATACTTTGACGGTGCCATTTTGTCACTGACTTGAACATATTCCTTGAAAATCATCGGAGCACCAAACATACTGACCACCTTGCTAGTAGCTTCAATCTATTATCTGGCACAACTTTACTGTTTTGCATCCTTGGTTCATCCTGGTTCCCTTCTTCGCTGTAAAATTTATGAATCTCCTCAATCTAAAAAAAAGACACCATACATCAACAATTTAATACCCAAAAGCCAAAATACATCAACAAAATTTACAGAAAGTTGTGTGAAAAGTACTTTAAATAAGAATCCATAACTGGACAATCATTTAACCAAAAAAATAAAATAAAACACCAAGCATTATATCAAATAAGGCCACCAAGCACTATAAATCAACATGGGACAACAGAGTGTTAGACCCCGTATTTTTTTTTTAAAAAGAAAAACTAAGGATAATTATCCCATTAGAAAAATTTTGTTGTGGATGTTGTATAATTTGAACTTAAGAAATTTTTTCGGTGCTTGATTAATGTATCAAGTAAATTTTGGCATGTGTAATTAAGTTGGAGTTGGAAGTCCTTGATTGAATCAAAATAGAAAAGTTTGGGACCAAATGGATCAATAGGCTAAGATGGAGCCCTTATGATGCA
>JAABOM020000002.1:5307306-5321647 GCA_011800125.2 Solanum clarkiae
AAACTAAATAGATACATCAATTGTTTTGGTAAAAACTGAAGAGATGCATCAATTGACAATTTTACCATTCAATTCAATTCAATGATTAGAAAATTAAAAATATTTAACTAAAGGCTTAGAACGCTAAAAATAATATACAGTTTGGATAGTTGAAGACTTAAAGTTGTATGGTTGTTGAAGAGGCATAACTCATAGCTGATAACTAAAAAATTAACTTTTGAGTTGGATTAATAATTAATAATTAGTTATTATAGGTAATGTATAATATTTTAATTTAGTATAGGGACAAAATGGTAATCTAACTTTTCACTTTGGAACTTTTCACTTTTAATAATATATGATATATGATATACACACACACATACACTCTTTTGTGGCTCGTCTTTTGTATTTGAGACACATCCTTTGTAGCTTTGTATTTTGTATACATTAGTCCACTTTTAGGACTAGTACTCTTTTAACGACTTTGTACTCGTGACTTTCTAGTTTTGCAAAGAATTTCAGTCATTTATATATATTTTTGTTTTTCTCATATTATTTGTGTTGTTATTATTATTTGTTTTTTTTAATTTTTGTCCATTTACCCATTACTAACTTTTTTGTATTTCTAGTTGGCTTACCTGCTAATGGAAATTAAGAGGTGTCATCACGACTTGAACTTGGATCGTGATAGCCAACCCTTTATGAAATGCAAAAAAATACAACAATCACAATTCATCATGATTACATATGAATTTTCAAGTTTTAAACGTCCCCGCCTTTGCATTCTTATCAGCTCAATTTCACCATGGAGACTCTAACAAGAGTATTTTAGCCCAATCACCCCACAATGACTGGACAAGTTATTACATTATTTTATCCTGTATTTGATTATTGCTATGGCTACTAACGACTTTCATGACCACTTAAACTATTTGTATATAATTGTTTATGATTTAGATTTTTGATGGATTTGTTCCGTAAGTATCTAGAGTTTTTATGGATTTCTAGTTAGGAAAATTCATTGTGGGATTATATTAGGTATGTCATTGATGTTAAGAAAAATCAGTCATGAAGATGATCACGCAATGGTTGAAGGCGAGGGATTCAGGTCTCATCTTTCTTCATTAGCTTTTAATATTTATTTTTTTAAATTGAACAATAATGAGAACATATTTATCATAATCTCACAAGTAAAATTTGAGAAGAATAGAGTATATACAAATATTATCCTTACCTCCTGATACTCGGACATTGAGAAGAAAAAACGCTTTTAGAGGCAAAAAAAAACCAGGAAGAGCTCCAATTGAGAAATCATATCCAAGCTCCGTGGCTAGTCTGAGTAATAGATTTTGAATTTGAACATGTGATGCTGTTAATTATTTAACATTTGGCTTACGAAAGAAGATGGCGCATATGAATTAATGGAAAGTCTAATACGCTTAGTCATTTAACATGACGTTTAAAATTGGAAAAAATAATAATTCAGACACCCAAACTGCCCTTTACCCTAAAAAATATTATTGGCCTCAAGATTCTCAGGGAGTTTTAGCTCCCAATTCACAATAGACTGTAAAAGAGTAGATGAGAAATGGGATCTTGGCAAGAATACCAACACCATTTTCCTATATTGAAAAACAAAATAGCGGTTAAGAATGAAAATCATGCGATACCAAGATCAAATTTTTAGAGGCAAACAAATCTAGCTACTTATTTTGAAATTTACTGGATAGAGTTATTTTGTACTCCCTAGTTTTAAATTAATTGACGTATTTTGATTTGGCATTCTGCATTTCTAAATTAAAAATATATCAACATATCATGTGGAAAGTTAAAATTAAAACTTAAAAATTGTTTAAAAAAAAAAAGTTATTCTTTTTTAAATGGACTAAAAAAGGAAGTAGGTCAAAAAATTGGGAAAAAAAAAGGAGTATATGTACGAATAAAAGGTAATGCACATTCCGTGAAATAATCCAGATGAAGACACCAAAGACACAGAATTCTAAAGCTACAAACATTATCCTAATTGAAGGGAGGGCATCCTTAATAGCCTAGTAGTGGTCTAAAACAACAAAAAGAGAAACCAACTAGACAAAAGTAGTTTGAAGGACCCATAACTTTCACAAATTTATCACTCAAGAAAAGGGGAGAAGATAATGAAGATAGGCAGTTTTGAGCTAGAAATTTTAGCCACCACAAAGAAAAGCTCATAACAACAATCATTAACTAAATTCTCCATCGTCCAACCCTTGGTAGGGGCCACATACATTTTGTTGCTTATAAAGACTCACATTTGATCTAAGAGATGAGATTTCTATGATTTTTTTTCAATGGCTATAAACCAATATCCAAACAAGCAGCCTTAAGGTGAATAACCCTTTTCAACCATCCAAAATATGAAGGAAAATGTGTACATGAGCAAATCTGATTTTGTAGTAAATTGACCTATGTGGGATTTCCTCCCTTTCAACATATCATCAAGCTATCCTACAAAGTACAATTGTTTTTTTGTTATCAGAATGCCCCAAATGGATCAAAATGAAGGAAAACAAAAATCGCATTGCCAGAAACACATGAAACTCCAATTGTGAAAGCAACATCTTTATCGATGAAGCAGATGAAATTACACACTCAACATATGTAGTGTACAACTTTAGGAACATCAATGTGCCTAAATTCTATCCTAATCTTGGATTTATTATCCATTTGATATCGTTTCGACCATTATCGCCCATCTCATAACCTAATGAAATAAATTCAGTAGATCACCAGCAACCAAGAATTGTAACGTACATTGCCTAAGAAACTTCTTTAGCTGCAGCTACAACAGCCTCTGCTGTAATACCATACTCTTGGTATATCTTTCCAGCAGGAGCACTGGCACCAAACTTGTCAATCCCAATGGCTTTTCCTTTAGCTCCAATAAATTTTTGCCACCCGAATGTGGATCCAGCTTCAATGCTAACTCTAGCCGTAACAGATGCTGGAAGGACACTTTCCTTGTAGTCAGCTGATTGTTCATCATAAAGCTCCCAACAAACTAAGGAAACAACCCTCACTGCCTTTCCTTCTTTCCTTAGTTCATCAGCAGCCTTGGCAGCAATTTCTAACTCTGAGCCAGTACCAATCAAAATGACGTCAGGTTTGTTGCCAGAAGAATTGTCTGATATAATGTAGCCACCCTTTGCTGCTCCTTCAATAGAAGTTCCAGCAAGTTGTGGCAACTTTTGACGAGAGAGGGCAAGGGTTGATGGTGTCTTCCTCTTGAGGACAGCCACCTTGTAAGCTCCTGCTGTCTCGTTGCCATCTGCTGGACGGAACATTAGCATGTTGGGCATGGCACGGAAACTTGCCAAGTGCTCAATGGGTTGATGGGTTGGCCCATCTTCTCCTAGACCAATTGAATCGTGAGTCATAACATAAATAACTCCAGCTTCAGACAAGGCTGAAATTCTCATGGCTCCTCTCATGTAGTCAGTGAACACAAAGAAAGTAGCACAATAGGGAATCAAGCCAAGGCTGTGTAGAGCAATCCCATTACATATGGCTCCCATACCATGTTCACGAACACCAAACCTTAAATTACGTTCTTCTGGAGTGTTCTTCTGGAAGTCACCAAACATTTTCAAGAGAGTCATGTTTGATGATGCCAGATCAGCACTACCACCAAGGAAACCAGGTAGAACCTTGGCAAGAGCATTAAGGTTTTGTTGTGACAAGTTTCTCGTGGCATCAGCTGGGCTCTCGGGAGTGTAAGTCTGAGATCAAGAAACATGCAAGTAAATGATTAAGATAAATTCAACACTGCAAAAGATACAAAGATTATCGGTTTTTAGCAACACAATACATTAGAGAAAAACTGTACTTAACAGCAGTTGTGCTAAAATAGTTATTTCAAGAAAATGTATGAATTAGGGCCATATGTTCAGGAAACATCAAAAAATCATTGATGAAAAGCTCTCGCCTGTTACAGTAGAAAAAAACTTAGGAAATCCCGATGAAAGGCTAAGGACTGTTATAAAGATAGTCTATAGAAAGAGCAGTAACAGTTGGATTGAAATATAAGGAGGAGACAACAATCACTCACAGGAAGAGCTTTCTCCCAGCCAGCGGGTAGTTCACCAGTAATGATGGATTTCAAATCTGCAGCTTCCTCTGGGTATTTCTTCTCATATGCAGCAAAATTAGCATTCCATTCAGTTTCAAGGGCAGCACCCTCAGATGTATGACGACTCCAATGACTGCATATAATACCAATATAAGTGACTGCAAATGGTAAAATAAACTAAGAAAAGAAGATGTTACAGTACTTCTTCACATCTTCAGGCACATGGAAAGGCTCATAAGGCCATCCCAGGTTATTTCTAGTTGCCTCCACTTCCTTTGCTCCAAGTGCACTTCCGTGCACACTGTAAGAGTTTGCCTTGTTAGGGGAGCCAAAACCTATGGTTGTAGTTACCTGTCAGGAGAAAAGCACAGTTAAAGGTTGTTATCTATATAGTACAAAAGGCAATGTATGTTCATTTTGATTTTTAATTCACGCATAAGTTTGACAAGTGTATATTAGACCTTGATCATGGTAGGTTTGTCTTTGACAGCTTTGGCTTCCTTAATGGCTGCACGAATTTCATCATAACCTGTGTTACCATTCTTCACCCAGATCACGTGCCATCCTAGAGCCTCAAAACGAGCAGAGACATCCTCAGTGAAAGCAATTTCTGTGTCCCCGTCAATGGAGATGTGATTATCGTCATACAAAGCAATCAGCTTTCCAAGTCCCCAATGGCCAGCAAGGGAACAAGCTTCATTTGCGATACCCTCCATCTGGCAACCATCACCAAGTATAACATATCTGAACAGCCAACAACCATTGCCAATTATTCAAACTAGACTATACAAAATGAAAACAATCCTGGGAGCATGAAAACACTCTTACGTGTAGTGGTCAACAATCTCAGCGTCTGGCTTGTTAAACCGAGCAGCCAAGTGCTTCTCTGCAAGGGCCAAGCCAACAGCATTTGCAATACCTTGCCCCAGAGGACCTAATAACAAATAAACAATTACAATCAGTTATATTGACACAAAATCAAACTTTGGAACCTAATGTATAGCACGATGATTCATAATACAAATCAGTACTATCAAACTACAGACATACAAAAGTATACTAACCAGTGGTGACTTCGACACCAGGTGTCTCAAAGTTCTCCGGGTGACCGGGGATTTTGCTACCCCACTGACGGAAACTTTTCAAATCCTCTTCCTAATCAATTAATAGTACCAAAAAGATGATCAGACAGGTACAATGAATATGAAAAATGTCGTGTTCCAATTTAAATCATAATCGGATTTTCCCTTTATTGAAAACATTTCCAACAATCCATACCATATAAACCACCAAACATCAAAGCTAAGATGAGACGAGCTCGTTAAGCGAAGAAGAATTAGACCTGAACAGAGTCATAACCAGCAAGGTGAAGAAGAGCATATTGCAGCATACAACCATGTCCAGCAGATAGAACAAATCTGTCACGATTGAACCAGTAAGGATTCTTCGGGTTGTACTTCATAACTTCATCATACAAAATATGACCCATTGGAGCACATCCCATGGGTAAACCCGGATGACCAGAATTTGCCTTTTCAACAGCATCAATAGCCAAAAATCGGATTGTGTTGATAGATTTCTCAACAATGGCAGCATCAGTTTTCTCTAAAGTCTCTACAGCTGCGGATGCCCGAATAGAAAGATGTTGTTTAGTGACGGAAGTAGTGGAAGGAAGAAGAGCACGGCGGTGGGAGGAAGTGAAAGGGGTGGATTTAAGGCCAGAGAAAGTGGGGAAAGAAAGAGAAGGAGAAGATGAGCCATGGCGAGGGAGAGAAGGAGAAAAGATAGCTTGAGAGAGAGTGAGAGAAGATGAAGAAGCCATGGCTAGCTCTATGCGTGTTGATCGAATGAGGAAGATGAGGATGAGAGCAGGTACATATAGAATTTAGATGATTTTTTGTGGATGAAATTGAAAATGTGAGCCGTTGGTTACTTCTTGGAGAGAGAATAAGGATATTCTTTTCTTTTTTTTTTGGCTCCTTATATCCCTAACTAATTTTTGGTTATCATGTGAGTTAATCCGAGAAAATGACTAAAATAGTCCTTAATATATGGATAATACTTTATTTTGGTTCTTAATATATTTCATTTGATTGATGTGGTCCGTTATATATAAATAAATTGTCCATTTTGGTCCTTAATATATTTTGCTTGATTAAAACGATCTTTAATGTATAACATAAGGTGTTCTCTGACCATTTATCCTAAACCTGAGATATTTATCAAAATTTAAAATATTAAATTTAATTGTGAACTCCACATAGCTAATAAAATCCACTTGTGTTGTTTTTCGTGTTAGCTCCAAAAAAGAACCCCATGAAATTTAATTCCAGTTTCTCCACTTTTGTAATACCCTAAGTATTCTACTCTAGACATATCCAAAGAGTCTAGGGAAACGTTAGAAAATTGTTACCAGGTGACTTCTATGAAAGCCCTCTATGACTTGTAGAAGGCTTCGTGGAAGACCTGCCTTGGTTGCCTTCGCTTGAAGGCATGGTCCACGAATCTTTCTACAAACGGTAGAGGCCCCATACACCTTGGCCCTAGGACCTTTCTCTAGGAGCCTTATCACGACATCGTTTATCATCTTGAAAGGGTCGACAAATCGTAGAAGGTCCCATAGATCCAAGATCCAAGAGATGACCAGAACCCCTTTTTTTGCAGCCCTATACGACTGGTAAAACACTTAACAACCCATATTGTTTCCATAGAAGGCAACCCTCAAAAGCCAAGATTTTTCTTATCTTCATTGAACTTTCACAGACCATGAAAAGGTATATGGCCCGAAATTGCCTCGATCCAATTTTAATGAGGGATAATTTGGTATTTTTCCATCTTTTTCAAATCAAAACTCTGATGTTTTGAGACTAATTTAGGTATGTTATCAGTGGCCTGCGTGATTTTTCTCCCATTTACATTTAGAATATTTTGAGCGCAAGGATTGGAGAGGAGAAAAGGTAGGGTTCAAGCACTTCAACCAAAGTTCTTTGAGTTTTTCTTAGACTACGATCTTCTATGTATGTACGACTAATCATAACATTGGATTGAGTTCATCCACATGCCTTACATCTGACTTTGTCATTTAAGAGTTTGAATTGAGTTCTAGTCTAATTCTATTGAGTTTTCTAATGAGTTATGATATTTATCATTGAGTTTTATGTTTATTTATTGAGATTGTATTTATACATATAAATTTTATTCTCGAATCGCTGCACATGCCTAGTTTCCTGTGAACCCTAGTTGAGTTACTACATTGCTTCATGTAATGCATTGTTTTGAGTTAAACATGATATTTTTCCATACATTGTGTAAAAGTAGCTTCTTTTTTTTTTTTGAAATATTTTACATTAGAGTCATAAATATTGATATTTTTTGAGTTTAAGGATGATTTTTATTAAACTTAATGAGTTAGTTTTTTTTTTTAATAAATAATCATAATTGAGAATTAGTTTTGAGGGAACATGAGTAATCTCCAAATACATAAAATATTGATCTTATGCATATTTTATCGAGTTTAAATGAGTATTATGAGAATTGAACATAAATGATGCTTGCGAGAAAAGAATTTTGACGAGATGTGAATAACCTTAAGAATATCATCATATATTATTAAAAGTGGGAAGGTTCAAAGTTAAAAGTTGAATTATAATTTTACCCCTATTACAAATTAAAATGTTATAAAATATTTAATTATTTAATATTAAATTATATCATTTTAATTAAAATGTCAATTGTTTGTTAACAAGCACATTAACATAGGTTATGACAACCCCACTTATACTTTTTAATGACTTAATTAATGCTAATGGTGACCAATTACCACTATCTTTACTATGCAATAATTAAGCTTTCAGTTTCTAAAACCTTTCATTGACAAGGCCTTTAATATTTTGGCACTAAATAGAGGAATAATAGTAATCTTGGAAGCTATATATATTCTAATATGTTGAATAAGTGAGTATGATGGAGCAATAACCAATGATCAATGATATGAAGACAAAAGTTGCGTAGAGACGACAATAGCTATGATGGGATCGGAAGCTGCCAAGGATCGAGGATAAGAAATCTTAATGCCTTCAAACGCTCTATTATCATTTTTTTTTAGTTTTTTAAATTTAAAATGGGATAGCGGATGCGGATTAGAAGGTGAGAAATTAAATTCTTACTAATCTTTTTTTATTTTGTTTTTATTTGTGAAAGTAAAATTGTTTATATACCATAACCTATTTTTGTATTCATTTATTTTTAATTATATAAATTCATATTTTTTTTGTTTCATGAGACTCCTACCCAATGTTATCATTTTTATTTTATAGTTAAAGTAGATGGAGAAGACTATTGAATATTGATTAGATATGAGAGAAAGGGTTGATAAGAACTCGAAAAATTATGTTTTAACTTTGTATTTTTTTCTTTTTAGGTGTAATGAGTGATAGTGCAATTAATATTTAAAAAAAATTATAGTGATAGTCATGTTAATGCATTATCTTATTAAAGGAAAGAAGCACAGGGGAAAATATTTTTTTTACGACAGTTGATTCGATGGAGTTAGATTTAGCCTAGGAAAATTTATGAGGCGAAAAAAGTTGCATGTGTGCTGAGCAAGGATAACTATGGCTGTATATGCATTTGTTAGAGTTTTATATTTTCCAACATTTAGTTTTTCCCTATATTCGATTTGCAAAAGAATTATTAATAATATTTAACCTGTTTCATGACATATAATTGCACTTCATTAATGATACTCCTTTGGGCATTTGATTTCTTGTATTCATATACAATGTCCAGTGACAAAAGTTGAATTGCAAAGAAACATATTATTAAAAGTGGGAAGGTTCAAATTTAAAAGTTGAATTACAATTTTACCCCTATTACAAATTAAAATGTTATAAAATATTTAACTATTTAATATTAAATTATATTATTTTAATTAAAATGTTATTCTCTGTTAACAAGCACACTAACGTAGGTTATGACAACCCCACTAATGCTTTTTAATGACTTAATTAATGTTAATGGTGACCAATTACCACTATCTTTACTATGCAATAATTAAGCTTTCAGTTTCTAAAACCTCTCATTGACAAGGCCTTTAATATTTTGGCACTAAATGGAGGGATAATAGTAATCTTAGAAGTTATGTATATTCTAATATGATTAAGTGAGTATGATGGAGCAATAAACAATGACCAATGATATGAAGACAAAAGTTGCGTAGAGACGACAATAGCTATGAGGGGATCGGAAGCGGCCAAGGATCGATGATAAGAAATCTTAACGCCTTCAAACGCTCTATTCTCATTTTCTTAAAGTTTTTTTTTAATTTAAAATGGGGTAGCGGATGCGGATTAGAAGGTGAGAAATCAAATTCTACCAATCTTTTTTTGTTTTGTTTTTATTTGTGAAAGTAAAATTATTTATACACCGCAACTCTTTTTGTATTCCTTAATTTTTATTTATGTAAATTCATTTTTTTGTTTCATGAGACTCCTATCCAATGTTATCATTTTTATTCTATAGTTCAAGTTGATGGAGAAGACTATTGAATTTTGATTAGATATGGGAGAAGGGGTTGATAAGAACTTGAAAAATTGTGTTCTAACTTTGTATTTTTTTTCTTTTTAGGTGTAATGAGTGATAGTGCAATTAATATTCAAAAAAAAAATGTAGTGGTAGTCATGTTATAAATTATCTCATTAAAGGAAAGAAGCACTGGGGAAAAAGCATTTTTACAACAGTTGATTCGATAGAGTTAGATTCAGCCTAGAAAAATTTATAAGGGGAAAAAGTTGCATGTGTGCTGAGCAAGGATAACTATGGTTGTACATGCATTTGTTAGAGTTTTTATATTTTTCAACATTTAGTTTCTCCTTATATTCAATTTGCAAAAGAATTCTTAATAATATTTAGGCTGTTTCATGATATATAATCACATATCAATGATGATATTCCTTTGGATATTTGATTTTTTGTATCCATATACAATGTCAAGTGACAAAAGTTGAACTGCAAAGAATTATGTTAACAGTCTTCTCTAACTATGATTTGCTTGTATAATACTACCTCTATGGTATATCCATGAATATAATTGAGCAATTAGAAGATTCTCTATTTTGAGAAATGTATTATAACTTTTTAGTAATTCTTTATTCATAGATATACAATGGGATATATTATTGATTCTTTCATTGTGTCAAATATGTTGTTAAGTACTTTGAATTATTAGAGAAGTATGCATGAAGATATACAATCTTTCAAGTTGGACATGTTCTTTATGTGGTGTTTTTACACTATTAGATCAAGGGTACACGCACAACATGCATGGCGAGAGACTAGCTATTATTAAATGAAAGAACATGAAGAGTTGAAAAGATCTTGAGTTTTATTTGCGTAAAGTCCAATGGAACTAGATGAGATGACTTTTGAATAATTTACTCACTTGATGTATGTAAGCATAATAAGTTTTTTTTTAAGAGTAGTATTGAATGTCAATTTGGGTAAGAGTAGAGGCAACTCAAATCCCATAAATTATGTAATTGGTATAGGATAGGATCGTGTCATTAGTTCAGGCAACTCCCACTTTTTTCAAAAGAGAACTTTTTATATGAATTCATGCATTGAGTTTGCATTCCTCCTCTTGGTAAGATTTATTGGACAATTGTGGCAATGACAATATTTTATTATATCATTGTAATACTTAAGATGATTGCGGTTAGAGAAACTTTCATAATAGTAAATAGTATAATTTTACACTGAGTTGCTCATATATGTTGCATTTCTGTAAAGCATTGGCTTATAATGTACACTTATATGCTTTACTTTGAATTGAGTTATTTGAGTATTCATTGCATGGAGTGTTTTTATGTATACTTCTTTTTAGTCATTTTATATATTGTACATTCCATGTACTGACGTTATTCGATCTGCATCATTTTATGATTTAGATATAGGTGTTAGAGATCCTCAACAAGCGTATCGTTGAAGATCATATTCTTCCAACTTTGAGTAAGATCTCCTTGCATTCGGATGAACTCCTTTATTTCATTCAGTCTTTATCTATTAGTATTTTTAAGGTAGTCGTAGGTTTGTCCCGATGCCCATCTAGAGTTAATGCTGGTTTCATACATGTGGATAGAACTTAGAGTTCATGTTAGTTTTCGATTTATGGTTTAAATAAATCTTTATTTATTTAGAGTATTTCTAGGCTTATTTTAAGAAATATTAATTAAAATCTTTTGCATATCTATCTGAGTTATTTTTTATTAAAGTTGAATCTTCTATTGAGCAAATTAGCCAGGCCAAGGTCCACTTAGGACCAGTTTTAATTTTTGAGTGTCAAACATAGCCGGAGTATTAGAATTAGCGCACGATAAACTTGGTATCAAAGCGCAAATTTCAAAAGTTCTAGGGTAAGTAGTATCTAGTAAAGTCTTTATTAGTGTGAAACACATGACATCTATAATAAAGAGGCTACATATTAGGAATTATCTCACTTATTTCATATTTTTGAATTTGTGTAATAAAGTTTAACTTTGTAAAAGTTTCTTTCATATCGTGCGTTTACACATTATTAACTCATTCCTCCAAAAAGCACCATCATTCAGGGGATCGCTGCCAGCACTGAGATTCCACTAACTACTATGCCTTTGTAGATTGGAATGCATAAGACGAATAGGTCCCAGGTAACTAAGACCGAGCATGAAAACAGGACTCAAGAAGTTTCACAAATGCCTGTTGCACAACCTACTATTACTAGAAATCAAGAAGTTCTGCGAACATCAATTATTCAGCATTACATAACTTTCTAGGAAGAATTAAGCAAAACTATCACCATGCTCACTGAATTGATAGCTGCCCAGTTTGGTTTCCAAAGCACTCCAATCCCTAGATATAGTGAGTAATACGTGCAAGTTATACCTCCCTAAAGAAGTATAAAGCGGTCGTTGTCAAATGTAGAACCTGACCAAGTTTAGAATTGAACACACAAGGAATATAGTTCAAACTTGGCTTAATTTACGTTAATTCATATTAGTCGACTTACATCCAAATGAGGGGTTTTAATTAAATCAATAATTGTAAATAATTACCTATAACTAAAATTGAGTTGCTTGCAAGTGTTTGAGCATCAACAAAAGATGAAACTAGGGTATTGTGTTTCCCATGAATTCATAATGCAATACAACTTTATAATAGTAACCTTTTTTAGTGTGTAACATGTAGAGCTAGTAAGTTATGTTCACCTAAGTTCTTGGTTCAGAATATAGATGATTATCACCACGTAACTTGGTGTGTATATAGGTGTGTGCTTTATTAAACCGTACCCTAGTCCCAAATTTAGCTATCCCTTGGTCTGTTTAAGCTAATTAAATGAGTGTAAAAATACCATATCTCTGTATTTTTATCCTCTTTTCCATTCATTACCTTTTTGGTCTGGTAATTAAGAATAAGGCAAGTTTGCCTCAATTAGAAAGTGATTAAAACCAAGAGATAAAAAAATAAATGCATATACACTATCCAAGGAATACTAATTATTAGGTTTACTTTTTTTCTTCTTCATGGTTCTCACATTTCTAGTTTAATTTAGCTACTAATGTTTGTAAGACAATGATCAATAATTGATGAATTAAGAATAACCAAGTATTTATGAGAATCCATGAACAATCACTAAAAAACATGACATACATATATGTCGTTGTCTTTCTAAGCCAAAACCTAGACACAAAATAATGAAAAACATAAAAGATCTATTTATAGACATAAAAATCATATATAGAACAAACTAGGAAAAAGTGATTCAGTACCATCTGCGAGACTCTCTATGAGCCATAGATCTATTGATGAATTGCGGTATCTCTTCATATTCTCCAAGTGTACAATGTTAGGTCATCTTCTATGACTCTTCTCTATGATGCATAAGACTTTTCATGATCCATATTGTAGCCTTCCTAGAAGTCAGGGTTGTTTTACATCCTATCACGTCATAAACTCAGGATCAAAAAACTTAACACTACAGGATCTCATCTAAGATTGTCTTTGATGACTCATAAAGTATGTTACAGACTCGTACTTGTCACGACCTAAGCTAGTTATAGCTGTGACATGGTGAATGGGATCCTCGGAAGAACCCCAAACTAGGCTTTTTAGTATATCATAAGCATTTGATGTGCTATCAAAATACAACACATTTGATGCCTAACAGAAGGAATTTTGTGAGTTCTTAATCTGACTTTTTATAGTTTTTATATGTTTTTATATTGTTATTACAGAAAAGCTAGGTTGGCATGATTTTGGAGGAAAATTGCAGATTTTGCTGAAGCACAAGACATACGAGCTCACCTACGAGTCGTAGCCCAAGCTGCGAATCATATGGTGATCTCATAGCAAGAAACAGAGAAAAAAAAATCCAGAAATCTGCTAAGTGGAGGTCATCCCTACGAGTCATAGGTTGCACTACGACTCGTATAGGTGGATTCATAGTAGGAAACAGAGAGCCAAAACTTTGGACCAAAAAACTGAAGGCCTAGACTACGAGAGGAGCATACGAGTCATAGCCCAAGCAATGACTCGTACCAGTGGGTCGATGACTCGTACCAGTGGGTCGTACCAGTTGAGTCTAAAATGCCAAAAACCTGATACGAGAACCCGATTACGACTCGTATGTCATCATATGAGTCGTACCTGTGAGACGTACCTGCTGTCTGGTATCCTTTCTGTGTAATTTTTAGGGTTAATTTGTAAACACTATAAATACTTTAAGTTAGGATTTTATTTGGCAAGAGCCAAGATGGTGAACATTGAACAAGCCTTTGAATATTCTCTCAAGAATATTTTAGGGTTTTAGGATAGATTTTCATTTTCTCTTGGAAAATTCACTTTTAGGAAGTGCAAATCCCATATTGTATTCATTCTCAATATATCAAGCTTGTGGTTTGCAATTTGTGGTGCTATCATTCATCATCGTCTTGGGTAAAACTCTCATCTATGTCTTGTATTTGCATTTTTATTAGTTTTGTCTTAGCCATGAGTAGCTAAGTACCCACAACTTGGGATTGTGGGAACCATGGGTAGTTGACTTAAGATGACCTAGATTTATTGTATTTCTATGATTGGGGTTTTGCATGTATTGTTTATTTCCCTTCATTTTGATTGTTGTTTTGTGGTGATTGTTGACACCCAATTTTAACTGACGTATACCTTTTTTAGATTGTCATTTTATTAAAATAGGTATTTTCGAAACTTTTAAAATAAATGCGC
>JAABOM020000002.1:5329995-5402585 GCA_011800125.2 Solanum clarkiae
CATGTATTCAAAATAACTAGGAGCAAACTTCAAGAATGACTCAAATTCACTCCACTTAATTTCCTTTATGATGAGCCAATCATCAAGAGTTTTGGCGAATAAAGGATTAGTCCCACGGATCCTAGACCTACTTAAGGAAGCAATATAATCAACTTCAGAAGAGCAACACCAATCTCGCAGATGAAGAAATTGGGCAGCATAGGGACAGATTACGGAGTATTTATGCAAATTCCTTGATTCAGATTCGAGATCATGACTCACAACAGGCAAATCTTTAAGCAACGCCAAAGCACAAGCAATTATGCTAGAAAAATCATCTTCATAATCAGACACAATATAGTTATCACTGCCAAGGGGAATATGGAGCTTTCCACCTTCATCGGCACTAAATTCACAAGCTATAGTTTCTGCACCATGGTTTGGGAGAGAAGTTAAACTTGTTAAGTGACCAGTCTGAAGATTCTTCATGTATTCATTTCGAATTTCATGAAAAGGAGTCCACCACCCTTTTTCATTCTCTATTGCTGAGAGGGATCTACTCCTTTGAGCATCAAAATAGCTGGCAACTGCAACGTCTGCATTTTTAACAGATTATGTTACATCTGAAAAATGAAGGTACTCCAACTTAAATTTCGAATCGAGATGATATTCTCACCTCTTTCCAGTTTCACTCCTTCCCATTTAGCATCTTTTTTATCTGGTTGCTTCATAGTCTTACTATCCATTAGTACCTCATGCTTCTGATCAATGTTTTTAGCGCTACAGTCAGATGACATCAGTGAATGAAGACGGTGATCCCACACACACCACTCAAGCAGAAGCTCCATCTGTATTCTGTTCAGGCTCACAGCTTTATGCACAGCCTCCTCTTTTGCTGTATTCTGAATATCAATCTGAAAATGTAAGATTATATTCACATGTCCAGTTAATATACATTGATAAAAGAATCATATAAAAGAAAATTTAGTATTAGATGACACAAATCTATAAATTTGACATTTATTGAGTCGTAGCTCAAATACATTCTCATTTTCACCTGTAAATTAACCACCTAACTAATATTGCTTCATGCATCTATATATTTAACATTGCATTGACATTGTTAAGTAGTTGGTCGTGCTTGTGCACAAACATATTGGGATTCTTTTTATGAAAAAAGAAACAAGATGCAATTACGATGCATAAATCACCACACGATTGATTAGACTAAATGCTATAAGAACAAGTAATGCTCGAATGAGAGCCTAGAAAGGAGCTAACCTCAAATTGAGATCTCTCTTCCTTCAACATTTCCTCAACTTTAGAGAATTCCAAAGTTGACCCTTGAATATTGAAGCTTGTTCCATTACAATGGGACTCTATTTGCTTTAAACCTTTCTCTATGTCGAGAAACATCATAATCCCTTTCGTGTAAACCTAGTTAAAAAATGAGAATTTCAATCATCATAAACTCTAAATATATCATGTAACTTCCATATTCAACCAAAAATTAAAAGCATTAGTATATAAAAATGGTGCACCCTCAATAACACATACATCTTCACAATCCTTAAACTCTCCTTCGGTCGAACTGCTAAATTCCAGCTTCACAGGTGGAAGAGACACAGAATAAGTAGTTACAGTTGAGTACTTGAACATCGCGACTACTGACCCTAATCTGCACATTTAAGAAAATGATATGAGCAAATCTGCACACACTAAACTGCAAGAACCCATTAAAATGATTGCCAGAGTTGAAAAATAGAGATGCTAAATAAATGATACCGATCAGAGATGTAACAAACAATCAATAAAAAGTGGCAAGCTATGAGAAAAACATAGAGATTCTCTGGATTTCACAATTAATCTTTTATGAACATTACAAGAACAAAAATACTCTTGACAAGCATAATGTTATATAATTATAATATCAACAACTAATCCTCGATCCTTTCTGGTTGATGTTGATTATATGAATCATTTGCTTCCATTACGTTATGTTCTCTGCTAGTTTAAATTTATTTTGAGAGACTTTTAGATAACATTTCTTCAAATGATTTAGGTCTTCAATCATCCAAGTGTTACATCTAGAGATAGGTTCATATTGGGGACATAGCCAAACCATCTCAAGAAATCTTTGTCTCATTTTGCTCTCTATAAGTGCTACTTTGAATATCTATCAGCTGTCATCCTCCTCAATTTTTCACATCAATCTAAATACACACATGTGCGGACATTTATTTGGTGGATATGTTGTTTTACTTCATAAGACGTTGTCTTTTGTTTTGTTATATAACCTTCAGTTACATAACACTTAATTTCAATCATCTTATTTTTAACTTTTCGGTTTGAACACAAATATGTAAAGTACTGTATGAAAAGTTTGATCATACCCGAAGAAGTAGAGGAAATCCCCATGGTAGGAGTGACTGCAGTCAGGCTGTTTACTAAACAAACAAGGGTTTGCGAAACTGAGCTGCAAAAATTTTCCAAATGACAAATCACGGGAGCTACTGGACAATAAAACTCTTCTTGTAACTTTTGAGACTCCATTCTGAAATATGCATTTACAACGACTCCACATCCAAAGTTTCCCTTCCTTTTCGCCTGGAAGGTCCTCGTGCAATGGAAGAGAACGAATTTGAATAGTGAGTAGCTTCCCGTGATGTGCATAATGAAAGATGTGACCTTCAGGGGATTCACCACAGGTCCTGCACTGGTGGTTCTGCACAACTGAGCTTATACGTCAACAAATGCTTCTATATATAGAAAATGACGAACTGGCATAACCAAAGTTCCTATCATAGTACTTAGATTATAGAAACAACTTAAAATATTGAATTCTTTTTATGAGAAACCAGAACTCTAAAAAGCATTGTCAATGTGGAGCGGAGACAATTGAGTTCGACTCACCTGATTTAGCAAATTATCTTGCAAAAATTTCCCAAGGGGAATATCAGCATGTTGGTAGAACCTGACTCTACAAAAAGGAGTATGCTCACACTTAGTGCCTCTTTTAGCATTGAAACTTGACATCATTAGTGTAATACTCTCCCAATCTGATGATGATATTATGGCATCCATCTTATGTCGATACTCTTCTGCACTCAGTAATGGACAATGAAGCTGTTCCTTTCCAGGTTTGCCAGAAAGAGTGCCCCCTTGTTCTAGATCAATTTGATTAACCACCTCATGTGAATAAGAATCTTGAATTTCAGTTATGCCGTCATCTTCTGTATTGTTTGGCTTAACCAATAGAGACTCACCTTCTTCATCTAAGTTATGTCTTATTTCTCCGTGGACAATTAGAGCATCTTTAACAAAGGATGAACTGGTCTCAGCAATACTTGAGAACATTGCTTTTTGATCTAGAAGAAAAGAAGTCCCGCGGAGTAATTTATATGCCATGGTGACTGCACATCGGACCACATATTTAACTTTCTTCAATTCATTGCTGTCAGCTCCCATTAACAAAATCTGCCAAGGAAATCGTGCTCGGTGATCTAGAAATATAGGGATCATGAGCCATCAAGAAAATTGATTTGTATTTACAAGTGCAACAAGAAGTTAATTACAAGAAATTAAGCTGTCAGTTGGTTTCAACATTGACAATATTCAGTGAAACAATTAACAATCAGACAATATTAATATAAAATTTTGCAGACAAATAATAAAATCATTCTTGTACTAATAGAGAGTACAAGCTCCATATTGGGTAAGCTTAATAAACCAAGTTTCTTTTTCTTTTTTCTCTTTTATATTCTTGAACCAACCCAAAAATCAGGTCAAGATTGGGCTCACAAAACTATCATATGACATGAGAATAGGTCACGCGAGGTTTTCCTAGAATGACTAAGTGTATGATTCTAAGTAACCACAAAGTTGATTATGTATTCTCATGAAACCATTTCATGATGCATGTATAAAGAAAGATACATAAACCATTTCATAGTTATGTGTTCTGTATCAGCAAAAGTAAAACAGATAAAGCTGAAAATATACTCACTGAACATCCAAGACGAGTAGAGAAGCCCTTGATAAACATCAATGTTTTGCTAGGCATATTCCCACCAACACCAGAAGAGGCATGTTCTTCGAGGAACTTCTCAAAATAAAAGGAATCACACTTCTTGAGCTTTTGGCATTCCAATTTTTCAGAAGATATGATTGATGAGCCTGTGTATTGCGCAATTCTATCTAGTCGATGTTGCTTCATATCAAAGACTAGTGTCAATCCTTTACGAAGAGCATACTCTTGTATGTCACGATAAACAGATTTCTCCACTAAAACAACATTTGGTTCATACATTTCTACCATGCGAATGATAGACTTTACACTATCCTTCTCCTGTTATTATGGATCAATAATAACAGTAGTCATAAACATATGAATAATGTGCATCATATTTTGTTTATACATACAGGGTATTTCTAGTTTACCTGAAGCATTGAGTTAAATACTGACAATTCACTTGTAGAGAGACCAAGTGCACCCTGAATCAGCAGCAATCTAGGCTTATTATACTTCGTTGGCATGTGTTTGTGAGCAGCACGTTTATTGAAGACCAAGCCTCGGATAAATTGGCTACAATACAAAAAACCCTATGACTTAGCCTTGAGAACTTAGGGCTGCCACTGTCGAAATTCATAGTTATGGTGTGAACAGGCACAAACACACAATACTAGTAGATATTGATAGGTCATATTTAAAGTGAAATGAACCCTTTTGGTGACGTTAAGGTTATATAAGGGTAAAAGAGGATATTATGTGACTTTCAAAGATGTACATAAGTCAATCAGTACGCCTCAAGCTCAATCTAGTTGAGGTAATTGATATCATTTTATATCTATTCTATTCAAGCCTAGAGTCGTATAACAAATGAAATTAATTTAAAAGTAGATTGAAGAATGCACATCATCGAAATCTGCCAATCCAATTTAGTTACTTACCACAAACATTATTGACTTGAAGGGACATCTAGTCGTCCACTTTGACAATCGAAAAAATTAATTATACAAACATTTAGTGAAAGAGGAAAGAGGAACACAAGTCGAGATTAGAAAAATGATTATTTTTTAATACCTTTGATGGCGAGAACCGGTTGCAATACATTTTACCTTCAAATATTGATTAGGATCCATCGCCTTTCCTTCAGTGGTATTTGGCTTCAAAAATGTAGCAGCCTCCAATGACAATGAAAATACTATGTCAGCCCAATTGTCACCCTCTTCCCCTGAAGAAACAATACCAGAAGAATTAAGCAGGTCATTAACAAGGGGCTTAAGCTTCTGATCCATCATATCCTTTAATAACTTTTGCTTTTCCACTCTATCTTCTGTGCAGACAAAAGAAGTTGACTTGCCCCCATTCACATCATCGTCATAATTAGCCACACTAAACATATCATCTTCATTATAATAATAATCTTCGGATTCAGGGGGTAGCCAGAAGGAGGATTCAAGACCACAATTAAAAGAGGTCCCATTTTCAACAGAATTCTCCATTTGCTCAATTTAATCTACTAATATATTCAACCTGCACCCCAGTAGCAACAAGTTAAATCCAATCCAGTACTATTTCAAGCTTCTGGGAATCAAATGAAGAATATGATATCTGTTGGAACTTTTCATCTTCATTTCATGCATTACTCCCATTATTCTGGACAAGAAAATTAAAAGTTTTGAGAATTTGCCATCCAGCAAGTCTGGTTATTAAGAAGATTCAGATAAGGATTATCTTAGTGAATCTGTCAACCAACATTAAATATCTAAACTACAACCAACTTAAGCTAAAAGATAAGCAATTACCTGCTAAACTTAAGCTAGAGTGGAGGCAACTATCTACCCACATAATAGGAGCTATAAAATAATATCCTATGACTTAGTGAAAACGGATAGAAGATAGGATAGTTAATACGCTCCCTCAAGTTAGGCATGTGGAACAATGCGTTACATGGAACGACATCTAGCAAATGCTAATTTAGGTAGTGGCTTGGTAAAGGTATCAAGAAGTTGATCACAAGAATGAGTATGAATAACATGAACCTAATGAGCTTGAACCTAGTCACGGCATATGCAAAATCTACAACATATTTCATATGTGTATGAAATACCGGGTTGTGAGATAAATAACTCCAACATTGTCATGGTAGATTGTTGACATTTTCAAAATGGTGACATGTAATTTATGAAGTAAGTTTCACACCCAATTGAGCTCTGCAAGTGCATTGGCCACTGATTTGCACTTGCCGCTGTGGATGAGAGAGCTGACCGGATTTGGTCCAAAGAAAATGATGTAACCTGATGCAGAGATCCTATCATTTGGATTGCCAACCCAATCCACATCAGCATACATAAAAATTAGAGTTAAAGTTGTGAAGGATGCAAAGTCCTAAACTCATAGTTCCGTTTAGATACCCTAGGACTCTTTTAGCTGCTTTCCAATGTTCATCAGTTGGACCATGCATAAATTTTAACAATATACTGACTGCATAAGAAATGTCAGACGGAATGAGGGCCAAATATTGCAATTTTCCAAGAGTACATCGTTAGCGTGTGCCATCAGTAGGTGGAGAACCATCGGCTACTCGGAGTGGCATACTGGAAAACATGGAACACCTTTACAATTGTCAATTGTCCATATGTAGTTCAGAAGGAATGTCCAAAATGTATTTTGATTGAGAAAGAATAAGATCATTTGGAACTTGCTTAACATCAAGACCTGTGAAATAGTTCAAAAAGCAAAACTCCTTCAACAAAAATTATGCAGCCAAAGAACTGATGACAAATTGAATCACCTATGAATGGTTTCTAGTGATTATGATGTCGTCAACATAGACAACCATATAAACAGTTACAACCATATGCTTGCATACAAATAAAGAGGTGTTAGAGTTTGTTTTGACGAAGTACATTTTTAGCAGATGTTCATGCAAAACATTATACCAAGTTGGGGAGTATTGTTTAAGGCCATAAATAGCCTTCTTCAGTTTGCAAACATGAGTTGGAAATTGTGGATTAATAAATCCACTAGGCTGAGACATAAAGACTTCTTCATCAAATTTTCCTTGTAGGAAAGCATTATTACATCAAGTTGGTGAATTGGCCAATTCTGTTGCATGGCTATAGATGGCACCAATCTTTTGGTTGCCGGTTTGACAACAGTACTGAATGTTTCATGAAAATCTAAGCTAGGGCGTTGCATGAACGCGAGACCCCATATTTATTGTCTTGCATATTAGGTAGTGCTTTATATAAAGTGATATAACGTTGTATAGTACATCAAGAGAATTTACTACAAATGAGTGGTAATATCAAGAAGCTAAACTTTATTATTTTGGCTTATGTACCTTTGTTTATATTGTTTACTGTTATTCAGTCATGGCCTTAATGGTCCAGACTTAGTATTTCAAATGTTATGTTGCCCAATATTTTGGACCCTTAGTTTAACTCACTAGTATGTTCAATGGATAACTCGATCAAATACAATATCGAGTGCTAGTCGCGCCTCCCGTATCTTAGGGGATGACAATGAACCCTTTCACAACTAGACAAGCTTTAAGATGGTCCATAGAACTACATGCTTTTCTTTTGATCCTATACAACCATTTGCAGTCTACAACTTTTTTGGACTAGTGACGCACTATGAATTCCCAAGTCTGAGTACTAATCAAAGCGTCATACTTTATGTTCAATTCTTGTCTCTACTCTTTATGCTTATTAGCATGTTTGAATCAGAGGCGAATTTATATGTTAATTTTGGGTCACGGGAACCCATGGTCATCCGACTAAATTCAATATATTACTTATATAATTCTTAAAGAATATATTAAATACTAGCTAAAGGAACCCTTATCAAAATGATAAGTTGGTTGACTGGTTCAAGGGCTCTTTGTTAGCAAGAAGATTAGGGGTTTGATCCCAGTCAACAACACCATTTTGTCCTTTTTTTAAAAATAAAGTAATGGTGCACCCATGTTCTTGAATTCCTAGATTTGCCTCTGGTTTGAATGTTACAAGTGGAGTCATCAAATATGTTAGAGAAGAGAGTAATTTCTTTTTGTCTTGAAGATGTTATTTTGGGACTTAGTTATACTTTGATCCAGCGGCGGTTGGAAAATTTGGATAGAAGGTATAGTAGAAGAGGGATTAATTGCTCAGTAATTTCTGGGATTCTAACTTAGTTGGGATGGCAAAGGTGGATGAGTGGCTTCTCTGGTGCTTGGGATTGGTTGTTGTAATTAAAAATTGATAGCTATGATTTTTCATCTCTGATATGTCAGCAGAGGCTTATGTATAACAGTGTCAAATGAAGAAGGTAAGAAAGTTTTGAAGAAGATGGAGCAGGGAGGTGTATTAACTGAAATCTATATAGTTGTTGGTATTTGGCCGGTGCTTTTGAGTGAGCATTGCTTGGACAAGGGGGGTTATATTGGGAGAGTTAGACTCTAAAAGGATAGGAATAAGTGATGGAATAGAGACGGGAGGACTTTGGATGGTTGTTGGACTGTCACCTTATTAGGTTCTGGCAGGTGCACTTGAACTGTTTTGATGATGACAAATGGAACCAGGTTCTCAGAGCTGCACTAGTGGTTGGAAGGCACAGTCCTAATTGAAGATGGATTACTTTATAAGGTATAGTAGAAGAGGGATTAATTGCTTGGTCATTTCTGGGAGTCTAACTTAGTTGGGATGGAAAAGGTGGATGAGTGGCTTCTCTGGTGCTTGGGATTGGTTGTCGTAATTAAAAATTGATAGCTATGATTTTTCATCTCTGATATGTCAGCATAGGCTTATGTATAGCCGTGTCAAATGAAGAAGGTGAGAAAGTTTTGAAGAAGATGGAGCAGGGAGATGTGTATTAACTGAAATCTGTGTAGTTGTTGATACTTGGCCGGTGCTTTTGGAGCGAGCATTGCTTGGACAAGGGGGTTTATATTGGGAGAGTTAGACTCTAAAAGGATAGGAATAAGTGATGGAATAGAGGCGGGAGGACTTTAGATGGTTGTTAGACTGTCACCTTGTTAGGTTCTGGTTTGATGATGACAAATGGAACTAGGTTCTCACAGCTGCACCAGTGGTTGGAAGGTACAGTCCTAATTGAAGATGGATTACTTTATAAGGAAACCAAATCAGAGCAGGAACTCGAAAAGGAAGGCAATCAGGAAAAGTACTCCTTTGAGGAAAAGAAGCGCGTGCCCTTATCAACAAAGGAGTTATACATAGAAGGTCTCTAGGGTTTAATATTAATACAATCTTCAACCCTAAGAGACACAACTTTTGCAATCGAAAACTGTGAGAGCATTCAAGCAAGAGCACGGGTACTTGGTGAGAGTATTCAAGCAAGATTTAGAGTTAAGTTTTCTTGATTGTTCACTAGGGGGGCCGACAAACTTTCCCTCCGCACCTCCGCAACAACCTTTTCCATTTGAGGATTACACCACCACCCCACCATCAGGAGTGACTTCTGAGCAGCTTGAGGGTAGTGATGTAACTCCTCCGATAAAACAAAGGTATGCATATGTGCCCTACAAGTTCTTGGCCAGATTAGTGGCGGACCAGCGGCAGACACGCGCTATTGTTGACCAGATTGTAGAGAGGATTCCGCAAGTAGTCTAGTCCCATTCGCAGCGGGTGGTGGACCAGCGCCAAGAAGTTCTTCTGACCAAAATCACCACCTTGCAGGGCTAAGTCAACACGCTGGAGGGATACTTTCATAGCATGTTTGGGAGTATGGCTGGGGACAAAATGATGAATCTGGTTTAGACGATAAGTAATATGAAGGCCCAGATTGCTTAGATGACTGCACAGTACCAAGACCCTGCACCGGACCCACCTAAAGAATTGTGGATGAGCTTATTCAATGTCCCTGTGACACTGGTTCTAGATGAAGTATGGGGCGTTCCACCTGCCAATCAAATATGCCCGCGACACCTGGCCCATTGATCGGCCCAAGATAAAGGACAAGGGTAAGCGACATGGAAACTAGAAGAGTCCTCCCCATGACCCACAGAAAGAAGAAGAGCAGCAGATGCGCAAGGTCGCTAGGGCCCAGCACCAAGCAGCAGCCAAACAGGCAGAACGAGAGCGGCTAGCCGATGAATCGGCACAGGTAGGAGCCTCCAGTAGTACCTTTGGACCGAGTGCTATATATGCTGATAGAAACCCCCAGGAGGGTCTAGTCCCATCGACATTACTGACGCCTAAGGTATCCCAAGTATGTTCTTTCCCCTATCTTTCATTTACTTTTGTTATGGTATAGTGAGGACATTACACTGTCTTTTTGGAGGGGGTGGGGTATCCTGTCACTTGAGAGTTTTTCTTGCCATGTTTCTTTTCTCTGAAGTGTATTATCTAGTAGAACTGGCATGTTTAGGTCGTAATGTTTGTGTAAATATAAGTGTTCACGGAAGTCTAGGGTAGCTCTTTTGTTGATCTTTGTGATGTCCCATGTTGACAATGTTAAGGATATTTGTGTTTGCATCTCATCCTAACTAACTTGCATGATTGCTGGTAAGTATTGTGTGTGTCTTGTTGGCATTTTGATGAATGAAGCATGTCTATGCGATTTAGAGCCAATTAGTGTAGAAGATGTGCCATGTGTGTGTGAGCGTAGTTGCATAATTCAGTCGATGCACTCGTGATATAGGACTTGCCTGGTTAGTCCCACTGAAACAATTGAATGGTTGGATTAGGATGTGATCTTAGGCTGTTATTGTTGATTAGTCACTTAGCCAAAAATTGACCAACCAAATGAAATTGTCCTTCTTGAACCAAAAGTGGAGCCTAAAAAAATGGACCTCTTCTTTGTAAGCATCCAAATTCACTTCCCCAATCTATCTGTGGATCTCTGTTTTGGCCCTGGTCTCTCTAAGGACATTGTGAACCTCTGATTAGGTCAAAAGCCTAAGTTGAGGGTGACTTATATTGGCCCTAGTCCCTTAGAAAGATATTGTGAACCTTGACCCAAGCCAAAGGCTTAAGTTGAGGGTGGCTAGTACAGGGAGAATAGAAAAATAAGTATGGAAAATAATAAAGTGATAAAAGGAGAAAAAGGAATAGGTTGTGACCGGGAGCAAATCAATGAGCGAAAAAGAAAAATAAATAAAAATGAGTAAATGGGCACGGAAATCACTTCCTGTACGATTGAAAGTTGGAAAAATAGGGGCAAGAAATGTCAGTGACCAAAAAGCAGATGGTTGAGTCAAAGTAAGTGTCTAGGAGAGGTTGTTTAGTCACTTTAATCCTAAATATACCTCACCCGAGCCCGAGCCTATGCTACAAGCTGAAAAAGTCCTATTATGATCCTAAAAAGACCATTCAAGAGTTAAGGTGGTGAAAAGAAGGGCAAGCTTATGATCGATACACATGTGTCCAATGAAGGTCATTTCTTAGAGTGAGTGACTACGTTGCAGTCTCTGTTTTAGATACTTATGTTGAGAAAGACACTTCTTTGTGGTGAGGGAACTATCTTTTGCATAAATTGGTTGCTAACTCAACTGGGGTGTCTTTTTCCTGATCATATGTGGACTGACCATGCATGCATGATGTTTGCCT
This sequence comes from Solanum clarkiae, assembly GCA_011800125.2. NCBI lineage: Eukaryota > Viridiplantae > Streptophyta > Magnoliopsida > Solanales > Solanaceae > Solanum > Solanum clarkiae. The sequence continues at coordinate 5,341,531 of JAABOM020000002.1, forward strand.
TAATCTTTGTGGGTCCGTTAGGGGTGTGAGCACATTCTTAAACTTGTTAACGGGGCATATGTGTTGAAAATTATGGGGCAATCCATAGTCTAAGTGAGAACTTATGTTTATGTATTGTTCGGTTGAGTCATTATTGTTTGAGGACAAACAATCATTCAAAGTCGAGGGTGTTGATGAGTCCTAGAAATACGACTCTTATAACGGTTGAAACAAAGGATTTTTGTGAGTTCTCAAGAAAACTTGTTATTTTGTTGTTTGTCTTTGTTGTTTTTCAGGAAAAATAACCAAGGCAAGGAGAAATGGGCGAACTTGTAGAAAAAGGATGAAAAAGAGCAAAAATGGAATCAAGTGTAGGCACACGGAAGCCTACACGGCTCGTGTACTGTTACACGGACCGTGAGGCCCATCATGGCCTCACACTTGGCGGCTGATGGCACGAAGAGCTGAAGGCATGTCCCACGGCACCCTCCAAGGGTCGTGGGATGTAAAATGGGTCATGAGTTTGGCCGTCAAAGTCACGTGAAGGGGAGTTGCCATAGAAGAGTGAGCAGAATGTTCAAAGTGTAAGCAGATGGGGCCCTGCCATGGGCCGTGGGAAGGGAGACCAGCCATGTGTTGGCTTATCAAAGTGACGCTAATGTCTATCACCATCAAAAAGCAAGAGAAATGCGTAAGTGAGGCCAGATGGAGCTTGTCACGGGCCATGTGGTCAACCATGACCTGTGATGTGGAGGCATGTGAAGAGCTTGAGCAAGAAAATGTTAAGGACAAGTAGATGATCCATTTCACGGACCGTTTAAACTCACACGACCATTCTACTAGCGCGTGGAGAAGCAACTGAAGTTGAAGTACTAGCACACGAATTGTTTGACGGTTCGTCTACCGTCTCACGGGCCGTGTGGTGACCCGTGTCCTTACCGATGAAATTTTCCCTATTTTAATTTGGAATAGGTTTTCTTTGTATATAAATAGTTGTTTTATTTTGGTTTTTTTGAGTCTTGGATGGTTAGAGATAGGACACACTGAAAAACACTATTTTCATTGAGATTTCATAAGATTTTGGGATTTTTCTTATCTAGTTCAAGATTGTAACTCGTTGATTCATTGATTCTTCAATAGTAAGTCATTTATTATAAATTCCTTATATCATTGTGAGTTTTCTTTCTTGAATATGCTAGGCTAAACCCACAACTAGGGTTGTGGAAACCATGAAAAATTAATAAGATTGATGAATATGGGGTAAATCTCGAGATTGATTAGCGTATATCTCATAGTAATCTTCATTATAATTTCTTCTTTGATGAGTCGACACATTAGGATAAGCCTTTATTCATTACATGCCCGAACGGGATGTTTTGATTAGGAAAAATGTTCTACAATGGAAATTCGAGGTTTTTAACCTAGTCTAAGTACTTAGGACCGAAAGGTAAGAGTATTCCGGGATTGACAACAAGGGTTATTATGTATGCATTCTGAAATCGAAAGGTGATGAAGGATATTCATCTAAGAGGGACCGGGAGGTGAATTAGATGTTACATAACTTGTTAGATCTTATATATGTAATAATGAAGGAGTTTATCACTACACTCGGCTATCGCATTAGTTGTCATAGGGAACACAATCCTAGCTTCGCATAAATTATTTGAAATCTAGTCGTTCTTGCACTCATTTATTACTTTATTTTAGTAACTTAGTTTGAAAAACCAACACCCCCATTTAGTTTATGCACTTTTGTTTCAGGAATAGATATTACATCTGAAAATAGTGCTAATAGATATATTTTCATGCATTCCCTCTAGGATCGACCTCAACTCTGGTTGAGTTCTATATTTGATCAACGACCGCTTTACTATTCCTTTTGGAGTGTAAATTTTGGCGTATCAAATTTTGGCGCCATTGTTGGGGAATATGGCGAAGTAATAGTCTATTAGTTGCAATTTTCAGTTTGTAATACTAGTCCCTAATTTTACTTTTGTTTCTTATTTTTGTTTTTTTTGGTAGGGAGTCAGCATTGCATGCCAAACACCCGAAGCAAGGGTGAAGCACTTGTTCCCTACAATCCCAAGCTTACTAAATTAATCCGCAGAATGAATGCCCAAGAACGCGAAGTAGCTAGAAAGAGAGAGTTGGCGATGAATCCTGCAGGTAGGGGAAACGATGTTTTGGGTGATGATGATAATGCTGGCAATGAGGTACCACCTGCAGCACCACTGCGACAAGTGTTGTTGACCAGTGTAAGACCGCAAGTACCTTAGCTTCCCTAAGCAGTAAATGATGATGATGAGGGTGCTAGGACTACTGGGGCAATTGTACTTCCCCCACTACCTATAGGTATTAAGTTCACTATCACTAGCACTATGCTGCAAATGTTATAGTTGAAAGGGTTGTTTAGCGGAGCAGCAACTGATGATGCAAATCAGCATATCCTAAACTTTCTGGGGACATGCCAATCGTCTGAGATTCCTGGGGTCAGTCAGCAGGCAATTAGGTTGCAGTTGTTCCCATTGTCTCTTTCTGGTGCGGCAACTAAGTTGCTAACAAGCTTCCACATGATTCCATCCGCAGGTGGGAAGAATTAAAGGAGGCATTCTTAGAGAGGTTCTTCCCCCTGTCAAGACAGCTAAAAATCAAAGATGATATTGGGTCTCACAAGCAATTGCCGAATGAAGCACTACATGAGACTTGGGAAAGATTCAGACAGAAGCTCAAAAGTAGTGCCCTGATCATCTCCTCACAGATGAGCACTTGAAGGCAATCTTCTATAGGTCCTGCAACTTTGTGACAAAGCCTATCATTGATGCTACTTGTGGGGCATCCTACATGTCTAGGACTTTCCTAGACATAGTGGTGATCTTAGATCAGGTAGCCAAAATGACAGGGCATGGTACACTAGAGATGGAGACTGTTCGGGGCTCGTCTTTGAGATGACTGCAGAACAACGACAAAAAAGGAGGAATGGGATCAATACTTAGCCTATATGAAGACCCAACTGGACTTGCTGGAAAAATGATTCTTAAATGGAGGCGCAGAAAAGGTAATTGTTGTAGACACAATGCCCAGGTACGATGATCAAGGTTACAATTATGATGAGGAGGAAAACTTCTTAGGCAACCGGGGGGGTTATCGGCCATTCAAAACCAGTAATCAAGGTCGGTACTATGGTCATGATCAGAACTATCAAGGAAATTGGCAGAATAGAGATGACTATAGGAACTCAAAATTAGAAGAAATAATGGCAAAGGTACTTGACAAAGTTGGGTCCACCAAGGTAGGGATGCGAGATATAAAAGGGGAGATGTCCAATGTTCGACAGTTGGTCAACTCTCACTCCACCTTGATCAAGCAACTAGAGCAGCAGATGGGATAATTGTCAGCATCAATAAATCAAGGAAAAGCTGGGTCACTCCCTAGTGATACTATTCAGAACCCAAAGAATGATGGTCATTGCATGGCAGAAACCATGAGGAGCGGTAAGGTACTTTTTGACCCTGTTGTGCCCAGTGATGCAGATTTGGGTGAAGCTAAAGGCAAGAAGCCTAACCTCATAGAGGTGCATCTTGATGATTTGAGTGAAGAAGCTGCTGTGGCACCAGCAGAGCCTAAGGTTGCTAAAAAGCCTGAGGTGACACTAGTAGTGACTCAACCTCTGCCAGCCATTCCTAAGCCGCCGCCGCCACCATTCCCACAGAGGTTGCAGAAGAAGGTTCATGATGGCAAGTTTCAAAAGTTCTGGTCCATGTTAAAAGAGATATCAGTAAACATTCCTCTAGTAGAGGCACTTGAGCCGATGCCGGGCTATGGTAAGTTCATAAAAGACTTAGTGACTAAGAAGAGGACAACCATGATCGAGCCAGCAAACAATCTCCACCATTGTAGTGCCATTGCCAAAAGATCTTTTATAGAAAAGAAGGAAGATCTAGGAGCCTTCACTATCCCATGTACCATTGGAGCATTTAACTTTACAAGAGCTCTCTGTGATCTAGGTACCAGCATCAACTTGATGTCTCTGGCAGTTTATACACAGCTGGGCTTGGGAGCCCCCATGCCCCCTACAATGTGGCTACTCATGATAGACAGATCGGTGAAATGGACCATGGGAATTTTATGTGATGTACTGGTCCATGTGGGAAAGTTCACTTTTCTTGTAGACTTTGTCATTCTGGACTGCCAGGTGGACTTTGAGGTTCCCATCATCCTTGAGAGACCATTTTTGGTACTGGTATGGCATTGGTAGACATAAAGCGAGGGGAGCTGACTTTCAGACTTAACACTGAAGAGGTGAAATTCAGTGTGTGTGCTGCAATGAAGAGACCCAAAGAGGTGGTTGTGATGTCTATCTTGGATGTAGAGGAGGACAACCTTTCTGAAATCCCACTAGAGGAAACAATAAGTATAGACATGCTAGCAGCAGTGTTGATGAACTTCCCAGGGGATGGTATTAGTGGGTATGCAGACACCGTGAATAAGTCACAAGGTAGGGGAACCATGCCATTTGTCTCCAGAAATTTGGACTTAGACCTACAAACAGGTTTACACCCCACCAGCTAAACCTTCCATCGAGGAGCCTCCAGCTGTGGAGCTTAAGGAGCTGCCCCAACACCTAAGGTATATATTTTTGGGCACTGACAATACTTTTCCTGTGATAGTGGCTGTATATCTTCAGGAAAATTAGGTGGAGGCATTGTTGGGGGTCCTCCAAAAGTTCCAAGCGAACTATTGGTTGGACCATTATAGACATCATAAGGATTCCTCCAAGGATATGCATGCATAAGATCAAATTAGAGGATAACTGTGTACCCAGTATTGAGCACCAGCGCAAGCTAAACCCACCTATGCAAGAGGTAGTGAAAGAAGAGATCATCAAGTGGCTAGATATTGGGGTGATATACCCCATTTCTAATAGCAAGTGAGTCAGTCCAATGCATTGTGTCCCGAAGAAAGGGGGCATGACAGTGGTTGCTAATGACAAGAATGAGCTGGTCCCGTTGAGACTTGTGACTAGGTGGCGAGTGTGCATGGACTACCGAAAGCTAAATAAATAGACCTTGAAGGACCATTTCCCCATGCCCTTCATGGACCAGATATTAGACAGGTTGGTAGGACGAGGGTGGTACTACTTCTTAAACGGGTACTCAAGCTACAATCAGATATCCATAGCCCTCGAGGATCAGGAAAAAACTACTTTCACCTGCTCGTATGGGACTTTTGCCTTCAGAAGGATGCCCTTCGGGCTGGAATGCCCCAGCAACCTTCCAGCGCTGTATGATGTCGATATTTTCTGACATGGTTGAAGACACCCTCGAGGTATTTATGGATGACTTCTCTGTAGCAGGGGACTTCTTCGATACATGTTTGTTGAATCTTAGCAGGGTACTACAACGTTGTGAGGAGGCTAACTTGGTGTTAAATTGGAAAAAATGCCACTTCCTGGTCAAGGAGGGGATTATGGTTGGCCATAAGATTTCTGAGAAGGGTATAGAAGTGGATAAGGTAAAGATCAAGGTGATTGAAAAGTTACTGCCTCCTAAATTTGTGAAGGGGGTCCGGATTTCCTTGGGCATGCGAGTTTCTATCGTTTATTTGTAAAAGACTTCTCCAAGATTGCACAACCTTTATGAAAGCTATTGGAGAAGGATACAAAGTTCCATTTTGATGATAGCTGCAAGCATGCCTTTGAAACTTTGAAGCAAAAGTTGATTTCTGCACCCATAGTGGTTGCACCCGACTGGACTGCCTCGTTTGAGGTAATGTGTGATGCAAGTGGAATTATTGTGGATGTTGTGCTTAGACAGAAGCGCAACAAGACTTTCCACCCCATCTACTACACCAACAAGACTCTCAATGATGCTCAAAATAATTATACAGTGACTGAGCAGGAATTGCTGGTCATGGTATATGCATTTGACAAGTTCCGGGCATATTTATTAGGCACCAAATCAATATCGCAAACCGATTATGCAGCTTTGAGGTATCTCAAGGCAAAGAAAGATGCTAATCTAAGGTTGATCAGATGGGTTCTCCTACTGCAGGAGTTTGACTTTGAGGTTCTAGACAAAAAAGGATCTGAGATCCAAGTAGAAGACCACTTGTCAAGATTGAAGGATGAGTCAAGACCAAAGGATTGGTTGAACATCAATGATTTCTTTCCTGATGAGTAGGTATTGGCAGCTTCTGTTGACCTCATTCCTTGGTTTGTCGATTTTGCTAACTTTCTGGTAGGTGATATTATGCTAGAGGGCCTTAACCCTCACTAGAGAAAAAAGTTTCTTTTTGATGTGCGCAAGTACTTTTGGGATGATACGTACGTGTTCTCGAACAAGTGCTAATGGGGTTATCAGGAAGTGCATTCCAGAAGCAGAGATATTGAGTATCATATAGGCCTGTCACTCATTCGCAGTGGGGGATCATCATGGTGGGGCCAAAATGGTGAAGAAGATTCTTCAATGTGGGTACTACTGGCTCATCATCTATAAAGATGCCCATGACTTGGTGCCTGGGTGTGACCAGTGCCAGCGATAAGGAAACATTTCGAAGTGCCAAGAGCTGCCTATGACCCCAATTTTTGAGGTGGAAATTTTTTACGTCTGGGGCATCGACTTCATGGGCCCATTTGTGAGTTCATATAGAATGAAGTACATCCTAGTGATCGTGGACTATGTCTCCAAATGGGTGGAGGCGGTTGCATTGCCAAACAATGAGAGAAAAAGTGTTGTCCGATTTCTGAGGAGGAATATCTTTTCCAGATTTGGAACACCCAGAACTATCATCAGTGATGAGATTTCTCACTTCTGTAACAAGGTTTTCCGTGTTGTGCTGGCAAAATATGGAGTAAGACAACACAAAGTAGCCACACCATATCACCGTAGACTAGTGGATAGATTGAAGTGTCAAATAGAGAGATCAAGGAGATCCTGACCAAGTCTATGAATGCACCAGGGCTGATTGGGCGAGGAAGCTAGATGATGCACTTTGGGCCTATTGGACGGCTTACAAGACACCCATTGGTATGTCCCCACGTTAGTCGGTGTTTGGTAAAGCCAGTCATCTACCCATGGAGTTAGAGCAGAAGGTACTCTAGGCTTTGAAGAAGGTCAACATGAATTGGGAGGAGGCTGTTGACTTGAGATTTGACCAGCTCAATGAGTTGGATGAGTTTTGCCTCCAAGCATATGAGAGCGCAACACTGTACAAATAGAAGATGAAGATCTAGCATGACAAGCACATTGCAAAACAAAATTTGAAGGCTAGTGACAAAGTGGTTTTATACAACTCCAGACTAAGGTTGTTCCCAGGGAAACTCAAGTCAAGGTGATTTGGGCCATACACGATTGTCCAGGTGTTTTCCCATGGGGAAATTGAGCTAGAAGCAAAAATATGGGGATCGGTTCACGGTGAATGGGCAAAGAGTGAAGCAATACTTGGGTGTAGCAAAAGAAGCCTCAGTGATTGAAGTCTTGCTTCTTGATGAAGTCTGAGTAGTCAAGGCAATGTGTCATGCCACGATGTTAAATCAAGTGCTCCATGGGAGGCAACCCATACATTGTAATAGTTATCAAAAAAAACTTTAATTTATATGTCATGCATTTTTTTTATTTGTGTTTCCAGGTGAGTATAGGCGCTACTTCGGAGTTCATGAGTGCACAGATGGTGGAAGGCATGTCTTGAGGCCGAAATTCCCATTTGCGTCGAGCCAAAAATTTGCCAAGTCTTGCCACACAACCCACATACACAGGTCGTGTCATACTTAACGATTCGTGGGAGGAGTCGTCTAATGGCTGCAAGGGGTGTAACATGCAAGAGCATCGAAAATGCTTAGTGTCACCTCACAGATTATTTAGACGGCCCTTCACACGTCCAACGGGCCATCTAGGTACTCGTGCCACACATGCGAAATCATTCGCCAAGAGGAGCAACACGATCGGTCCACACGGATCATGCAAGGTATTACGCTTCGCGTGACAAGCCGTCATGAAGAACCAATTCATACATGGTCAGGTGAGTTTATCTAGAAAATTGCGCCAAGTGTCGCTAGATAGACGATGAAATGGACCATGACATTTGTCACGGGCTGTTAAGCCGCCCGTGGAGATGTCATTACCTAGCGTCAAGTCAGGTAAGTGTTAATATTTTCCGAGTTTAGTAATACGGGCAGTCCAAATGCACTGGTCCACGTAGAACGGGCCATGAGGCCGTCCGTGTGGAGGAGAGAGAAATGGTCAATTAGGTTGACTAAGGTATTTTAAATACCCTTATTTGGTCCCAACAACCCACTTCAAGATTTCCCCTTTTCTCTCTAATCTCATGACTCCCTCTCCCATTTCCTCACCTTCTCTCTTAAAACCCCAACAAGTTACTATCTTATTTGTGATGATTCACGAGTTAATCATAGATTCACAACTTAATCTAAGTATGGGTCTCAAGTTTTTCAAAGCAAGTCTTCTTTTTCATTGCTATTTATCAAGTAAGAACTAAATTCTTTAGTTTCTAGTGTAGATTTTGATACTTGCATGTGTAGATCTTGGCTCTAAATCATTTCTTTCTTGGTTTAATGCATCATAATGCATATTAGTGATGTTGGGTGTGAATGTGGTGGTAAAAACCACCATTGTTGAGTTCTTAAGGTCTTAACTATGAAAGTGATGATTTTGGGTGATATTTTGCATGATTTTTGGGGAAATTAACTTGTATAAGCTATTGTGTTGATTGAATCATGATTAAGTGGGAGAAATTGCATGAATTTGTATGTATGAGTATGATAAGTTGAAAATTGGTCAAAAGGGGGGTCAGACGATCGTTTACACGGACCGTGTCATGTTTCACGGACCGTGTAACGGCCCGTCATGTGCCGTCTACCAAAAGCACATGTCCAAGTTCCCTCTAGCTGACCCTTTCACGGACTATGTCTCCCTACACAGGTCGTGTGGGGTCACTTTGACGCTGTACCATTTATTTTATATTACTTAGGTTTCTTTTTAATTTTAATTCATATATGTTCTTAAGTATGATGGCCCTATGGTAGACCGGGTGACAACACTCTTAAGGGTTATTGTCACTTTTATGGCACAGGGGAAGTCTGAGTCCCCATTAGTGTGTCAACCTACGTGAGCAATAATTTCTAATGAAGTGTATTCATTTATGGCACTTGCAGATACTATTAGTCCACGCCGCAGGCTAGTCAGACGTAGTGAATGGGCTGAGCCTGTGTCATGCCTCCATGACTCCCCAACTGTTTTATCTAGCTATCAAGATGGGGGTGACTCTGGCGATGAATCCTCCAGTGGGTCCGAAGTTTGGTATATCGGAAATGTCTCCCCTCATTCCCCTCGTATAACACGAGCCCATGCAATAAGCTGATGTAGAGCTCTCCATTTTGAGGAGGGGTATCCTTCTATGGGAGTGGCGGAGGAGACAGACGCCCTAAAACAGGAGGAGACTACTTTGGATCAGGACGAGCAGGGTCAAACTCTGGAGGCTAAGGATCACGACACTGAGGAGTGGACATATGAGGTTGAACTCCAGGACAGTGATGACGAGGCTATTCATTTTGTAGTCTCCCAGACAGCGGACCCCGAAACTGCCAGGGCGCTTATTGTATTTCTAAGGGGCCAGTGGACAGTCCCTGGAGCTAAGGATATCTACACTACCGGACTTACAAAAGGTTATAGGGGGTTCAAACAGCAGTCGGTTATTCCGGAGGTTTGGGTCCTCACTGACCAACTTGACGGAATCCTGCAAATCAGAGACACTTTTAACTCATATAAGTTCGGTTGGATAGCGCAACCACCCAGGTACTATGGGCCCGCCATAGTTGAAGTGTTCTATTCCAATTATGCCACTAGTCTTTTGAACTCTGTAGAGGGTACTAAGTTAAGGAAGGTGAAGAAACAAGTTGCCCTTGCTACGTCCCCGCGGTCACATGTGATAGTGGGTCGTACATGAGTGAATATCTCAGAAACTACCATCAACCGGTTCTTATTTGGGCCAAATTACCGAGCTTTTTTAGATGGCCAATTCATGGATAGACACATATAGATTATGGATATGGCGTGGATGTCTAATTCATTATCTCAGGTTGAGTTGTTGGGATAGACTGCGGAGCGAATAGCCATTCAAAGGGCGGAGGCGCCTTGGGTTACAGACCTCAAGTGTCCTATCGCCAATGTGTCATTGACATTTACTGCAACATTTTGGTGGTCGGTGGTGCGGGCCAGGCAGCGACCCACAAAAAATGACAATTTACTCCAACCTTCACATGCCTCTCTGATAGCATGCCTGATGTCCAGATACGGAGTAAATGTGGGCTAAATTATTACTTTGGAGATGCGGGACAAAACCTTATCTGAGAGAGTTGGCATGCCCTTCCCGTGCCTGGTTCATGCCCTTTGCAAATAGGTCGGTGTTCCTACTACTCACTTTTTGGACAAGAAAATAGATCGCAAGGGCGTAGCCAACATTTCCCTGATTAAAGATGTCCAAAACCCTTTCATAAGGAGCAGAACACGTTCACTAGGGGGGCCGACAAGATTTCCCTCCGCACCTCCACAACAACCTTTTCCATTTGATGACTACACTACCGCCCCACCATCAGATAGGGGTTCTGAGCAGCCCAAGGGTAGTGGTGCAGCTCCTCCAGTACAGCAAGGGTATGCACATATGCCCTACGAGTTCTTGGCTAGAGTAGTAGTGGACTAGCGGCAGACACGCGCTATTGTTGATAAGACTGTAGAGAGGATTCCACACGTGGTCCAGTATCATTCGCAGAGGGTGGTGGACCAGCGCCAAGAAGTTCTTCTGATCAAAATAACCACCATGTAGGGCCAAGCAACACTCTAAAAGGATACTTCCATAGTATGTTTTGGAGTTTGACTGGGGATGAAATGACGAATCTGGTTCAGAAGATAAGTAATATGAAGGCCCAGTTTGCTCAGCAAACTGCACAGTACCAGGCCCCTACACTGGCGCCGCCTCTAGAATTCTGGATGATCTTATTCAATGTCCCCCAGCACCGATTCTGGATGAGGTACGAGGCATTCCACCCGCCAAATCTGATGTGTCTGTGCCACCTACTGATCAGCCCAGGAGAAAGGACAAGGGTGAGCGATGTGGAAATCAGAAGAGTCCTCCCTATGACCCATAAAAAAAAAAGAAGAGCGGCAAATGTGCAAGGTTTCTAGGGCCTAGCACCAAGCAGCAGTAGAATAGGCAGAACGAGAGCGGCTAGTCTAAGAAGCAGCACGAGTAGGAGCCTCCGATAGCACCTTTGGACCGGGTGCTATATATGCTGATAGAGACCCCCTAGGAGGGTCTGGTCCCACCAACACTACTGACGCCTAGGGCGTCCCAGGTATGTTCTATCCCCTATCTGTTCATTTACTTATGTTATGGTGTAGTGAGGAAACTACACTGTCTTTTCGGAGGGGATGGGGCATCCTTTCACTTGAGAGTTTTTATTACCATGTTTTGTTTCTCTCAAGTGTGTTATCTAGTGGAACTGGTATTTTAGGTGATAATGTTTGTGTATAGATAAGTGTTCACTGAAGTCTAGGGTAGCCCTTGTGTTGATCTCTGTGATGTCCCATGTTAACAATGTTAAGGATATATGTGTTTGCATCTCATCTGACAAACGTGCATGATTACTGGTAAGTATTATTTGTGTATGGTTGGCATTCTAATGAATGAAGCATGTCTATGTTATTTAGTGTCAATTAGTGTAGAAGATGTGCTATGTGTGTGTGAGCGTAGTTGTATAATTCAGTCGACACACTCATGAGATAGGACTTGACTGGTTAGTGCCACTGAAATAATTGAATGAATGGATTAGGATGTGATCTTAGGACACTATTGTTGATTAGTCACTTAGCCAAAATTTTACCAACCAAATGAAATTGTCCTTCTTGAACCAAAAGTTGAGCCTAAATGGACCTCTTCTTTGTAAGCACCCAAATTCATTTCCCCAATCTATCTGTGGATCTCTATTTGGCCCTGGTCTTTCCAAGGACATTATGAACCTCCGCTTAGGTCAAAAGCCTAGTGAGGTTGGCTTATATTGGTCCTGGTCCCATAGAAAGATATTGTGAACCTTGAACCAAGCCAAAGGCTAAAGTTGAGGGGTGACTAGTGCATGGAGAACAGAACAATGAGTGTGGAAAATAATAAAGCGATAAAAGAAGAAAAAGAAATGGGTTGTGACTATGAGAAAATCAATGAGCGAAAAATAAAAATAAATAAAAATTAGTAAATGGGCACGAAAATCACTTCCTGTACGATTGGAAGTTGGAAAAATAGGGGCAAGAAATGTTGGTGACCAAAAAGAAAATGGTTGAGTCAAAGTGTTTGGGAGAGGCCGTTTAGTCATGCTAATCCTAAATATACCTCACCTAAGCCCGATCCAACGCTACAAGCCGAAAAAGTCCTAATATGATCCTAAAAAGACCATTCAAGTGTTAAGGTGGTGAAAATTAAGGTGGTAAAAATAAGGGCAAGTTTATGATCGATATGTATGTGTCCACTAAAGGTCATTTCTGAGAGTGAGTGACTACATTCCAGTATCTATTTTAATGCTTATGTTGAGAGTGAGACTTATTTGTGGTGAGGGAACTATCTTTTGCATAAATTGGTTGCTAACTTAACTGGGGTGTCTTTATTCCTGATCATAAGTGGATTGACCATGCATGCATGATGTTTTCCTTAATCTTTGTGGCTACGTTTGGGGTGTGAGCACATTCTTAAACTTTTTAGCCAGGCATATGTGTTGAAAATTATGGGGAGATCCATAGTTGAGTGAGCACTTGTGTTTATGTGTTGTTTGGTTGAGTCGTTATTGCTTGAGGACAAGCAATTATTCTAAGTTGAGGGTGTTGATGAGTCGTAGAAATACGACTCTTATAATGCTTGAAACAAAGGACTTTGTGAGTTCTCAAAGTAAACTTGTTATTTTGATGTTTGTTTTTGTTTTTTTAAGGAAAAATGACTAAGGCAGGGACAAATGGGAAAATTTATAGAAAAAGGATGAAAAGAGCAAAAATGGTATCGAGTGTGGGCACACGGAAGCCTACACGGCTTGTGTACTGTTACACGGACTGTTAGGCTCATCGTGGCCTCACAGTTGGCAGCTGATGGCACGAAGAGCTGAAGGCATGTCCTATGGCACCCTCCACGGGCCATTGGATGTAAAACGGATCGTGAGTTTGGCTGTCAAAGTGACATGAAGGGGAGTTACCATCAAAGAGTGAGCAGAATGTGCAAAGTGTAAGCAGACAGGGCCTTAGCATGAGTTGTGGGAAGGTACACGGGCCGTGTGTTGGCTCGTCAAAGTGATGCTAATGTCTGTCACCATCAAAAAGCAAGAAAAATTCATAAGTGAGGCCAGACGGAGCTTGTCACGGGCCGTTTCGCCAACCACGGTCCGTGACGTAGAGACGTGTGAAGAGCTTGAGCAAGAAAATATCAAGGACAAGTAGACCGTCCATTTCACGGACCGTTTAAACTCACATGACCTGTATGCTGGCGCGTGGAGAAGCAACTGAAGTTAAAGTACAACCACACGGATCGTTTGGTGGTCCGTCTACCATCTTACGGTCTGTGTGGTGGCTCATGTCCTTGCTAGTGAAATTTTTCCTATTTTAATTTGGAGTAGGTCTTCTTTTTATATAAATTTTTATTTTATTTCGTTGTTACTGAATCTTGGACAGCTAGAGATATAAAACACTGAAAAACACTATTTTCCTTGAGATTTCACAAGATTTTGGGATCTTGCTTATTTAATTCAAGATTGCAACTTGTGGATTCGTTGATTATTCAGTAGCAAGTCATTTATTATGAATTCCTTGTGTCATTGTGAGTTTTCTTTCTTGAATATGCTTAGCTAAACCCACAACTAGGGTTGTGGGAACCATGACAAATCAATATGATTGGCGAATATGGGGTAAATCTCGGGATTGATTAGCATATATATATATATATATCGTAGTAATCTTCATTATAATTTCTTCCTTGATGAGTCGACACATTAGGGTAAGCCTTTATTCATTACATGCCCGAAAGGGATGTTTTGATTAGGAAAAGAGTTCTACGATGGAAATTGGAGATTTTTAAGCTAGTCTAAGTATTTGAGACCGAAATGTGAGAGTATTCTGCGTTCTGAGACCAAAGATATGCATCTAAGAGGGACCGAGAGGTAAATTAGATATTACATAACTTCTTAGATCTTACATACGTAATCATGAACGAGTTTATCACTACATTTAGCTATCGCATTAGATTTAATGGGGAACACAATCCTAGTTTCACATAAATTTCTTTGAAATATAGTCGTTCTTGCACCCATTTATTACTTTATTTTAGTAACTTAGTTTGAAAAATCGAAACCCCCCCATTTATTTTATGCACTTTTGTTTCGGGAATAGATATTACATCTGAAAATGGTGCTAATAGATATATTCTCACGCATTCCCTATGGGATTGACCTCAACTCTGGTTGAGTTCTATATTTTATCAATAACCGCTTTACTATTCCTTTTGGAGTGTAAATTTGGGCGTATCAGAAATCATTCCCACCGTGAAAGCCATCTGAAAGCTGCTGAGTGTGTTACCTGAATCCTAGGAAAGCAAAGTTGAAGCCATCATTGAAGCCAAGGATCTCGATACAATGACCATGGATCAGCTGATGGAAACTCTGGTTACTTATGAACTAAAGAAGAGTCAGGAGAAGGAGTTGAACAATAAGAGGAAAGACAAGAACCTAGTTCTAAAAGCTACTGAGAAAGAGGACTTTGAGAAGAAAACATTGAAATGATCTCCAACAGGTACTATGAAGAGGAACTGGTGGACAAATAAGGACTCCTCAATGAACAACTGAGAAGGATCTGAGGGAACAACTATGTCACAAGAGTGGAAGTCCTGACCACTTCATCAAGTTATGTCCACTCTGGCCACTTGAGTATAAGAAGAATGTTCCAGAGAAACCCAAAGAGACCAGGACCGAACCATATGTTCACATGGATAGGAGGATGAAAAATCAGTAAGCGGAGCTCTCTGTGTGAAGAGCCTTAGCGGCACTGTCTAGTAGTTCCGGTGAAAATTCTGATGGTGAGACAACTGAAAACCAATCTCTCATGGCTATTGAGGAACCTAAAAAGTATGACTTCCTTGCTTTTGTTGCTATGGATGAATCTGATAATAAAAGTAGCAAGGAACAAGTGACTGCAATAACTGATATTACGGCTGATGAGGTTGAAATCAAGTAGGAGAATCAGGCACTAATGGCAGGAGCAGGTTCTCATGATCGGACAGTGCATTGTAAGACACCAAAGGTAAGTTTGGAGAAGCTAAAGCTAATATTCATTTGTACTCAAAGAAAAGGCTCGAGTCCCTGCCACAATTCATGATTTAAGCCTATCTGACCATTTGTAACTCCAAGGACCTTCTTCTAGAGGACTATGCTCAGTTAAGAACTGAAAATGTTGATCTTGAGAATGTTGATCTTGAGAATGTCAATCAAAAACTTCAGGTGGATATTGACAATCTTAACTCCTTAAAAAGGAGAAAAACGTTATGAGTCAGATCCAATCAAATCTGGAACAAAAGGTTAAGAAATTAGGGGATGAGCTAGGTATCATGTCTAATAAGAATGAATTCCTTCTGTCATGACCCAAGCCTAAGGCCTAGATGTGAAACAGGGAATGGGGAACCCGAAGGAACCCCAAACAAGCCTCTTAACTGGTTATTACACATATTGGTCGCGGAAGCATATAAAAACATTAAAGAGCAAGAATAGGGGCAAAAGGCTAAGG
The DNA here is from genome assembly GCA_011800125.2 of Solanum clarkiae. Lineage (NCBI taxonomy): Eukaryota > Viridiplantae > Streptophyta > Magnoliopsida > Solanales > Solanaceae > Solanum > Solanum clarkiae. The sequence goes on from JAABOM020000002.1 coordinate 5,357,322, forward strand.
GAAAATCTTGCACAATATCATAGTCAAAAGACAAGAGCTAAACTCATATCATAGATACATAACATGTCTAACAACCACCTCTACTAGATAGATAAGAGCGGGGGCCAATACAAAGCAACTGGCTCACCCTCATAGTCAAATAGAATATAAAGAAGAGTGTTCTAATACACAATAAGAGAGTGTAGACTAAGGTCCCTGGAGTGGAGGACTCACCAACTAGCTCAAGTAGCATCGAACTAGCCACGTGGAGGAGAATGATCAATTTGGGCTCCGGTTCCTACATGGTGATATCATGTGGGCAAGAGTATGCATTAGTACATTTGAATGTACTAAATATATAAGATGCAATGCAACAATAGATAGACATCATAATCAAAATACATAATAATAAGCAATAGGCATAATATAATAATATGACATATATGATCAATGCTTAAGTAAACTATGCTTAAGTAACTCATAGTTGTATAAGATATCATATGTGTAGAAGAGACCAAGCTAGCTATTCAAGGTACAAATCCTTGGTGATTGTATGGTACAAACCCCTCACATAGTTGATGATAATCACACCTTATCGCTATGGTGGCGAAGTACAAACCCTTCACATGGTTGATGAGTACAACCCTTCCCCCGGTTACCCGGGCTCTTATCCCCCCAGATTGGGTATGGTCTAATGCAACACTTTATATAGAGTATATCATATACATAAGTTCATTTCATCATCATATAATCAATCATATCATATCTCATGCTTTGGACCTTCAACTCCCCAAGAAACCACTTCCGGACATTTTAACAAACACTTAGAGGGTGTGTAATGCTAGTATAAAATCATGAAATATAGAGAGAAATCATGCAAGAAAATCCATTGTGAAACCACCAATCAACACCTTGCAATACTCTCAAGCAACATACATCAAAACCCCTCCTCAAATCTTACAATAGATCAAAGATTTATAGCTTAAAACATAATAAAACAGTCATAATTTCTCATAGCTTTAACATAGTGTGCAATGAATTTCATAATAAGTAAGTCTCATTTGTAAATCAACTTTAAATCATGCAATTTGAGTAAAAGGGGGATTGGGTATCATGGGTGAAAAGAACCCATGAAAGAAACCCACATACCTTAACTTAGAGATAAACTTGGTGAAAATTGGAGATGGAGACTTGAAGTTTGAAGAAGAACCTTGAAGGAGAACCTTAGCTTGGGATGAGGGTTTGGGACTTGAATTTTGGGAGTGAAAATATGGCTAAATATTTGAGTGAGTATTGGAAAATGTTTAGAATGATATGAGGGATAAATAAGGCTAAGTATGGGCAAAAATACATTTGGAAACACTTAGGCCCAAGACTTAGAAGTCTTGGACCGAACTCAGAAAAAACAGTTCCCAAAATAGGCAGAGGCGCGCGTCGCCTCCTCCCTCCAAAAATTGCACTTTTGGAATTTCATAATTGCTAATCTTTCGCTCTTACATCGGGCTTAGACCCTTTTTCACCTAATTTTGACCCCCTGAACACAAACATGAAGTCGGATTTTCAAAATAATAAATATATTTTGAGATATATGGAATTTAAAATTTCAGGCATACCGAAGCATATTTTCAGGCACTTTTTGGGATCGTTTTGCCTTCTAAAAGAACTGGACCAGACCAAAGCTAAATTAGAGCACAATATAAAGTGGACCAAGTCCTTCTGCAATGCTCAATGATATGCAGCAAGGTCAGTCTACCACCAAGTATGGGATCAGATTCAAAATCAAGGAAACCAAGGATTGTGCAATAGACAATGGAGTCCTTTGCACCTTATGTGGGATGACCGGTCATCTGAGAGATAACTGCAAACAAAAAACTCAAAGGCTCTCGGTAGCAGTATCTCTTACATTAACATGAATTATGAAAAGGGTAGACAAAGGAGGGGAACAGGACATAGGTATCCTCTTAGGAGCAATAGAAATAGGAAAGGAGGAAAATATCCCCCAAGAACTAACAAGTACTGGTCAGATAGAAGATATCCACCTAGATATAATTGGTTTAATAATGAAAGTTGATACTCTTCTGGAACCACCAGGGCTAAAAAGATTAAGAAGGATCTTCCTGCTTGGGCAAAAAAGGGTCTTATTCACCCTTTTTACAATCAAAAGGGACCTAAGTGGATCTGGTATGCAAATCTCACCTCTGTTAATTGTCAGGAATCATTAGAAGGAAAATGAAAGCAGTGGCACTTAGACAGTGCATGCTCTAGACATATGACAAGAGACAAATGCAACTTTCTTCTACTCTGTGACTTCCAATGAGGGAATGTAGGCTTTGGAAATGGAAAACAAGGTGAAATTAAAGGTATTGGAAAGGTGGGACCATCTATGTCCCAATGCATTAACAATGTGTACTATATAGAGACCAAAACATAATATGCTGAATGTCTCTCAAATGTGCGATAAGGAAATGATATACTTTTCACGGCCTCAGAATGCAAAGTGACTAATATTGTCTCTAAGAGGCTCATACTCAGGGGGAAGAGACACAAGAACGTGTACAAGGTGGATATCAATGGACCTAGTCAACCTGAGATGAAGTGCTTGAATGCCATGAATGATGCATTGTCACTTTGGCACGAAAGGCTAGGACGTGCCAACTTTTCTACAATCAACAAACTGATCAGAAAAGAGTTGGTTATGGGACTGCCTGAGGGAAAATTAGTGAAGATCAAGTGTGTGGAGCTTGTGCTCAAATTAAATATTTCAGGAGCAGCTTTCAACCAGTGGGACTAGTCAGCACTAACAAACCTCTAGAACTGGTTCACATGGATCTCTGCGGCCCTATAAGAGTCCAAGGCAGAGGTGGGAATAGGTATGTCTTTATACTTGTAGGTGATTACTCAAGGTTTACATAGACCTTCTTTCTAAAATCTAAGGATGAAACTTTTGATATGTTTGTTGTGTATGCTAAAATGGTTCAAAAGAATCTAAACTATCATCTGATGAGCTTGAGAAAAGACCATGGTATAGAATTTGAGAACTCCAGCTTCCTCATATTTTGTGCTAAAAATGTTGTGACTCACAACTTCTCAGCCCCTAAAACTCCCCAGCAAAACGAGGTTTTGGAAACAAAGTGTAGAACTCTGGAAGATATGGCTAGTACTATGTTGATAGCCAATGATCTTCCACAGAGCTTTTGGGCTGAGGCAGTGAACACCGCCTTCTATCTCATCAACAGATGCATAATTAGACCTATCCTGAACAAAACTCCCTATGAGTTACTAAAAGGTAGAAAACCAAACCTAGCCCATCTTCGCTTCTTCGGTTGTGTATGATTTGTACACAACAGTGGAAATGATGCTCTAGGAAAGTTCGACACCAAAAGTAATGAGGGAATTTTCATTGGGTACTCCTCTCATAGAAAAGCCTACAAAGTGTAAAATAAAAGAAGTAGGTGTACGGAAGAAAGTACACATGTTATATTTGATTAGGCTAGTTAAGTGGCCAAGAAAGTTTTGCAAGAATAGGTACAAATGCCAGAAGCAACTGACAACAAGAAAGAGTTAGATGATGAGGATAACAGGGAGTGGACCAGTAAACTTGGTCCCTCAGCTTAAGGTAATATGGAGAGAGAGGCACATTCTGCGGCTGTCTCTCAAAATGAAGATGGCATATCTAGAACATTGCACCTCGCTAAAGTTGGTTCCTCAAACACTACTATTATTAATCCTGCTCTTGAGGATCCAGGACATAACTGGAAGCACAAGAGCTCACACTCTCTTGAAAATCTGTTGACCCCTCTGGACTCAGGGATATCTACCAGATCAAAGCTCAGAAACATATATGCTTTCTCAGCATATGTGTCTCTTGTGGAACCTAAAAATGTCAAGGAGGCACTGCTGGACGAAGAATGGATATCAGCTATGCAAGAAGAATTGCTCCAGTTTGAACGAAGCAAGGTGTGGCACTAGGTTCCCCCTCCAGAACATCGCTCCATAATGAGCACTAAATAGGTCTTTAGGAACAAGCTGGATGAACAAGGCAGTATCACCAGAAATAAAGCTGGATTGATCATTTAGGGACATAACCAGGAAGAGAGCATCGACTACGATGAGACATTCACTCCTATGGAATGCATTGAAGCAATCAAAATGCTCATTCCCTTTGCAGCTCATATGGAATTTAAGATGTATTAGATGGATGTCAAGAGTGCATTTCTAAACATGCACCTATAGGAAGAGGTGTACGTAAAGCAGCCTCCAGGGTTTGAAAGCCATGAGCACCCCAATTATGTATACAAGTTGGACAAGGCTTTGTATAGGGTGAAGCAGGATCCCCGTGCATGGTACGATAGTTTGTCCAGGTTCTTTATAAGTCATGGTCACTCCAGGGGAAAGATTGATAATACACTATTTCTGAGGAAGAAAAGGGATCATGTGCTCATAGTATATTGATGACATTATCTTTGGAGGATTAGATGAAGCTCTTGCTACAGACTTTGCAAAATTTATGGGTAGTGAATTCGAGATGAGCATGATGGGAGAACTGAACTACTTTTGGGGCTTTCAAATCAATCAAATGCTGGCAGGCATCTCTATTCATCAACAGAAATATATCAAGGAGCTGCTTGAAAAGTTTGGGATGCTTGACGCTAAAATCAGTGACACTTCCATTACGACCACTACAAAACTGGATAGAGATGAGGTAGGTATTAGTATGGATGCCACCAAGTATAGAGGAATGATTGGGTCACTTCTGTACTTGACAGCTAGCAGACCTGATATTGCTTTCAGTGTGGGTATGTGAGCCAGGTTCCAATCGGCATCCAAGAAGTCACACCTTCAATCTTTGAAACGGATCCTGTGATATCTTAAAGGGACCATGGACCTAGTTCTTTGGTACCCTATAGGCTCTTCATTCGAAATTGTTGGATTTGCCGATGCTGACTATGCGGGATATTTGATTGATACAAAAAGCATATCAGGAATGGCATATTTTCTAGGACCTTGCCTTGTTTATTGAGCCACAAAGAAGTAAAATATTCAGTCACCCTTTCAACGGCTGAAGTTGAGTACGTGGCTGCTGCATCATCTTATGCTCAACTTTTGTGGATAAAGCAGTAGCTCCTGTACTTTGGTGTAAGTGTTAGCTGCATTCCCACCATGTGAGATAGTACGGGTGCAATGAACATCGTGAAGAACCTTGTGCATCATAAGAGAACCACCGCATTGATATCCGACATCACTTCCTACGAGACAATGTTGGAAAGAGTTGGGATTCATTGAGATGGTGTTATGCAAAACAGAGGATCAGGTTGCTGACATTTTCACCAAGGCATTAGGATTACTTTGAGAAAAATCGTCTCCACCTAGGCCTAATAAGGAGAATCTTATCCTTTTCCTCTTCATGTTATTTAGATTGAGTGTAGAATCTGTATTAAAGGACTGATGGTTTGTCTATGCAGGTACATTGTCCACAGGCATCTATAGGACTCTTTCACGAGGAACTTATGATATTAGCCATAGTGTCTATTACAGGCGGCATATGGTTGTAGTCACACCTTGTTGTTGCTTTCATCAACGGTATAGGTACGCTTCTCTCACCACATATTCATAGGATAGTCACAATTTATGCATGTTATAGTCGAAAGATATCTGGAGTCTCCCCTGTAGAACCTGGTTCTTCCCCGAGTCCATATGTTGACTTTTGTTTTGGCTGGAACCCTTACATATATGCATATAATGATAATCTGTCGTGGGATTTTAATTGTTGCCCTGCAAAAGTCAGAAGCATCATGTCAATTATTCATTGTCGCCACTTCACGTTCCCCAGACCTCATTTAAAAACATCCATTCCCCCCAAATCTTTCTCACTTCCTTTCCAAGAAAATTGTTTTTGAATGAATATTCTACTTAAGAAAAGTGAATCGCCATGGCCATCCTCGTCTCTTACTTCGACACTGACTCAAATACCACGGCATCTTCGCCACCCTAGGACTTATCTCAAGGGGAACTTTCCTCTTCCCCCTCGTCGGCGTACGGCTAGTCACCCCCACCATTGCCCAGATCCACCTCCCAGGAAACCTATCACCACCCCCACATAACCTGCCTTCACCCCTTCTTCATCTCCCGACCTTCCCCATTACCCTCCGCGTTTGCCACTTGGTATGCTGAAACCTTATTGAATGCCGGTTGATCTCCCTATCCCCAACAATGAGTCTTCCTCCTCTTTTTTCACCTCTGGCAATATGCCACTGCCTCCCAGGCCTGTGTCATTAATTCCCCTCGCCACTCTCCCTCCGCCTAATCATGGTGAGGCTGACTCTGATGATGATATTCCTCTAGCGTCCATTAGTCGGCGCCTTGTTCAAAGTCCTATGACTAGAGTTCCTCTCTGTGTTCTGTCTTTGAGTCGCCCTAGAGGTCGCATGACTCAAAGAAAGAAGCGTTCTTCCACCTTTGCTCCAGCAAGCACTAGCCGAAAATGTCTTTGCAAGGGTAATGTGCTTGTCACCCCCTCATCTCCTGTTCATTTTGATTCTTCTTCAACGGCGTCCCCTACACCTGGTTCTCCGGTCTCTGCTCAGCCTGCCCCACATCGTAACAAGCATGAGGCTTGCTTCTTAGCCATTGGGAAGGATAAGTATTTTGCTGCTAAGGTGTTTTTGCAGGGCTGGACTATTCACCAGGAGGTTCCCCAGTTTCCATACATCAACAAGTTGTGCGCCAAACTCAACACATAAAATTGGCTGCGATTTGTTTCTAGATACAGACCTTCTGGTGTACAAGGAGGAGCTTGTGGAATTCTACACTAATCTGTCAGTTTTAGAAGGAAATTTGGTCACTCCAAAAGTTCGTGGGGTGGAACTGGTTTTTGTCAAGGTGCGTTTGGGCAAGTTTTTGCAGATTCTGTCTGTTGGCTTAGCGGAGTATGTCTGGGATAAGAATGAGGATTGTGCTTAGCTCTACCTTCACTCAAGGGCGGGTCACTAACACTCCGTGCAAAGTTCTAAAGAGTGAGATGCCCCCATTCTTGAAGTTGCTATTTAAATTAGTTCATAAGGGTGTTCTGCCATGTGGGGAACGTCGGCATGAGGCAACCTACAGGTACATAGGTCTGGCCCATGCCATTGACCTCGAGGAACCGATAGACTAGCCTACTTTGATGATTCAGCACATGACCCACATTGTATCAGTGGATCCCTCTTGTTCCTGTTTAGTCCCCTTCAAAAATAGGTGATTTGAACCCCCCTTCTTCTTTTTCCCACGAAACAATCCTGCTTAGGCCCCTCATCATCTTGCTTTTAGGAATTTGCTAACCTATGTGTTCAAGGAGTTCCAGGTCCCTATTGGTGTAGGTTGTCCCTTGACTAAGAAGGACATGATCGACCGAACGACGGCTCAGGAGTGTAGGTGTTTGCCGGTATATGTTGTTATTGTTGTGCCTCCCAAGGTCTTTGGTCCAATGTTGCAGATGATGCTTGATCTTTAGGCTACCCGAGCAGAGCAGGTTCGCCTCCAGGCACAAGTAGATGATCTGACTAAGAAGCTAGAGGAGTCCCAGGCTGAAGTGAGACCTCTTAAGGATCAGCTTATTAGTCAGCAATAGGACCATAATGCATGGGTCGACACCCTTCTTAAGATGATAGGCTCTCCTACACCCTCTGCCCCTGCTCCTTAATTATTTTGTTATTGACTCTAGACAATCTCTTTTGGTTTTGTTATCATGCATATATATTGGCTAGATATGGATATTGGTGGGCTTGAAGGCACCCTGTTTTTTCTGTATATTGCTATGCATTATTTTTCTTGGACTATATCGCTTGCTCTGTGTGGATGGCTAATATTCTTAGTTTTTGATGTGTTGTGCCTTAGGTCCTTGTTCTTGTTTATCCTGTCTATTAGTCTTTTTTAGTAGGTCCACCTTATATCTTTTTGATATGTCAAAAGGGGGAAGATGGTGTTACAACAGAAACAGTTACACTGTTTGCCATCATAAAAAGGTGGAATTTGTTAGGTTCTGGCAGGTGCACTTAAATTGTTTTGATGATGATAAACGGAACCAGGTTCCCTGAGCTACATCAGTGGTTGGAAGGCACAGTCCTAATTGAAGATGGATTGCTTTATAAGGAAACCAAATCAGAGCAGGAACACGGAAAAGGAAGGCAATCAGGAAAAGGACTCCTTTGAGAAAAAGAAGTGTGTGCCTTACTCAACAAAGGAGTCATACATGGAAGGTCTCTAGGGTTTAATATAAATACAATCTTCAACCCTAAGATACACAACTTTTGCAATCGGAAAACCATGAGAGTATTCAAGCAAGAACACGGGCATTTGGTGAGAGCTTTCAAGCAAGATCTAAAGTTAGGTTTTCTTGATTGTTCAAGTCTGTTTGACAATCTTCTTAGAATCTTTGTTTAGGGATAAATATTGTAAGAAGTTATTTTTCTTTGAATGAGTTGTAATTGAGAGTGGGTTTGACTCTCAATAGTTGAGTTTGAAGAGTGAGTTGTAAGTTGACTTTGCTCGTTTGAAGTTAGTGAAGTTGTTGAAATTCTACTAGTGTAGGTAGTGGTCATTTCTCCCTGAGCAAGGAGTTTTTGCACTATAAGTTGCTTGTTATCTTTACTGCTTTCTTTGTGTATGTTGGTACTGCATATTGAACCAGGTTCACCAGCATTATAGGGGTACAAATCTTTACACACCTATTGAGTCAACAACTTCCCATCTTAATTGGAAAGTATATAAGTAGAGGAATATTTTTGTAAAGAAAATTCTTTTTCAAAAAATTTAACATTGCGACATACAAAAATTTTGGATTGGACTGGGTCAAAGCAGACATGATCATGGTGAGTCTAAGAGATATGTAATTCACATATGGGGTGGACCACATTTCATGTTTATTTTTCGTATAAGGTTTGAGCCATGATTAATAATGACAACTAAAAATCTTTAAGATGCTATAGTCATGAGATCGGCTAAATAATTTTTGGTAGAGTGACTCATTATTCAAGATGGGAGTGGGAGTTGGTTAATAAGGTAGACTGTGTAATAACAGGCAAAAGATCAAAGTTCAGCGGGTAAGGATGCTTCATGAATAAGGATTTTAGCAGTCTAAAAAATATGACGATGACTACGTCCAGCTATGGCAACATGTGTGGTCTATAAGGAGGTGAAATGAAGTGTTCAATACCATGTTTCTGAAGATAAGACTGAAGACCAATTAACTCACCCCCTCAATTATTGATGTAACCTCATTTTTATTTTTAAGTGTATACAACCAAGTATATTTATTATATTGGTCAAAAAAATGCATTTATATAACTTTTTAGCAAGTGATAAAATGGGTGGTTGTCCCATAAATCACTAAAGATAATCTAGAGAGGAATATTATGGGACAAATTTAGTCATTGAACTAGCAAATGATGTACCTTATTAGAAGAGCAAGCATTACAATATTCAAACATTTTTTTGCTAGCAACAACATGTAAAGATTTTTTTAAAATAAATTATAGAATAGGGATGACCTAGTCGATAGTGGCAGAGTTGAAGTGGGGCTTGTGGGAAAGATTAATGAATGGTTTATGATGTGTTGGATTGAAGATATGACCACTTATCAGACCATTTTTATTCCAGTCTTGTTCCAATGGTTTCGGAATATACAAGTCCTTTACAATAAAGGTAAAAGAAAAAAACTCAATAGATGTGAGATTATCTTGACAAAACTTAGTAACAAAAATGAGATATTTAATTGATAGAGCACATGGTGTGTTAGAAAGTTTAAATCAATTTTAGATGCCTCAATTAGAGTTGAACCAGTATGAACAATAGGAATTATTTTACTATAAATGATGAAGATTTTTTTTGTTCATGTATACTCTTCAAAGTTATTAGGTTTGGTAGTGACATAGTGAGTTGCACTAGATTCTAGAACCTAAGATTTTTCAGACAGTTGCAGGCCAAATGCAAAGTTAGCCTTAGCTTCAAAATGATTGTGGAACTTGGAGAGACAAATATTTATCGTGTAACCAAACTTTTGGCACAATTGAAATTTGATAGATTTCTTAAATTATCTCCTATTTTGCTGATTGTTGGAACTCAATTACTCATGATTAGAACTTCATTGTCGAGACTGAGATAGTTTCCATGGCTGATTGTTAAAACGAGGATTATTGCTATTGGATTATGGATGCATGTTGGACTTTTAAACAGCAACAACTATGATAAAAAAGGATGATTTTTCCAGATATTGATGGTTGAAGAAAATCTCGTGATGTTGTTTGAGCTTGTGAAATAATTCTTTAAAGCTCAAGGAAGAGTCTCATGTATATATTATAGCATTGACTTCACGGTACTCGAGGCCAAGACCAGTTAGAATATTGACAATAAGTTCATAGTCATTGACAGGTGAACCATCAACTTTGAGAGTATGAATTAGAGAATGAACCTCCTATAAGTATTCATCAATGATGTTAGGAGCCTTCTTGGTATTTTGTAATCGATATCACAAGCTAAAAATATAAGTATGATTTTTGTTGGCGTAAGTTGTCTCAAGGGGTTCCCGTGCTTTGTTAGCAGATGGTGATGCATCAAAAGTTGAACAATTGTAGGATTAATTGATGTCATCATTGCTTGCTGGATCAAATGATCCTAAGAGAACCGAATTTGATAACTGAAATTTGTACAGTAAGACTATTTTGGTTGTAGAAGGTGATAGAGCAATTATGGTTCCATCGAGATATCCCATAAGTTGATATAGTAGCATCACAAGTTGTGCTTTCCATGTTGAAAAATTAAGGTAATCTTGTAGTTTAAGAGGTATTTGAGCAACAAGATTAAATTGCACCACATGAATGGTGGTAGAAACTGCTGAACTACCAGCAGCACTAGCATCAATGACTAGAGCAGACATGGATGAGAAAGCTTTAATAGAATGAAATAGATCTAACTCGGTGGAGGTTATAATGCTTTGATATCATGTGAAGATTCAAATAAAGAGGTTCAAAGGATTATCTTATCGAATCTGACCAATTTAAAATAAAATGTAGACAATTATCAGTTAAACTTAAGCTAAAGCGTACGCAACTATCTACCCACACAATAGAACTAATAATTATTAGATATTTGTCCTGAGTTTCTTACCATAATTGGTATTTTCTTTTTAGAAAAAAGAAAATAGAATTTCTCCATATTTGATGAATCATTTTTCTAGTAGGAAAAGGTTTATGACTATAAATAGAGGCTCCTTCCTTCAAACTCGGTAGCATTCACAATGTAGCCATAAGGTTTTGAGAATTTTGTGTAGGGAGAGAAATGGTGAGTCACAAGTGTTATATTAGCACTTGTGTGAACCACTTTGTATTCCAAGTGAACTGCTTAGGTTATTTCTCTCGATAATATGTACTTTTTTTTATATAGTGAATTGCTCATCTCCTCTTGTGGATATAGGTTAGTTGACCGAACCACGTTAAATATTTGTGTTTCTTTATGGTATGTTTCTCATTTATCTTTATACTCATAGTCTCCTGAGGTTATTTTGCTAGCTTTCGCATGACACCTGATTCCAGCCGGTCCTAACAAGTGGTATCAGAGCCTAGGTTCGAATATATAGAACTAGTGGACTATGTCTTATGAGAAGTTCCTGGTGTGACAACAGGACCAGAGATCTACAGAGATATCTTGTGTCGAAAGTCTTCTTGGCAAAGTTGTGGTCAAGCAGCGTGTCCCACTAGTTGCTAGTGGTGGTACAATATGGTTAGCAAATCAAATGTATTATCCCTAAAGGGGAGGTTATGAATTGTGTGGTCTTGGTTTGAAGGAAGGACTGTTGTGTATGACAAACTCATCTCGCATCGGATAGAGAAGAAGAAATGTATCAATATATAAGTGCTCACCCAACTCCATTTGTATGAGGTCTTTTAGAATGTACCCAAAAATAAATTCGTGAAGGCTTGGCCCAAAGCAGACATATCATACTAATATGGAGTTAGGGTGACGATATGTGCAGTCCTAATAAGTGGAATCAAAACGAGGCTAAGAACAAGCGTTCATCTTGGCAAATTCAATTCTAGACGTAGCATATTTGATAGTAATAAAGATTTTATTGGAGAAACATTGTCCAGAGAGGTTTTCTGTGATGAGACATAGAATTTGCAAAGAAATTCAACCTGATGAAGATTGTACGAAGAAGGTGGAGCAACTTTATTTTGTTAGAAATTCAGACCAAGGGGGAGATTTGTTAGGTATTTATCCTGAGTTTCTTACCATAATTGGGGTTTTCCTTTTAGGAAAAGGAAAACAGAATTTCTCCATATTTGGTGAATCTTTTTACTAGTAGAAAAAGATTTATGACTCTGTAAATAGAGATTCCTTCCTTGTAACTCGGTAACATTCACAATGTAGCCATAAGGGCTTAAGAATTTTGTGTAGGGAGAGAAATGGTGAGTCACATGTGTTATGTTAACACTTGTGTGAGCCTCTTTGTATTCCAAGTGAATTATGAAGTTATTTCTCTCGATATTTGTACTCTCTTTTATATAGTGGATTGTTCATCTCCTCTTGTGAATGTAGGTCGGTTGACCAAACCACGTTAAATATTTGTCTCTTTATGGTATGTTTCTCATTTATTTTCATACTCATGGTCTCCTGAGGTTGTTTTGCTAGCTTCTGCATAACACCTGATTCTTGTCGATCCTAACAATAACTACTCCTAGAAATGCTTCAGAGCATTAGGAGATTATTCCAAGTACAGTACAACAGTAACAAAAAACAAATAAAATAATATACTCTGACTTAGTGAAAAAGGATAGAAGATAATTAATAGTTACACAATGTTAAGTAAATGCAGGAGAAACACTAGCAGCATGTTTAGTTCATGGACTGCATAAAGCATAATAGGTCATCTCAATTCTCAATTATACAACCAAAAATGTCCATTTGATGTTGAAGCGTTATACAAAACAATCAATGGACTACATAATAAAACGTCAAATAATCATAATTGTTCCTAATTTTGTTTAAAAACTATATGAAAATGCTTATTTCTTTAAGGATACATGTCACTGAGTTTCTAATTTATATGACATTTCAAGCTATTTAAGCAATCTCAATTTCAAAGAGAACAAAAAACAATAACAAAAACAGGATGTACCAACCATGTAAGAAAGTGCAAAATAGTGTATAGGAGGTGTTTATACACACATTTTACATTGTCATACAAAATTTTACAATACTACAGCTGAATTTTATCTCCTACAAACTTCAATCCAAGAAGATAGGTAAAACATCACCAAATTACTAAAAATTTCTTGGAGTAGCTTTAAATTTTAACCACAATTCTAAAATAAAATCCGCAACAATGGGGATTGTTAAAAATTCTACAAATCAAAAGATTCATTTTTGAGTTTTCAAGTTTTTAAAAAAATCCCAAAAATAAGTTTTAAGGTTTTCAAGTTTTACTTCAATTCACCAAACAACTCTCAGTAAACAAGAATAATCACTAATTAACTAATGCATTTTCCCTGAGTATTTCAAAGTATATATATAGATATATCCTTTATGCGATATTAAGTGAACTATTGAAATCTTTTTTTAATATTTTAAAAATAAGTGAATTTTTTCAAAGCTGAAGAAAATTGTTGTAATATTTTTTCATATTTATCTTTTATTTAATCAAGTTCTTAACTACTTTTATTTTATGATAGAATAGTTTTAGAATAACCAAAAAGGTAATAGTGGAAAACAACCTTTAATTTTTATACTCAAATTTTAATCCTAAAAAGTATGTCGTACCCCTTGAATCAAGTGAGATTGGCCGGAAAGAGTACTTTTTGAGTTTTCTGTGCATTCCATTTACCATATTTTGGATGACAAATTTATTTTGAATAACGAATTAAAACGAGAATGATGCAAACCTGATGATGACTAACTGATATTATCTCACTTGTACTCAAATCCTGCAATAAGAAACAAAATATGCATCACTTATAAGAAAACAAAATTCCAAGACTTTACCATACTTACAGTGTAAATTTAATAAAGACAATGTAAACAGAAAAAGATGATAAAGTCGTCGGTTTCAAATCCACCTCTCCATATTATATGTTGCAAAACATAGGCAATACTTAAATAATCTTATGATATGCGTCATTTGTTTTAAATAAGGAAGAAAACCATATAGAAAATTGACATGTGTATCTCCAAAAACAATCTGGAAAAGGACTATGGAGTTTAAGTCTTCCTTATTTACATTTTAAATAAGAAAATGTGTCGTGTCCTCCTGGTCTAATATGCTGGCATAAATTAAATTAGAGTATTTGGCCAACCCCTTCACTGAAAAACGAGGGGTTAACTGGCATTCAATCTACACGTAACACATCAACATGTTTTTTTATTTAGCTATACCAATATTTAAATTTAGATGTGTATAAGTGAACATTTAAATTTATATGAAATTGAATAACACGTTTAACATACATTTAGGGATCGTTTCGTGTGATGTATAACTTATTATAATTTTGGGACTATTTTATCCCATATTTTGTTTGAGCTATAAGAGGATTCTTGGACTATTTATTCCACCGTTGTCCTTAGTGGGAAGGGTTATCTCATATATATGGGATAACTTATCCCAGAATTAATTATCACGGTATAATATGTTGCCAACAAAACGATTCCTTAGGTCATCATGTAAACATCACATAGGACTACTTATTCAACTTTATACAAATTTAAATACCTACTTGTGCATATCATAAAGACAAACTAAAACAAAATTATAAAAAAATACATTTATTTATTACGCTTTCAATATATGACCCATTTTTATTAAATAGTTAACTAATATCTACGTAATAATAACTTACTAGTATTTAAATAATAGTACCCTTAAACTATATTATAAAAGTTATGATGCAGTCCTGATCCCAGACGAGTGGCTAAGCAATAGTCGGTCAACCAAACATCGTTTACAAAAAATATAACGCGTATACAATTCAAATGTCAATTTATATAAGGTATATCTATTAGTACTATATTTTAAGAAAAAATTATCTAAAAAAAAGTAATGTCAATTTATATAAGGTATATCTATTAGTACTATATTTTAAGAAAAAATTATCTAACTACACTTTTTTTTTAATTTTATGTTCTATTATTACTTATTATTTCAAAAAATTACAAAAAAAAAAAAAATCCTTTTTTTAAAAAAATTATCTTACTTTACCGAATACATCTATCTACACAATCACTCTCTTGATATTTTTCTTTTTTCATGCTTAAAATGCTCCATGTATCACCAATTACCTCAATCATTCCATTTTTAAATTTCAAATTTATTCTCTTTCCTTCTTTCTCATCCATTTTTTTCTTTCCAATTCATCTATTATTTTTTTTTCATCTACAAATTTTTAATACATATGGATGATGCTCTATTTTTTAATATTATGATTACTCAATTAGTCAAAAAAAAATGTAAAATCATTATTACCAAAAAATATATTGTATCATGATCATTGAATTAGTTCAGAAAAATTTAAATTGGATCAATATATATTAGAGTAGTGATATCTATCACTATGGAAAAATCACCTTACATATGTTATGTTGTGATTTACTTCTTTTTGAAAAAATTACTTTTGAAATGTCTAAGTATAAAATCAAATAAGAGAATATACCTAAAAAGAGTTGTCACTTAATTTTCATAAGAAATTCAAAAAACTTAATTGAAAAGACTCTAACAAAATCAATTTTAGAAATTTAGAGAAAATTGAGTAAGAGGTTTATATTACTATTTAAGAAGGTATTAGCATTTAAAGTAGTCGTTAACACACGATTAGCCGATGATTTTACTAAAATATTTGACAAACTTTTGAAAACAAATTATTATGTGAAGGAAACAACATTTTTATGTTGAGACAATTAATTTAAAATAAATTTAGAAATGTCCAAAATATGATTAACTAAAGAAAAGAGCATTTTAAGATCACTTTTAGGAAAAGAACTTGAAACAAATTTAGAAAATTTAAAGCAAGTAAAGATTTGACCATCAGTTTTGCTCAAACTGAGTAAATAAGGGTAAAGACAAGATTTAATTTTTAAAAAAAGGTTTTATTTAGTCAATGAAACCAACACAAAAGAAAATAGTTCATTTTTTAAAAATTTAATGAAGTTAATAAATAATTTCAAGTTAGAACAAGAATAAATATTAAATAATTTTAGAGAAAGAGAAATTGAATTTGGGCCATTTCGGCCTAAATTCACTACTGTCCAGAGCTAGGCTGCTGCTACATTGGGCCTTGGCCCATATTTCCCTTGTATACCAATATATACGTTGACTGTATATTGTTTGTATACATATGTATATTTACACTTTTACACCTGCGTTTCTATTTTCAATCCTTGATATTTCAACTTTTTTTTTTTTTTGGTGCCGAACAAAGATGAGGTGACTCGAAGATTGACCAACTCAACAAAATGCAAGGGTGGAGTCCAAAATGGACTTGAATAGTTGTCACATGTAAAACAGAAGGGGAATATGGGTTAGTATGTGAGAAAGGGACTTTATATAATTAAAAACTGATATTCACATTTAGCACAATTAATTTATATGACCAGTAGGTATACATTACTCATCACATGCACTCTCCAGTCTAAGCTAATAAAAATTATATACAAATTAACTGCAGTGGACCAAATTAAAAATACGAGTACCAAACAGACAACAAAACACAACAACAAATCTGGACACATATTGACTTAATGAAATGCATGAACATATGAACTTAGTGGAACATTTTCAATGGAGTTATATATTTATTTTATTTTATCCATTTTCGCCTTTTTTTGACCGGTATATTAGCTTCCTTTTCCTAAAAATGATCAAATTTGACTTAAAAATAAAACCTCTACTCCACGAAATGCAAGGCTGGACTCGAATTGATGACACATGTATCAAAAGAAGATGTAAATTAATATTCACTCATGTCGGAAGACAAAGCAAATAATTTAAATTATTCAATTGAGCAAAGTAGCCCAATATGTATTGTAACTGAAGTCATAAAACAATGAAAGAAGATGTTATTTCATCCCTTAGAGCTTGTTAGCCACTCATCAACACATTGAAATATTTTTCTGGTGTCATTATTCAATTCATGAAAGACAAGGCCATGAAATAGATAGAGTATTAAGCCATAGCAAGTAGAAATTATAAACTAGGGGACTTAAATTAGTTGTCAAATTCACACATTACTTTGGTTTTAAACAAATTACTTGAGTCTTGAGGAATGGGCAACTACAATTCAACTTCTAAGAGAGTTGGTGCCGCTAACCTTCTGGTGAACCTAGTTCACGAAACAGTATGTGTAGGTCTGCTAAAGCAGTAATCAGAAGCAAACAACTTGTAGTGGAAAAACTCCTCGCTCAAGGGAGAAACAACCACTACCTATACTCGTAGGATTTCAACAACTTCACTAACTTCAAACGAGCAACGTTCAATACACCACTTGCAACAAACTCAACTCTTGAGAGTCAAACCCACTCTCAATAACAACTCACGAAAAGTAAAAATAACTTCTTACAATATTTGTCACTAAACAAAGATTCTAAGAAGATTGTCAAACAGACTTGAACAATCAAGAAGACCTAACTCTAGATCTTGCTTGAATGCTCTCGCCAAGTTCCCTTGCTCTTGCTTAAAAGTGATCGTCGAAATCAGATTGCAAAAGTTGAGTCTTCTAGGGTTGATGAATGTATTTATATCGCACCCTAAAGACTTTCCAAGTAGGACTCCTTTCTTGAGATGGGCACGTCATTCTTTTCCATAAATGAGTCCTTCTCCAAAGCTGCTTCCTTATTCGTATCCCATACTTATTTTATTTCCATAAATAACTCTTCAACTTCAACTCGGATTCAGCTTAGCTCCACTGGTGCACATACGCCGGACCTGGTTCTTCCAAACTATTCCTGGCTTGTGTTTGTCATCATCAAAACAGTATGGTCATACCTGTACAAAAATCCTAACAAATTCTCCCTTTTTGATGATGGCAAACCTATATACATAAATAATCTCCCCTTTTTGACATCACAAAAAGATAGCAAACAGTAGCACAAGTCATAGAATCAAGAAAAAATAGCAAGCAAAAGACCAGGATCAATAGAAAACATAACAGCACTAAAACTGAGGATATTAGACATCTATAAAGCCCATACTAACGCAACATAGTAAGAAAAATAGATATCCAAAGCAAAAATATCAAGAAAGCACCAGCGTTCGCATAAGCATCCACAAAAACTTATACACAACCAAAAAAAATATTATTTGTGGTAGAAGCCAAAAATAAAAAAGAAGGTTAGCAACTTAAAGGAGTGACTAAGGGGGAGGTAGGGAAGGGTCTGTGCTTAGAATCTTAAAAAGGGAATCCACCTACTGATTATGATCCACCTGGTGCTGAAGGAACCGGTCCTTAAGTCGGGCAACCTCAGCCAGAGAGGCACTGAGCTGGTCTTGAAGTTCATCAATCCTAGCTTGAAGATTAGCCCGCGCAACCCCAGATTCACGCAGTTCCCGCATGAGCTGAATAATAGTGCTAGTGGTCTGTGGTAGAACAGGTATAGCAGCAACAACAACAAAAGGAGCAACCTAACACTCTAGGGCAGTGTCGCGATCAATCATATCCTTCTTGGTCAAAGTCCTCCCAGCATTAAGGGGAACCTTGAAAGCACGGAACACATGAGTGAACAGGTTTCCATAGGCCAGTTGATGAGGGCCCTCAGCTGGATCAGCAATGCGAGCCATATGTTGCATAATTAGAGCAGGCCAGTCAACTGGCTCCTGAAGATCAATCGCATGAGCAATGCTCATGTCATGAAATGTGGCCTCATACCTGCGCTCAGCCCTAGGTAGGATCACCTTGTACACCACCTCAAATAGTAGCTTGAAGAAAAGTGGCATCTCCGCCTTATACACCTTGCGAGGGACATCAGTAACCTCTCCTTCGTGAACTTCGAAGTCAGCAAACACCTTGAGTCCTCCAACCAGGTGTACTCCGCCAGCCCCACTATAGGAATATGTAAAATCTCCCCAAGCTTAACCTTATCACACAAAATATCAACCCCACACACCCTCGAAGTAGCTGCATCCCCAGCAACAAAACCCAGATTTATGTAAAACTCAACCATCTCAGCCTCAAACACTAGTTAGTGGTATCGCAAAACAAGTCAAGCCACCCCTGAAACGCTAGTTTGTCACACTGTTGTACAATCAAAGGATAATCGCACACTTTAAGATGGATCACCCAGCCTCTAAGTACCCCCCCTTGCCCAGAAATAAACCTTGTTGCCCTTTTTGTTAAAGTTTTCTATATGCTTTTTCCCACGGGTGGACGCAGGGAGAGCGGATGGAGAGGCAGGTGAAGGGGTGTCATCAGAGGAGGAAGGAACATAAACAGGTGAGGATGGGGAAGTAGCAACCTTACCCGGATGAACCCTCTTGCAACTAGACAATAGAGTAGGGGTGTCGAACACGTACTTTCTACTCCTAGTGAATGGACCACAAGGACGAGGAGTAGCAGGCCGGGGAGGTGCAGGCGAAGGATCCGGGCATGGGACGGTAGGTCGACGGACCTGAGCCAAAGGAGTGTCATCCTCAGTGTCAGCGGGCTCAAGTGCAGACGGAAGCATCATGGAAGAGGGGGCGACTACGGGCTGAGGAGAGCCAGGCAGAGGTGACACGACCTGGAGAGAAGATGTGTTTGTGGAAAACAACGAGGATTCATTAATAAGACGGTGAAGGGAAGGATAAGGGTCAAGAATCGGCGATGGAATAGACGACAAGTAGGGTTTGGACAGCAAGGGGCATGGCTGATACGGGGCAAGTCTGGAGATGGTGAAGGAGAGAAGTGAGGGGGTGCATTTGTAGTGGCTAGTAGCGGGTACGCTGGTGGTGAGTGATTGTGGATGGAGGGTGATAAGTGTAGCTCCTCCTGAGAAAAGTCCTGTGGTGGTGAGAGGGCGGTGGCATTAGAGTCGGTGTCGGAGTAATCTACTAGAGATGTCATAGTTTGGAGATTTCTTGTGAAGAGGATTTATTGACTTTGAAGAAGGGCTTTTTTGTGAAGGATATATGAGCGCACAGTTGATATGCGGGAGCTTTCTTGAGAGTTGGAGCAAACACCGGGATTGGATTGAAAAGACATGTACTGGCACTGCAATCGGCGTGACTCTTGGGATCCTAAGAAATGGTGATCATTGCCTATTTTGAAGATGTAGCCCTTCCCGCCAATTTGTGAACCTGATAGATGGAACCAGGTGGAAACCACACACAACGTTTCACTGGATATGTATTTAGTAAACTTGTGAAAGTGATAGAGCGGATTCGTACCTGATACTCAGCATGCGAAGGCCAGTTCCCCCTGACTTGATGCCTCACTCCTAGCAATAGACACTAAGGGTAATATCATCAGTTCCCAGTTGATGTGTCCTCCGGCAATTCTCTTAGTGCAAATCCTGCAAGCTTATTCAAGTTAGAGTGACTATACAGTGTTTAAAAAATCTAGTTGAGAGTCAAGGGGAGAGAAATTATCAAGTTATAACTATCTGATTAACCCTAAGCGGAGGCGATTCTGTTCAAACTGCTCCATGTTCAGGGCTTTGGTGAAGATGTCGGCAACCTGCTCCTCTGTTCTACAGAAAACCATTTCAATAAGTTCTTTCTCTACATTTTCCCTTAAGAAATGGCGCCTCACATCGATATGTTTGGTGCGCTTGTGCCGAACTGGATTCTTAGTTATGTTCATAGCGCTGGTGTTATCACACATGATGGGAATGTATTCCACTGGAATTCCAAAGTCTGCAAGCTACTATTTAATCCATAAGAGTTAAGCACAGCAGGAGACAGCAGCGACATATTCAGCTTCTGCCTTTGACAAGGCAACTGAGTTCTGTTTGTTGGTGGCCCATGATACTAGATAGGATCCCAGGGAATGTGCCATTCGTGAGGTGTTTCTTCTATCCATAAAGTAGCTTGTATAGTCAGCATCAGCAAATCCGACAAGATCAAATGAGCAGCTGGTTGGGTACCAAAGAATCAGGTCCATGGATCCTTTAAGTTAGCGGAGAATCCGTTTGACAGCCTTGAGATGCAATTCCTTGGGTTTGGCCTGAAACCGAGCATATTCCCACACTAAAAACTATATCTGTTCTGCTAGCAGTCAGGTATAGAAGTGACCTAATTATCCTCTATACTTGGTCTCATCTACCTCCACTCCTGCTTCATCCTTATCAAGCCTCGTAGTTGTGGCCATGGAAATATCACTTGCTTTAGCATCCTTCATTCTAAACTTAGTAAGAAGATCCTTTATGTATTTCTACTGATGAATACTAGTGCCCCTCTATCCCTGATATATCTGTAGCCCTAAGAAGAAAGTAAGTTTTCCCATCATACTCATCTCAAACTCACTACCTATGAGGTTTGCAAATTCTCTGCCTAGAGAAGCTTCAGTTTCACCAAAGATGATGTCAACCACATAGACCTGCACAATGAGTACATATGCACCCCTTTTCTTTAGAAATAGGGTTTTATCAATTGTCCCTCTTGAGTACCCATGATTCAGCAGAAAATTGGACATCCGGTCATACCATGCTCTAGGAGCCTGTTTCAGTCCGTAAAGAGCTTCGTCCAGTTTATACACATAGTCAGGATGCTCAATGTTTTCGAAACCAGGAGGCTGTTTAACATACACTTCCTCATGCAAATACCCAGTTAGGAATGTGCTCTTGACATCCATCTAATATAGTTTAAATTCCATATGAGCACCAAAGGCTATGAGCATACGAATTGCTTCGATGCGAGCAACTGGAGCAAAGGTCTCATCATAGTCAATACCCTTTTCTTGATTATACCCTTTCACCACCAATCTAGCCTTACTCCTTGTGATTTTCCCTTGTTCATCCAGCTTATTCCTAAAGACCCATCTCATGTCGATGATGGTTCGATGTTCAGGAGGTGGAACTAGGTGCCACACCTTGCTTCGCTCAAACAGTAAGAGTTCTTTCTGCATGGAAAATATCCATTCTTCATCTTGTAGGGCTTCTTTCACGTTCTTAGGTTCAACCAGGGACACATATATCGAGTATCCACACATGTTTCTGAGCTTTGATCTGGTAGACATGCCTGAATCTAGGGGTGTCAGCAAGTTCTCAAGAGGATGAGAACTCTTGTGCTTCAAAATTGTTGCCTGCTTCCTCAGGTACAGGATTATTAGTTGTAGCATTCGAGGGACTAGTGTCAACAGTAGGTGTTGTTCCTTGAGAGCCATTTTCAGTGTGAGTCACGTCTGGGTTGGGTGCTTTACTTTCTCCATTTCCTTGATCGGGTGGTCTTGGTCCACTTCCCTGTTCCGTATCATCCTCATCATCTGACTCCTTACAGGTTGGAGCTCCTGCTTCCTTTTCTACCTATTCCTGCAAAACTTTCTTGGCCTCTAGATTGGCCTCGTCAAATATTACATGTGCACTTTCCTCCACATATCTGGTTCTTTTGTTATACACCTTATAAGCTTTGTTGTGCGAAGCATACCCAATGAAGATTCCCTCATCACTTCTGGCATTAAATTTACCAAGGGCATCCTTTCCATTGTTATGTACACAGCATACACAGCTAAAAGAGCGAAGATGTACCAGGTTTCGTTTCTGCCTTTGAGTAACTCATAGGGAGTTTTGTTTAGAATGGGTTTGATCATACATCTGTTGATGAGATAACAGGCGGTGTTCACAACCTCAGCCCAGAAACTTTGTGGAAGGTCACTAGCTATCAGCATGGTGCTAGCCATATCTTCTAGTGTTCTGTTCTTTCTTTCCACAACCCTATTTTGTTGAGGGGTTTTGGGGGCTAAGAAGTTATGAATTACCCCAATTTCAGCACAGAAGATGAGGAACTTTGAGTTCTCAAATTCTGTACCATGGTCTGATCTCAGACTCATCAGATGACAGTTTAAATTCTTTTGAACCATGTCAGCATAGGCAGAGAATACATTAAAGTTTCATCCTTGGATTTCAGGAAGGTCCAGGTGAAACGCAAAAAGTCATCTACAAGGACAAAGACATACCTATTTCTGCCTCTGCTCAGAACTCTCATGGGCCAGCACAGATCCATATGAACCAGTTCCAGAGGTTTGTTAGTACTGACCAACCCAACTGGTTGAAATCTTCTTCTGACATGTTTTCTTTGAGCACATGCTCTGCAAACTTGATCCTCGTTGTTCTTCCCTTCAGGTAGTCCAAGGACCAGTTCCTTCAGAATCAATTTGTTGATGGTGGAGAAACTGGCATGACCTAGTCTCTTATGCCACAGTGACGAGGCATCACTTATGGCACTTAAGCACTTCAGCTCAGGTTGACTGGGTCCGTTGATGTCGACCTTGTATATATTTTTATGTCTCTTCCCCCTGAGTATAAGCCTTTTACACAGGACATTTGTCACTTTGCAGTCTAATGTTGTGAATAACACATCATTTCCTTTATCGCACATTTGGGAGCACTCAGTAGATTGTGTTTCAATCCCTCAACGTAGTACACGTTTTCAATACATTGTGACATAGAAGGTCCCACCTTTCTAATTCCCTTGATTTCACCTTGCTTTCCATTACCAAAACCAACATTCTCGGCTTGGTAGTCACTTAGTAGAAGGAAGATTTGTTTGTCGCCTGTCATGTGCCTGGAGCATGCACTATCTAAGTACCATTGCTTCCGCTTTCCTTGTACTGATATATGCACAATTAGCGAAGGTAAGATTTGGGCACCCAGATCCACTTGGGTCCCTTTTGATTGTAAAAAAGGGTGAATCGGGTCCCTTTTTGCCCAATGTGGGAGATCCCTCTGAGTCTTTTTGGCTCTATTGTCCCTGAAAGTCCTGAAGGTAGGTCTATCAACATAGTCAGACCAGTAAGGCACTGGAGCCTGTCTTCTACCCGACCTATTTCTGTCAGTTCTTCGTAGGTACCTTCTTCCAGACCTATTCCAGTTGGTTTCTTGTCCTTCTTCTTATTATTGAGTTCCTTCACCTGATTTTTCTTGAACTCGTAAGTAACCAGAGTTCCCAACAGTTGATCCATATTCATGGTGTCTAGATCCTTGGCTTCAATGATAGCTTTAACCTTATTTTCCCAGGATTCAGGTAACACACTTAACAGCTTTCGGATGGCCTTCCCAGTGGGGATGACTTCTCCCAAGGGTAGATTTCATTAACAATAGTGGAGAACCTGATTTTCATCGCATGTATAGTCTCGCCTTCATGCTTTCTGAACAACTCATACTTCCGATTGAGATTATCAATCATAGCATTCTTCACCTGAGAGGTGTCCCCGTGAGCTATTTCCATAGTATCCTAGATCTGTTTAGCATCTTGGCATGACGATATCTTGTTATATTCATTGGGGTTGATGCCACACAACAAGATCTTGTTAGCCTTAGCATTGTTCTGAATGGCAATCTCGTCAGTATCATTCCATTCACTGCATTCCTTGGGTACCCTTGGAGCACCCTCAGTAGAGGCGTTCTTCATTGGAATAGTTGGTCCATTGAGCACCACATTTCAGAGATTAGGATGTTCACCCTCAATATGATTCATCATTCTAGTTTTCCACCACCCATAGTATTATCCGTCGAACAGCGGTGGTCTAGACTGAGACTCCTTCTTGTGTTGTAGGTGGGGCTGCCATTTTCTTTTCGAGGTAGTTAACCTTGTTTCAAAAAGTTCTGCTCTGATACCAATTGAAAGAGTTGGTGCCCCTAACCTTCTGGTGAACCTGGTACACTAAATAGTACGTGTAGGTGTGCTAAAGCAGTAATAAGAAGCAAACAACTTATAGTGGAAAAACTCATTGCTCAAGGGAGAAACAATCACTACCTACACTTGTAGGATTTCAACAATTTCACTAACTTCAAACGAGCAACGTTCAACTTACACCACTTGTCACAAACTCAACTCTTGAGAGTCAAACCCACTCGCCAAGTGCCCTTGCCCTTGCTTAAAAGTGATCTCCAAAATCAAATTGCAAAACCTGAGTCTTCTAGGGTTGATGAATGTATTTATATCGCACCCTAAAGACTTTCCAAGTAAGACTCTTTTTTTGAGATGGGCACGTCATTTTTTTCCATAAATGAGTCCTTTTCCAAAGCTGCCTCCTTCTTCGTATCCCATATTTATTTTGTTTCCGTAAATAACTCTTCAACTTTAACTCGGATTCAGCTTAGCTCCACTGGTGCACATACGCCGGACCTGATTCCTCCAAACTGTTGCTGGTTTGTGTTTGTCGTTATCAAAATAGTATGGTCATACTTGCACAAATCCTAACAACTTCCACTTGTGGAACATTTATATCAACAAGAAGATGGAGGTAAAGTAAAGGTGACAATAGGCTATGTTAATGAGAATAAGGTGAAACAAGTTGATTAAGGGTGACAAAAGAGTTTCAACATTAAGAAAAAGTAACACAAATTTTAATTATTGAATAGAGGTGACAAATTTAAAATTGGTGTTATAATAACACTAATTTTAAAATCCCAAAATTTTATTATCTATACAAAAAACCTATCTTCCCCAATTTCATCCCTCCACACCCTTCTGCCACTACCTCCACCCCCTTCTATCACTGCCACCAGCTCCAATTACTATCAAAATTTTCCTTTTCTTTCTCCGTCGCCACTCACTTCCTCCTCTTCTTCCTCCTCCACCACAACCATCATTTCTTCCTCAATCACCACAACTTTCTCATCCTCTACCACCACCATTCTCTTCTCTTTTGCCTCCTCCACTACCATCATTGCCACTTTGTTCTCTTTCATCACCTTCACCTTCGTTGTTACCACCAATACTAACACCTCCTTTGTCATCATAACCATCTTCTCCTTCACCTCACTTTCAAAAATTCAAACAACTATCAAAGTTATCAAAGCAACTATGCCGAAGCTATTGTACTAATTTAAATAATTGTTGCAGCAACTCAAACAACTGTTAAAGTTATTGCAGCAACCCTGATACTTGTTATAATAATTACCGTAGCAACTAATGTAGTTGTTGCAGCAAGTTCATCAATTGCTGCAACAACTTCAGCAATTGTTGCATCTGCAAACTTTCTTCAGTAGCTTTAAAAAATTGAAGTTGTATCTATAAATTTTCTTCAATGACTTTAAAAATTAATCTTGAAAAATTTTAGTGAAAGTAAAACAGGTTGTAAAAATGAAGACCATAAAGAGAAAAAGAAGATGAGAGCAATAAACAATGATAAATATTGACGATAGCAATGGCCATAAAGACCATAAAGAGAAAAAGAAGAGGAATCTGTCAATATCACCTTTTTTTTAATTGAGAATTTTTTATCACCTCTTACTTAATTTTCTCGAAAAACGATGACATGAAGAAGGGTTTCACTGTAGCATATTGTTGCAACCAAGGCATACTCAAGTGTAGGCGGTCTTACAAGTAATAAAGTGACTGTACTCAGAGTCGGGATGTCGAACCTAAAGGACTTTAATGTGTCTTTTAATTATTTTTTTTAATTTTCTAAATCAATCGCATGTTTTGCAAAAGATAGTGAATCTTAATTACTGTTAAAATCTACTACTATGAAAATTTCTTTTAAATCGATTTATACCTTAAATTTGGACTTTCCTAAAAAAAAGGGGGGGTATGGGGATTTCGGGACTATAATCTTATTGAAATATATTACAATACTCCTTACTTTGGCTTCCAATAGATTATTTAATTACTGAGTTACGGGGTTGACTTACAATCATGATCTTTCAAGCTCTAATTGTCTACTCTTGATGACAACCTAACTATATCGTTGAGCGGGGATAGAGATGAACCAAAAAAACGCATTATAGTTTGTCATCCTATTCTATAATCAAATAAGGTATAGAGATAGGTGTCACAAATCTCCTATACACTAATTATTCGAGCGAGCAACCTTAGAATAAATAAGCTCCCTGTGAATTCTATCTTCTATTCATCTTCCGAACTCAAGGTAGACAACAAATATATTCTAATGTTGGCCAGACATTAAAATAGTGAAGCAAGATATGCAAAGATTAATTATGTTTCACAACCTATCATCAACCAAATCAAAAAGATATTATAATATAGTCTTGTGACTATAACCCTAGAATAGGAGAATTTAGCCGATCATAATTTGAATCACAAAAGCAAAACAATTTATGAACATTCAATGAGTAGAAATAAAGGAAGAAAATTGAACCCTAGAAAAGTGTTCTTCACAGTTCTCCTCTATTCCCGCCTAAAGAATAAATAATAAATTGAAAATTACAAGTCTAGCCTTTAAAATACTGTGTTTTCCAACTATAAATTTTTTAAAATTCAATTTATTACACCCTAACCCCCCCCCCTTCTACTACAAGAAAAAAATCAAAATTTTAAAAGTTTCTTTTTTAAAAGTAAATTTTAAAAAAAAATTCTCCGCCCTATCCTAATTCCCTATCATCCACCCCCACAAAAGAAATTAAAGTTTAATTTTACAAAATTCAGTTTTTACTCCATCCCTACCCATAACCCCCTAAACACCCCCCCCCCTTGCCCTACTTAAAAAAATAAAATTTATTTTTTAAAATATCTAAATGTTTTTTTCCTTATCCCACATCTTCTTTTTCCACTCAATTTAAATCAGTTACAAATAGAAGTTTGTTGTCACATTTCCATCTTAAAAGACATTTTCTAAAAACTATTTTTGATTCATCGACCAAACACTAAAAAATATTTTTCAAAAAAAACTTTCTACTTACCAACCAAACATGAGAAAATAAGTTATATGAAAAATATTTTCCTTCATAATAAATGCAATCTTAACCAATCAAGAGAGAATTATTTTTTTTTCTAACTTTGTCCTTTAGCATTAGTTATTCTAAAATTACGAGGTACTTAAATAGATAAAAATTAAAAAATAATAAGTAATATATTAATCAAACTATACTTTTAATTATCATGACAACTAAAAAGGAACACAGAGAGTACAATATTATTTTTTTGGAATTCGTATTTTACAACTCTAGCACATTTCTGGAGTTCGAAACCCCCTTCATACTATCTCCATTCGATATTAGTTGATCATCTTTTTAAAAATAGTTGTCTCATATTACACTGTCCTTCCCATTTTAGTTGTCATATATATTAAAACTATTTATTCTAAAATAATATATCATCAATTTAGATAATTAAGAAAGAATTAATTATCTTTTTTTCAACTTAGCATTAATGATTCTAGAATCAAGAGGCATATATATATATATAGATGGATGGATGGATGGATGGATGGATGGATAGATAGATGGATGGATGGATAGTAATTGTAAAATTACTCTATCTTCTTATTTATAATTTCTTAGTAGGAGACTATGAGTTTAAAAGATTGGATCACGGGAACTCGTGGTCATCTAACTAAATTTGGTATATTATTTGTATAATTCTTAAAGAATATATTAAATACTAGCTAAAGGAACCCATGTTCAAAATGACAGGTTGGTTCATGGGCTCTTTATAAGCATGAAGGTTGGGGGTTCAATTCCAACCATCAACATCATTTTTTTCCTTTTTTAAAAATGAAGTAATGATGCACCCATGTTCATAAATTCCTAGATTCGCCTCTGAAAATGTCCAAGTTCCAACTAATATGGACCGGAGACAGTACAACTAAAACCCAAGTGATTATTCCACTTTCTTCCTCACACTCCCACCCCCCAATAACAAGCTTGGTTTTTTTTTTTTTAAATTACAGGTGATCAAAAAGTTTTAAAACTAACAAAAAGTGACTCTGAGTCTTAATTATTGAGTAAAGGTGACAATTTTAAAAGTAGAATTAATGACGCTAATTTTAAAACCATTAAGTTTTATTATTTACACAAAAATTCTAATTTCTCCAACCCACTCCTTTCCATGCTCACCTCTTCTGCCACTACCATCTTTCCACTCCTTCTGCTCCCGTCGTCGCCCCCCCCCCCCCCCAATCACCACTACCTCCGTTGTTGTTGTTGTCATTACCACAACCTCCTTTTTCATTGTTACTGTCGTTCCACTCCTACTGCCCCATCGGCCCCGTCACCACCACCACCTCCATTGCTACTGCCACCATTACCGCTCTCTCCTTCACTGTTACCATCGTTATCTTCACCTTCTCCTCCATTGTTGTCGTCATTGCCATACCACCTCCTCTTTGACTATTGCCACCATCACCACCACCATCTTTCCTACTGCCTCAATCACCATCACCTCCTTCTATTCCTCTTCATAGTACTACCATCAATCTCCTTTTTTCCCCCTTGTGCACCACCACAATGTTGTCCTCCTCCATCATCATCATTGTCGCCACAATAATCATCACCTCTTCCTCTATATGTGTTACAATACAAAAGAGTCATCTGTTGTAACAGAATGATTGGTCATTTGTTGCAAGGAAGAGTCATTTGCTGCAACAGAATAGTCATCTACAGAATGTCATAGTCATCTACAGAATGTCATTTGTTGCAACAGAACGATCATCTATAGAATTTCTTTCAATGACTTTATTTTTTCTAAAAAAAATTCAAAATCAAATCAAAATAGTTTGTAAAAACAAAATAAAGAAAAAAGAAAAATATAATAAAAAGGATTACCGTTAACGAATATTTGGGAAATAGAAGCGACAATAATAACGGTAACAATTAGAAAGAAGAGAAGATGAAGATAGAGAGAGAAAGAACAAAAAGGTGGAGGAAGGGAGAGAAAAATTTGAAAAGAGAGAAAAAAAAAAGAGTAAGGTTGAAAGATACTGATTAAAGGGAAAAATTTTCAAAATTTAAAATTTGAAATAGGAGGAAAGATTTTCTAATATTTTTAAATTTTAGTATACACCCTAAAGTATTTTATCTCTTTAGTTTGGTTCCAACTTTAACTTAGTTAAGCTTTTAAATTGACTTTGATCCTTTTTTTGGTCAAAAAGTCACCAAAAACAAAAGCGACTTAAAATATACCTTTTATTAATATTTTCACCAAGCTCTTCATGACATCAGAGTAATGAATAAAATTTGTTCTCCTATGTATAGAAGTTTCCACAAGCTCTATCCACGTTTTTAATTTTCTTTCGTAAATTCACTTAATAAACTAATATCAGCATTACTAATGCCAACTCATATCAACATTTTTTACAGCAAAAACCAAACGCCTTCAAGACATACATCTGAGATAGTAACATTGGTGAAACCAAGTGTTGTAGGGCCAAAAATAGATACCCATGTAAGTAAACATTTAACCACTCTCTCCATCTGTTTTTACTTGTCCACTATATATTTAACAATAATTATCTATTTTGTGAAATCAAAAAATAATTTTACATTTAATTCTTAATTTACTCTTTATCATTAATTATAATTATTTTCCGATTATATTTTTCAAGACATTATACTTATTATATTCAAAAGGTGATTTGATAAAATTACTCCTCACATTGTTGCTTCTTAATCCTTGTATCAATAGTGGATAACTATTATTGAACAGAGGGAACAATATACAATATTCAATACTATTTTTATATACTATACCAAACGTAGTGTGAAAAAAAAAACATGCAATAGTAATACAAGCTTTAGTACCGAGATCATCTCCGCAAGAATTAGAGGGAATTAGATGAAATCTCCCAAAAATAAAAAAAAAAAAACTAAAACGAAAGATTCGAAAGGTAACCAAGCAGCCAATAAGATCACTCCAGTACAATGACTTGTCAGTACTGTCCAATACTTGATTGCATTCATAAATTAGGAAATACACTTTATCAATAAACTAGTGTTGTCTTCTTGAGTTGCCACAAGGAGGATGTCAAACCAGTTGGTCATACGATGATCGAGGCCATTACAAAACCAATGAAACTGACTTGTACACATTTAAGTCAACCAGACAACTAATTGGCTTAAGGTTCTAAAATTCTCAAACAGCTGGAGCATTAAGGATATAGCAAGAATGTCTAAAGATTATGTCTTTTTGAGATGATAGCCCAGAAGGATTCCCAGCAATGCAATGATGAGAACATACATAGTTGGAATACCACCACGACTTCTGTTGCATTCCCGTTTCAAGAGCTCCTGCATAGGGCAAAGCTCAAGAAGTTCAAAGACAAAATTCAAAAAGGGATATTTTAGCTTCTTGGAACCAGAGTAAGCAAATGCCACTCTTTTATGTGCCATTCTTTTCAATGCAAATAGAGTGTTGAACTCGAAACTTCAAAAACACAACGCAGCCGTCATTGATTGACACAACGGAAATATACAACAATAATAACATACCAGTGAAATCCCACAAATAGGGTCCAGGGAGAATAAAATGTACGCAGACCTTACAACAACGGAGATATGTTGAGTATACATAAGAAATAAGCATTACACCCTAGCGACGTGTTTTAAAGTTGTGGAGGCCTAGGCATAAAGCAGAAACATAACTAGTGGGCTGAGCTGCTTAGCATTGCAATGAGTTTTAGAAAAATTGAATAATCTCGCTTATCAGCAAGATTTTATATTCAAATGTATATAAAATAAGTATAAGATATCAACACTATAATTGGCACAAATTTCTCTCTTAAGAGAACTGAAGATAACAAACTTGCTCAACAAACAAAACTAATATAAGCAGGTCCATCAAAAGCCTAACCTAGAGTGTGGGACTGCTGGCTGAGTCCATTTTACCCATTCAACAGCACTACCCATAAGCATATCAGGCTAATCATGGCCCTTTCTTTCTATCCTTAAATCACTTTCTACCACCTCAGTCAATGAAATGACATGTGGAGTGGGCAGCAGTTCATGTGAAGAGATGGATATCAATAGAGAACACCTCGATAGAATTCAACAGGAAAAAGTCAACTAAGAGGCAGGAAGCTTGTCCAAGAAAAATGACGCCAATGTCAAGAATACAACATAAGTGTTTGATTTCAACACATCTTTTCTTTGCACATACCTTACCATTGGACGGACTTAGATACTTACAATACTCAGACAACATTAACAGAAAAAGGCATATTTCACAGAGCAATTGTATTATCCCCAAATCCCAAAGGCAGGCAACCTCTCCTTGCAAACCAAGCAGTAAATGCAGTTTATGCCCTCGTTTCTTTGTGTATTATATTTACTTATTTTTCTGATCAGTTCTGTGCTTTAAATTTCTGATCATTGTGCAATTGAGTTCAGCAACTTTCTCCAACACAATTCAAGTCTCTAACTAAAGAAAGAAATGAATAATCATGTGAAATCATAAATTTGCCCATAGGTAGGGGCGAAGTGCACAAGTTTTTTAGAAAAAGGAGGAAACAAGTTACCGAATATTTTATATATAAGAGCACTTACTAATTCTTGCTGAAGCTTGTTATTTTGCTTCATAAAAGAATTTTTCTCCTCTGTCAACTTCGAAATTAACCCCTTTGTCTGCAAACAAGACAAAGAACTATCAGCCTTCATTCATACTATTAAACCAATAAACGGATGAATGGAGAATTACTCTATCAAAGGTTTGGTCAAATTGGCAAACTTCTAAAAATTGGAACCACCTTTATAGTGAAACAAGTGCTCAATAAGATAACGCGAAAATAGTGATGTAGTAAATACTAGAAGTATATCCTGAGGGGACAAACAATCACCAGTTGATGAAGAAAAGAAACTAACTATAGGTATAAAATCATAGATTCATTGAAGTCAACCAAATAATGTTTGGAATAGGGAAATAACAAACCATATTTGCAACGCCTAAACAGTAACTATATTTTAAAAGAAAAGAACTATACAAATAGTTACAAGAAAGTAAAAGTTTACTATATAAATGGCAGCCTTGAACCAAATGATTCCACTCAAGAACTTCCAAGAGCACTCAAAGATTGACTAGTTTTTCTCCAATTAAAAACTCATTGCCATAGCATCTAAACTCATTAGTTGAGTGCAAGGTTAAAATCACAGACCGCATAAACTATACTAGCACGGTAGCACTAGAGCTGTAACCCCTCATGATTTTTTTTTACTAGAAGTGTTGGCATATTGTTAAAGATGATTTAACTGTGGAATTGTTCTACAGAGAAGTCAGTTCCGCTGAAGAGATTTACTTCCACTTTTAATGCTGCAATTCCAAAAGAGAAAGGTACTGTCAAAGCCTTCAGACCCAGTTAGTTTCAGGCAGTACAGATGCATTCATCAAGGGTAGACAAATGGTGGAGGCTGCATTAGTGGCAAACTAATATATCAATCCCCACTTCAAGAGGCCTAGCAGGAGTTGCCTGCAAACTTGATTCTGAAAATGCTTATTATGAGAAAAATATTATTGAATTGTGTATTAACATTATTACATAGAGACCCTATTTATAGATACTACAATGCAATCCTTTATCAACTAGATACTATATATTATGCCTGTTTCTATTCTTATTCCTATTCTAAGTAGGATTATATATTCCTATTCTAACACTTCCCCTCACGCTTGTGTGTACAAATCATATGCACCTAGCTCGTTACAAATGTAATTAATGTGAGGGTCCCTGAGAGACTTGGTGATAATATCTGCAAGCCTGATCACTTGACTTCACAAATTTTGTTCTTTTGAGAGTATCTTTTCTTCGACAAAGTGACAATCAATCTCAATATGCTTAGTTCTTTCATGAAATACTGGATTTGATGTGATATGAAAGGCCTTGGTTATCACACACAAGTTCCATCTGACCAATTTCGCCAAATTTAAGGTCTCTCAGCAACTATCGATATGTTGCTTCTACACTAGATTGAGCAACAATACTCTATTTCTTACTCTTCTGTGACACCAAATTACCTCCTACTAAAACACAATATCCGGATGTAGAACGTTTATCAGAGGGTGGTCTTGCCCAATCAGCGTCTATATACCCAGTGATATGCTCATGGCCTTGATCCTTGAAAAGTAGTACTTTATCGGGAGATGACTTTATATACCGCAGGATACGAACAAATGCATGCACAATGACTAGCATAAGGGGAAGTCATAAATTAACTTACAAACTCACAACAAAGGAGATATCAGGTCTAGTCACTGTGAGATAATTCAACTTTCCATCCAGCATTCTATACCTTTCAGAATTATGGAGTGGCTCCCCTATCCTGGAAGAAGTTTAACATTCGGGTCCATAAGAGTGTCAATGGGTCTACATCGCCTCATTCCTGTCTCCTCAAGAATGTCTAAGGTATACTTGCATTAGAAATAACAATACTTGATCTAAACTGAGCAACCTCAATACCTAAAAGACCTTTTTTTTTTGAGAAACCCTCAATACCTGAAATACTTTAGTATGCCAAGATCTTTAGTCTGGAAATGCTTAAATAGATGTTTCAGATTGTGATAATCATTGCCTATGATAACAATATCATCAACATAAACAATCAAATAAATACACCGATTAGGTGTAGAATGCTGATTGAATACAATGATTAGCTTTGCTACGAGACATGCCAAACTCATGAATTACTGTGCTAAACTTTCCAAACCAAGCTCGTGGAGACTATTTTAGACCATATAGCAACTTACGCAATCGACATACAAGGCTACTAGACTCCCCCTGAGCAACAGAACTAGGTGGTTGCTCCACATAGAGTTCTTCTACAATATCACCATAAAGCACATCATTTCTTAATATCCTACTGATGAAGAGGCTAATGACGAATGGTGGCCATAGATAAAAAAACACAAACAAATGCTATTTTAGCCACGGGAGCAAAAATATCGCTATAATCGAGCCCAAATATCTAAGTGTACCCCTTGGCAACAAGGCAAGCCTTAAGCCAATCAACCTGACTGTCTGGACCAAGTTTGACTGCATAAACCTAACAACAGCCAACAGTAGATTTACCTGAAGGGAGGGAGACAAGCTACCAAGTACCACTCATATGTAAATTAGACATCTCATCAATCATAGCCTGCCTCCCTCAAGAATGAGAAAGTGTTTCACCTATAGTCTTAGGAATTGAAATAGAAGACAAAGATGATATAAAAGCATAATGAGGTGATGAGAGACGATGATAACTCAAGAAAATATAATGTGGGTTAGCATTTCAAGTAGATCGTATGCCTTTTTTGAAGTGCAATTAGTTGGCTAGGAGCAAGTCTGCAGTAGGAGCAGCGTCTGGCTCATGACATAAATCATCTAAGACTAGTGATGGATGTGAACGACAATGATAAGTAAGGAATGGTTAGATGCAGTTGTAGATTCCTCAAAAGTTGGCATAGGCAAGACCTCAGAGACATCAGAAGGATCAAAAGATGTATAGTAAGGTTGTCATTCAAAGAATGTGATGTTGGCAGACATAAAGTATCGATCGAGATCAGGTGAATGACAACGATACCATTTTTAAACTTGAGAGTAACCATGAATGACACATTTGAGAGCACGAAGGGCTAATTTATCTTTTCCTAAAGCGAAGTTCTGAACAAAACATGTGCTCCCAAAGACACGAGGGGGGATAGAGTAGAGATTGGACTCCGAAAATTGTATGGAATATAGAACCTGATTTTGGATAAAAGATGAGGGCATTCTATTATAACAAGATGCAAGGACTACATCGCTCCAAAAACGCGGCAGGACATGGGATTCAATGAGAAGAGTGCAAGCAGTCTCAATGAGATGTCTATTCTTCCGTTCTGCTACACCATTCTGCTGAAGGGTGTATGGACAAGATGTCTGGTGAACTTTCCTTGGTGAGTCATAAACTCTTAAAATTGGGAGGATAAGTATTCTAAGGCATTATCTCTATGAAAAGTACGAATAGAATCACCAAACTCATTTTTTATTTCAGCAAAGAAACTTTTTAATATAGAAAATAACGCAAAACAATCTTTCATTAAGAAAATCTAAGTATATCTTGAATAATCATCAATGAAACTAACGAAATAATGAAATCCTAAGGTTGAACTAATTCTACTAGCACCCCAGATATCAAAATGAACTAAAGAAAAAATAGACGTTCAACGACCCTCAGTACTATGTGAAAATGTAGCACGAGTGTATTTTCTAAGTTGACATGACTCACAATCTAATGAGGATAAACTAGAGAAACTTGGCACTATCTAGCGCAGTTTGGATAGACTCGAATGTCCCAAATCTTTGTGAATTAGGCCTAGATAATCTGTAACAGAGCATGCTGTGAAGGAATTTGAAGAGGTAAGATAGTAATGGCCTTCTAATTCATACCTTGAGCCAATCATTTGTCCCATACTACAGTCCTACACGAGAAACAAATCATCAAAAAAATAAATGTCACAATGTAAGGCTCTCACCAAATGACTAACATATGCCAAATTAAAAGGAGAACCACGGACATAAAGAATAGAGTCTAGGGTGACAGAAGATAAGAGTTTGGCTTTTCCAACCCCTTTTGGTTTTGTTTAGATCCCCTTTGGCTAAAGTAATAGCAGGAAGAGATTGTGAATAAACAATATCAGACAAAAGTGATCTGTTACCAAAATTATGATCAGAAGTGTCTGACTCCATGGTCCATAATCCAAGAGTACCAAACTGTAAAACACAAGCAAAAGAATTACCCACAATAGGAACATTAGGTTGAGGAATTGAGGCTACTTGTAGACGTTTGCTTACTTGCCCCGATACAAAAGGAACCCATCATTTTCTGCCTGAGCAACATGAACATTATTGAATGGTCAATCCAACTGAGTAAGAGGATCATTAGGCTGAGTAACAAATGTTGCTGGTAGAGATGTTTGCTTACTTGCACGATTTTGAAGGGACTCATTATATTACTTTATAGCAGTAGGATCATAACTGGACGGTGGACCATGCAAACTATGACATATGTCGTGAATGTGTCCAAGCTTATGACAATAACTACACTTCGATCAAGATCTTCCAAAATAACCTCTTTGATTCTCCATACTATATGTTCGTTTATCGATAGTTTGCGATGCAAGCATAGAGGAGTCAATGGTGGGTGATAAACTATTTTGTGACTAAGAGACACAGCAAGACGAAGTAGACAAGAGAATAAGTCATCAATTGTAGAGACTGTAAGACTAGTTAAGATCTGATCATGTACTAAATCATGATCAGGAGGAAGTCCAACAAATATAAGGACTAGAAACAATGTCTGCATGTGCTCTTGTTGTTTTTCCATGTTCGTAGTGACTGGCATCAATATGTCAAATTCCTCCATGACTGCCGGTACTTGTCCCAAGTATGTGGACATATCATATTCTTGTTACTTTAAGTTGGTCATTTGAGATATCACATCATAGAATTAAGAAATGTCATTAGCGTATAGAGCACATGCCTTTTTCCAAACTGTATAACATGTCTGATATGGGCAAAACAAAGGCATCAACATGGAATCAATGGAGCACCATAGGAGACTACATAATTGAGCATCCACTTTCTCCCATTGTGCTTTGGCTTTTGTATGTTCCTCGCTACTCTTTTCCTGTTTCATTTACCCAACACACATTATTCGTTAAGTGATCTTGAACACCTTGACCCTTGCACCATAACTCAATTGAAGAAGCCCAAGCTAAATGGCTTGAACTTCCCATTAATGGTTCTGAAGTGATCATAGGGCTTGAACTTCAATCCCTATATATTTGGAGCATAAAACATCAGATCCAAAAGACATTTTTTTCCAAAATTTGAGTTGAAAATAGTAAGAAACTCGCCAAAATCTGTCTACAATGGTCTAGAACTGTCAAAATTTGCCTATAGTGGTCTGGAAATCCTGAATGCACTAGAAACTTGTTGAAAACTGCCTTGAAAGCGTTGGAACCCTAATTTCAGCAATCGAATCTTAACAAAAGTGGTTGGGGTTTGGTCGGAATTATTGGATGACCCCAACAGAGAAAGAAATTTGAAAAAAAAAATCAATCGAAGAGCCCTCACGCACTGGCGCGTGAGCCAGAGCTTGCCAAAACAATCACATCTTTGATCGGCACGTGAGGGCGCATGAGGTGGTATTTTCTAGTGGGTCTAGCTAGGCTTTTGTCGCCAGAGAGTGATTGGCCCCATAGTGGTGTTGGTTTTTACACGACACTGATGGAAAGAGCCAATGAGACAAATCAACCTTGACTGCTGCCAGAAATTAGTGCATGATGGCCTGTCGAAAGTTTCTCACCAATGCGCTGATACCATGTGAGAAATATATGAGAAAAATATTATTGAATTGCGTATTAACATTATTACATAGAGATCCTATTTATACTACAATACAATCCTTTATCAAGTAGGATACTATACATCATTCATATTTCTATTCCTATTCCTATTCTAAGTATGATTATATATTCCTATTCCTATTTTAACAGTTATGACCATGTAAATTGGCCCTTTCTTTTGGATATCCTTAAGCAGATGAACTCTGGTCCAAGACGTATTCAATGAATACACTCTTATCTGTATACAGTGTGCTTCTCACTGTTAATTAATGAAGATGCTATTGGTTTCTTTTAAGTCTCAAAGAGGATTGAAACAAGGTTACTCTCTTTCTCCTTATTTATTTGTCTTGGAGATGGAAGTGGCCAAGTTTGATGCTCAAGAA
Source organism: Solanum clarkiae (assembly GCA_011800125.2). NCBI lineage: Eukaryota > Viridiplantae > Streptophyta > Magnoliopsida > Solanales > Solanaceae > Solanum > Solanum clarkiae. The sequence continues at coordinate 5,395,863 of JAABOM020000002.1, forward strand.
GCCGAAGATATGGCTGGATCAAGAGCTTTAAAATTCAGGGAAGGGGAGGAACATGACCATTCCATATATTCTTTATGAATGACACTTTAATGTCATGTGAAGCAAGCAAGAACAGAGTAATCCTGGTGACCTTTGAAATTGTTTCCAGCCTAAAGATTAAAAAAGGCAAAGGCAGTACGTGACCTTTGAAACTGTTTAGAGGAAACAAATTCTTCTCGAGGTGGTGAATCTTGGACTGGATTAAGACCTTTAAAACTCGGGGGAGGAAAGGAATATGACCTCATATATTCTTTATGAATACACTTTATTGTTGTGCGAAGCAAGCAAAGAACATAGTAATCCTGTGATCTTTGAAACTGTTTTTGTCCTAAAGATTAAAAAAGGCAAAAGGCATTATGTGACCTTTGAAACTGTTTAGAGGAAAAGCATTCTTCTCGAGGTGGTTAACGCTATTTTGGGACAAGCTCAAATGGAGAATAGGACAAAAATTTAGAGAAGAGGGAGACTACGATTTATAACAGCAATTTTAGCCAAGAATGAAGAAAGTCATCGGAAATGCACCAGTAGAGGCACAGGAAGAAGTCGTGGGACAGTTCAGAAGCTAGTGCGAACTCACAAGGGAACTTGCAGAAGATTAATAACAACTTAGACATGTCTAAATCAACACACTTCCCCAGGAGAACCTGTTCACTGATTAGGTAGAATGAACCAATCGGAAATGAAAATAGTAGGAAGAAGCTATTAACAACAATTCCTAGACCGAGGATAGTCTTCATTAAAGGAAGGTTCATTAATCAACTACTAGAATATTTATATGAGAATCAAGATACTCTAGTGGTTCTTTTTCAAGGAGCAATTGCTAGCAGCTAATCAACCTCGAAAAGTATAGCATCCTTTCTAACTAAAGAGTTCTTCCATGGCTCCACCTCAGTATGAAGCCCCTTTGATATAGAAGATTTGAACTAACCATATTGATTGCAACTGAACAAGATCTCAAGTAAATATCACTTCGACATTCCAGATTTTTAATGACCGTATTATACATATTCAAATGGGATTTCAAAGGCTGTGACATTTGGAGGTAAAGACTGTTTAATCATCTGATAACAATGTTTCAGTATTTTTGGCAATTATGTCCTGTACAGTGAGTCTTGCCAAATGAAGACTTAAAACAAGTCATAACCTTCTATGAAATGCAACGGGCACAGCACATGTGAAGTCAGATTTGTCCATTAGCAAGCTGACTAAACTATCAGGAAAACCAGTCAGCCTAACAAAACCTTGAAAAGACAGCAAAAAATAATAGCTTCAAACATAAAACCAAATCCATTCCTAGACAAGGGAAACAAGTGGTACTCATGATTCAATTGGAGCCATTACCTTTCAAAAAAAGTGTACCGACTATGTCGGTCTAAACTAAAAATTCAATCTGTTCAATCTTTTAGAGTTACATACAAAATTTCCCATAAATCACATATCTTTAGAAAAAACTGAATAAACGGATAAACAATTATCAAAGAAAGCACCCGTATGTGAGAAATGTTTTTTGCAATACATGATAAGCAACACCCTTTCAATAAACTAACAACAATCTTACACAAATATATGAATATATGATTACCAAAATTTAACATAGAATACAATGTTTAATAAATAGTGAGCCCTAAAAGCTTAACATAGAATACAATGTTTAATATGAAACTTAAACAATAATTTTCTTTGCTTATCAAAAAACAAACTGTCGATAAAACACTATCTCAAATCAGAAAAGATGTGAACTTAATATATATACATACATACATATACATATATATACATATACATATATATGTATATATGTGTACATATATACATACATACATACATGTTCGTTTGGTTCTTTGTTCACCAAAGCAAATGTACATCAAATTTTTAAGTCGATTTGATTCAATTTGATTTTTCTTAAAATTATAATTGAATATGCAAAGCAGTGGGAACTAATTATTCTCAAAAGCATGATATTGGAATCATGAAGATCCCCTATTCATCAAACTAATTATATTAGTTGATCCTCAATAATTGCACATCAAAAATGGACAATCTAACCAGGTATATTCAGACCTTCAATTAAAAGAGTATAGAGTTGATTAAAATATCAGCTTCAAGCAAATTTTCTCCATTTACTTATCCATTAACTCATAAAGTAACTCATGTCCTCTAGCTTCCAAGTCATATTAGTCTTGGAACTCCTTGCATTCTTCTTAATTTCATGATAGTTATATTTGCAATTCATCTTAGCAACTCAAATCATCACAGACCGTTTTCTTGCTCATTAGAGGGTGACTAATAACATAAGAAAAGCTTTTCTCATGCTCTTTGACAAATAAATTTTATCCATTAGCTTTATAAATTTTTATCTAATCACATGAGTTTCATTTGTTTTAGGAGCTCTGATTGTTCAAAGTTTCTATTCAATAAATAGGACCCTTGAGGACTTTATTAGAAAGACTTGATTAGTGAACATGAATTTATTTGGTATTGTAATCTCTATCTCTATTCTCTCTGTATTTTTCTCTCTTTCCCTATCTGTTTCTCTTGTTCACCATTTCTCTCTCTTCCTTCTCTTTTCTCCTCACTCTGCTTTGATGTGGCATCTTTGATATCAGAGCACAAGTTTGATTTATCCCACTGCACCCTCTGAGTACCCATCTGAACATATTAGCCATCTTCAGTTTGCTAATTGGAAAAATGTCTTGTTCAATGTTAGGATCACCTATCATATTCTACGACTTACACTTTATAAAAAGCAATCTCATTCATCAATGCTGAATTTTCTCCAACCAGATCAAATGAGATTAGATCACTAGGACATTTTAATATTATCTGCTGGTTAGGATAAAATAGTGATAAGATTGTTTTAGATATATGATTTTATCTAGAATATCTTTTAGTTAAAAAGGTTATACTATATATTCAAGTAGAAATAGTTTTATTTGTTTTAGGAGTTTTCGATTTTCAAAGTTAAGAGGACCCTTATGTACTTTATAAACATTGATGAAAGTGATTTGGCTTTATCAAAAAAAATTTGAGAAATTTATCAATAAAAGTGATTTGCCATTGTAATCTCCTCTCTATTCCCTGTCTTATCCTTTCCCTTTGTATCTTTTTCTGTATCTTTCCACTCCTCTCTGCTCTCTATTTATTTTTCTTTATTCCATTCCTCATGACCTTTCTCCTTATTCCCTCTTGGTGTTGCACTAGTTCTAGGAACGTGTCTTGCACGTTTATCCCAAAAACTTAATCCAATCATGTCATATATGATTAATTTGATGCAATATATAGGACATAATTATCAAAAAATAAAAGAATATAATATTTAACTTGAAAAAAGAGAAGACGATTAAAAACAACAAATTAGGAACAAAGACAAGCCCGTAATTCCTCAAACTTACTCTCTTTCTCCCTAACAAACTAATTCTTTCTTTTACAACTTTATTTCGACATAAAACAAATCATATGATTTATAATATTAGGCAGATCATATAAGTGATCATGATTCTGTCAATTTTGTTACACAAAACAGAAAGGAATTGACTAATCTATGATTCAACTAAGAATCTATAGCACCTGTTCGATATCACTGATACATCAAAATACACTGTGATACACTCTAAAAAGTAGTTTTCTGTTTCATATAACAAACAACAAGATGTGATCTCATAAAATTACATAGAACATTAATCAGTCTCACCATATTACATAATGGTTCGAGGAAAAAATGAGCAAAAAAATTATAGTAAAATTGATAGATCAAGAATAAATTGCTACATACCTGATGGACTTTTGGCATCCAATGATGAAAGTCAAACATATTATATCCATTTATACAAGATGTTTCATGAGGGAAAAAAAATCAATATAAATCCGTTATTAGTGTAATTGATACTAAATGATGTACAACAAAAAGTTTGGCAATATCTAGCAATTATTTAGTATTTAATAGAATGTCATTAAGTTAATTACATAACTATACTCAATTTTTAAATTGACTATATTCATCAGAAATGTGAAAAGTTTTGTATGTTATTTTGTAACTTACAAATGAATGTGGTAAGTTTATGACTCTTTAACTTGCAATTAAGTTAGTAGGTGAAAAGTTTGTGAAAATATTTTGATTAATTAATACTTAGCTTATTAAATATTTTATAACATTTTGAATTAGGATAGGGGTAAAATGATATTTCAACTTTTAACTTTTTTGTCCCACTTTTAGTTATATATATATATGATATGATCATCAGGCCATTTACGCAATTAAAGTGGTGTACGCATGTGTGTTTATCTGCATAGTGGTGTACATTGTCAATTGGTTTATCTAATACCAAAGCAAAGCAACTATTGTCAGTTTTTCTAAATTTGACACCACGTCGTACTAAACTACTAACCCATTGGTTTATTAAGTTGATTTAAGTTGTTCTTTTGGTTTTTCCTTGAAGGCCCTTAATTTCTAATACGCTAAAATGGAGGATTTCAACAGGATTACACAACAGTAGTCAGAGCAGGAAAATGCTTGTCCTTGCTATCCATTAAAAAATGGGGATAAATTGTTACGAATATAGACTACAATCGCCAGCACCCAATCTTAATATTTTTGTCCTATTTCAGTATTTGTTGATAGAGAGATAAAGCTGGCTATTGATAGTCAACTTGTTAGATCAATTTCACTGAAGGACTCTAAGAGTAATACTTTGGGGTATGCTCCATCCTTTTAATATGTTGATATAATTCTGTCAAAAAGTATTCTCCTGAAACAGACTAAATTGCAAATCTGTAAGACATAAAATTTTTAAGTGTAATTTCCTCCAGGTATTAACTTCTAATTGCTACAGATAGGTTCCCCTATACCAAACCATTAAAAATATTTCTTGGGGATGCCAGGGGGAGGGGAGGAAGGAAGTCAGTGTCCCTCTAAATTGAATCACAAATTAGAACAGAGGCTACCCTACTAACCAAGATGGCAAGAGAGAGCTACTGGCTAGAACATAGAACAGTGACCATACTTGGACCATCCTTTTGGATAAACAATGCCAACAAAAGGCCAAAGAAACATCTAGAACAAAACACATTGATCATGATCAAACATTGGCATTGACGGAGCAACTAAGTTCATAATAGATGAAGTCATTAAGATGAACAAATATTTGCCAATGAGTGTCAAAGTGAGTTAGAAGGAGTAATGCCTCACATAATTAAAACCAACAGACACTGTTAAAGAATGCAGGAGCAATAAGTAATTAGGAAACATAGAAAGACAAATACAAGAAATCCTATGGTTTTTCTAATACCAGAAAACCTCATTCAGGCTGAAGTCAGTGAATGGTAACAATATTGACACTAGCACAAGCAAACAAGTACTTAAACATGAGGGTTACCTCCGACGAGCTGTCTTGCTGCTCAGTATATGCCCTTGAAATCTGTAGCCAAAATATTCAGGAATTTCACATTCACTTAAGTTCTGCTTTTTAGAAAGGAGAGATTTTATAATTAATAACATCAAGAGAAGTCATCAAAAAACTCACATTATTAAGCTCGGATGTATTTACAGCTCCATTTTCGGATACTGAAGCCCTAGGAGAGGAACCTTCCTCAGACCCCTCTCTCACAGGCGATGGCACTTGAGGTGGAACATAAATCACTTTCAACTTGCAGTCCTCCACATAATTCCCCGACTCCTTATTGAACTAAAACCAAAAAGTGCATATAATAAACCACGCTAGTTCTCATGATGGAAGAAGGACACTAGTTATTCTTACAATGAAAAAACATTTTACCATTTCGGGAGTAATGTCTTTTGCGGTAGCTCCAGGGGTTGCAACAACACTTTGAAGCAGAAATTTATCCTTGCATTGCATATCTGGTGGAGCCTCTTTCTGGGCTTGCATTGTAACTAAACCACAAATGGTAAAAGGAAATTACTTTCTCCATCGCATGACAAAATATATTAGTAACAACAGAGAGAAAATGATAGAGAAAACATCACATCAAACTGTATATTAGTGTCAATTATTTCGAAACATCCCAAATTAAGCATGATGAGATACCTATGACATCGCTGGAAGAGTGAGGCATGACGATTCCAGTGTTGGGCCTTACACAATACTTCTTTGGATTCGTCGTCTTCACCTAAAAAAGGAAATATCAACCTTCACAATTTCGAAAGAAAAAAGTTGCCAAGTACAGCTTCAAAATTAGCAAATTACCTTGAAAGCAACATAATTATCAGACTTGTTCGTCAACTGCATGGAGCATGAGATCTGCTTCTTCAATTCAACTATACAACAGCACAGAACAAAAATAACTTTTTTATAACAGAGAAAGTGTAAACGAATCTGCCAAGTGAAGAAAATGGAAACTGAGAAATATAAAATTTGCAGAAGTAGAGAAAGTTACAGGGGAATTGAAGCTCAACAGGATCGATTAGAAGCAACTCTCCTCCGTTACTCATTCTGATGCGATCTAGTAATCGACCGGAGAAGCGGTTTTTCGGTGCCGCGAGTTGAATGATTTTCACGGCGAGGATCTCGAATGCAGGGGAAGAGAGAGATATTGGGGGTTTTCGAAATTTGGGGAAAAACAATTTGGGGAGAGAGAGGAGGAGACAATTTGACCCAAGTGAGTGATGGGATACCAATAAGCAAAAAAGTGATGACACTGTCGTTAGTCTGTGTTTGATGTTAGCTGCGT
>JAABOM020000002.1:5402685-5456434 GCA_011800125.2 Solanum clarkiae
ATATCATTTATGTATGTATGTTATTAGGCGGCAGGACCGCAGCGGAGACCTTGTCGGCCCGCATTTTCTTTTGGTTATGTTGTAAATCATATTTATACGTCTGTCTGGTAGCTGCTGTTGTTTTTATTTCAGGTGGCTTAGTCAATAAAACAGGGGAAACTCTGCCGGATTTTCGGTAGAATCTGGAAATTAAGTTTAAGGACCTTTATGATTTATGATTGGTATGAACGCCTAATCGGCGTAAGTCACGGCCCCGGGTTGGGGTCGTGACAGAGTGGTATCAGAATACCAACTGGATTCAAGCAAGAGCGCGAAAGAAATAAAGAACTGAGTTTTCCTAAGGTTCTGTAGCCTCTCAAACAAAAGTAAAGGCGTCCCCTTATCGTTCCGCAAGACTCTACAAGACTTGTCCTTGTGTGATGAGATCACCGAACATAAAACTCTGATACCAAGTTTGTCATGACCCAAAATGGGTCGCGAGTGGCACCCACACCTAACCTCCTAAGTGGGCGAACCAATGATACTATCCCAACCTATATTAACAGTTCAACTTATAAAATACAATATTAATGCGGAAGTTCAAACTTATAAAAGTAAGAATTAGAAAATCCACTAACTCCATTACATAGCATTCCCCAAAACCTGAAAGTCATCATATCAAGGACATCTAGTTCAAATACTAATTCTAAGAGTAGCAACACCAAAATAGATCAATAAAATAGTTTATGTCCAAAAGCTAAGTGTTAGGGATCGCACGGACCCTCACCCAACCCCGTATTAGTATGATATTATATGCTTTAGGCCAAGCCCTCACGGATTTGTTTTTGGGAATCTTTCAAAAGGCCTCATACTAATGGGTTGGGTTGAACCTATTTAAATAGGTTCATTTTCTTCTCTTCCATCGATGTGGGAGGAGTTTGCATACCCAACAAACCTCCCCTCAAACTCTGACCACACACAATATCGTGACCTCTTCTTCAGCGATTATCGAATTCAGATCTTTCACCATCTTGTATCGCCACAATAACCCGCGGGACACGCTGCTCAACCATCTTTATTTCTTTTCAGGAAGACTTTCGACACAAGACATTACCGCAAACCTCCACATCGCTAGGTTGCACCATCTGATCTACCAAATCATTTTGTACCGCCATTATCACTCAACAGGACACGCTACCTGTACCATCACTTGACAGGAAGACTTTCGATAGGCACCCTTGAGATCTTTGATTATGTTGTCATACCTAGAACTCCGCACGTGTTGGTCCATTACTCCGTTCGTCTGAACCTTGGCTCATATACCACTTGTTAGGGATTGTGCGCACCCTCACCCCAACCCCACATTAGTATGATATTGTCCGCTTTGGGCCAAGCCCTCAGAGATTTGTTTTTGCGCATCTCCCAAAACGCCTCATACTAATGGGTTGGGTTAAACCTATTTAAATAGGTTTATTTTCTTCTCTTCCACCGATGTGGGAGAAGTTTGCATACCCAACACTGAGGACACCATGCCATAACTGGTAGAATCCAGTATGAGCTAGAAGGTTTGCTCACCCGGAAATCGGATATACCAATGACCAGCTAGAGCTTATGGCAAGTCGAAATCGATGAAACACTCACTGCACTAAAAAAACATGGAAAAAAAGCAAATAAGAGTCAGTACGAGCCACATGTATTGAGTAGGTATCATCGGCCGACTCCAAATAGAAATTAATATGCATAAGTAATATCAAGAAATCAATTGTAACACTTAACAGGTGGCAAATAATAATCAATAAGTACAAGTGACAACATCATAAAATAAGTACGCAATCAGACAACAATATCAAGAATAATCATGAGGACTTAGGCCTTTACACTACACTTCTTTAGGGAGATGAGTTATTTGATATTGAGTATATTAAATCACTTCAATATGATTTTCTTTAATATTATCGTGCCGGAACGTGACACATGATCCAATATAAATCGTGTCGGAACGTGACACCCGATCCAAATATACCATGTCGGAACGTGACAACTGATCCAAATATACTGTGTCGAAACGTGACACACGATCCAATATATTGTGTTGGAACGTGACACCCAATCCAAAAATACCGTGTTGGAATGTGACACCTAATCCAATTATATCGTGGCGGAACGTGACAAGCAATCCGATTATATCGTGTCAGAACTTGACACCTGATCCAATTATATTTAGTTCATCATTCTTTATCTTTACTTTCCACTTCATTAGCAATATTTCATCAATCTTTCTTTATTCTAGGCATCACTTTAATAAGATAAGTTTAAGATTATAAATTTCATCGTCTTGGGATTTCAGACCAATCACAACATATCAATCATCTCAACCACAAGAATTAAATACATAGAAAACTTCACGATAATACTCAAGAAATATCAATCGCTATGAATAGTCTTTCTATCATACAGAATAAACCATAACCTACCTCAATCGAAGAACCAATGCAATGCTAGCTAATCCACCAACGTTTTTCCTTTCTCCAATACCTCCGAACATTTCATATCTATCAAATGTATAATATTCATAAGAATACGAATCCAAAGACTCACATATTGCTATGTTTCTAGTCTAAACCAAAAACTTACTCATTCCTAAATTTTAAGCCTAGAGTTAAGTCTTAATTACTCCAAACATCTTAACTTTAATAATCTTTATATAATAAAATACACCTAATATTTGATTATCTATACTAATATATACCAAAACTTAAATTGTAAAATAATATTTAAAAGAACAAAAGTTAAACCTAAAACCAATTATGCTATAAAGTCACGTCCAGTGTTGTATTGGAGATTGAAATTTTCCATTCTCTCTCTACATATTAAATATTATAATAATAATAGTGCTTACTCATATGTACATATACAATAATAATTCTATAATGTTATGTCTAAAATTTCCAACATAGATTCAATGCTTAGGGAAAAATTCTGAAAATTTCCAACCATAAGGTTGGCAAACAGATGTATATATACGAAATAATATTTATGTTAACTAATAGGCTATAATTACTAATCTTTTAGACCCTTCATTAATTTCCACTAACAATTCTAACTGTACATACACTATTCATCCTACTAATCAAACAAATAACTAGACTTTACCTGGTAAGTTTGATACCTTCGATGCTCTTTTTCGGCAAGGATTTTGCCCTTATTCCTTTTTTTTTTTCAACTATTATAACTGAAAACTATACTAACCTATTTTAATAAATATACTATAAATAGTATAAGATGTTAAATAAATTGCCACTTTAAGCCACTAATTAATTCAATTATCCAAAATTACTCTTTAATTAAATAACGAAAGTTAACAAATAGTCCAAAATATCCTTTCTAAAATTTACGCGATAAATCTTTCATAACATAAGAGCTCTATTTCTCAGAACTATTTAACGGGTCATTACATCAGGTACCAACTTACCTACCATTCGTCCTCGAACGGTTAAAGAAGGAGAAGGAAGAATAACAAAGTTACCAAAAGCCTAAGTTATGATCTTTTAAAGTCGGTGTTCATCTCTCCATTTAAACTCCTTAAAATCATCTATCAAGGTCAACTCCTAAGAACTAAACTTTTGCATCATATTTTAGTAGATTTATAATAAGAAATAACTTTGTAGTCATAGACTAACTCATGAGCGCAATCAGAACCTACACTCACTCGATCATGACACAACCATTTGGACAAATCTTTTCTCACGTAATCACGAAAAAATTCTAAACCAACAATATTTGCTACAATCAGAAATGAATCTGAACTAATCATCTCTCATTCATAATGCAATACCATCACAGATCTTATTAAGATTTCAGTCTTACGATCAAATATTTTCACGAGCTTACATTATAAATTGTGGTTTTTAGAGATTGGACACTCATCATAGAAAATTGAATTTTTCTAACTTAACGAAAAAATGATCAAATAAACACTTAGCAAGCGATAAATTCAAACATATAGAACCTCTAACAACACTATAAAAAATAATAGATCAATAGCAGTTACCGTAAACGACCCTTAAGATCAATAGAGCTAGACCCAACAGGCCCCATATTCAATCATGTATAGCTAGAAAATGACCTCAATAATGAAATGGATCTTAAGACTGTTGGACGACTATAAGTATTCATGGTAGCTCCACCATGGTAAGTGGAATTTCTCTATGGCAAGGCTACCACAGCAGAATAAGCCCTGCCATGGCAGGCCAAAATGAGTGGGGAAATGGGTCTTAAGCCATCGACCATTTGATAGTGAATTATTAAATAATCTAAGCTAGGTGTTAACGATTTAACTAAAGGCTACAGTGACTAGACCTGAGTGAATTTCAAAAACTCTATTATGAGGAATAAGAGGTTAGGCCATGACCGGTAATAGAGTCATTTTTTGGGACAGACTAAAAAGAAAGTTTGCCAAATAAATTGAGACGGATAGAGTTAGATCTGTGGAGGTAGAAAAATCCATACTATTCTTTTGAAAACACATTTTATTCGGGCACACAACATATCTTCCACAACATCTTATTAGTAGTTGTATCTTACTTAAGGGTGGCAAAATTAAGCCCAACCTGGCTCAACTCATTGAAGTTTGGACGGGTTATTGACCTGCCCAATTACTAGTTCAACCCCATTTCAATTCAACTCATTTCAACCCATTTTAAAAATTGGGTTGATATGCAGCCCGAATTGACTTGTGAGAGATCTTGTTAACATATTTTCAGAACACTTTTTTTTTTAGTTTGATATGTTTATATAGCCATAATAAAGAAAAATATAATTTAATCAAATACTAAAATATTAAAAAAGATCAAATAAAATAAGTAAACTTAGTAAAAATCAGGTCGGGTTGGTTCTTGACCCACTCTATAACCCGTTACTCAACCGTTTTGACCCAAACCATTTTGACCAAGCAAATTTGAATTGGATTGGGTCTTGACCCGTTTGTTATCTTGACCCATTATAACCCGCTCAAATTTGACCCAGCCCGCCCAATTACTACCCCTAATCTCATTGTTGTACAATTAAAAGTCTTCTTTTCGCATAGCAACTTATTTGTAAATCAGTAAAATACACCTACTATCAAACAATAGAAAAAAGGATCACAATGACCATATATCCTAAACATTCATACGCTCCCCACTGCCATTGAATGTATGCACCATGTACCTGAATCGACAGAAGTTGCAGGACTTTGTTTAGGACACACATCCGATGAGTTACATATGCACAGCTTGGTTGAAGTCTGCTCACTCTCTTCATTTATTCATGAACTGCTCCCATTTTCCCTTCAGACTGCCTAAGTACTTCATTAGAAGACTGAGTGTTTGATTAACTTGATAGAGCTGATCCATTGAACCACCTACAGATAAAAAGACATTAAGCAGAACTTCACAAAGAGAAAAATAATTGAAAAAAAGCAAATATTGGCCCCTTTATACTGCTTATGATGCTTATATATGTATATAATAGAGATATCAAACACACTTAACTAACCATGCTTCTGAGGTTTACTACACATCAACCAGCTTTACCTTTAATAATATATACATCACTTTAAGCTATAGAATTGACTGTAAACTACTATAATCGATTAAGTGCTTCTATTCTCTAACATGCTATGATGACAAAATATGCAAAAGAAAAGGAAAATCTCTATACAGAACACAATATGCTTCTGACCTTTACAACAAGAAAAAAAATTCTGAAACTTGGAAACTAATCATTAGTCAATCCCTTCTCTTTATTTGCATTACATTAATAAAGAGGAAGCAATCTGATATACAAAATACAGGCGAGATGGACAGGCCGAGACAAGAACACATACAAGGGGATTCAAATTAGAATGTCACACCAACAATTTTACTTTGTGGCCTAAAGCAATTATTGAACCCCTTTGCCACTATACTAGAATCTTCCTTCATGTCACAGGGATTCAATAGCTTAAGTATGACAAAAACAAGTTCAGTTTTAACCTAGTTGCACAATAATATGGAAAGAGGAATTGAACTTCCTAACACCTTTAACCAGGCCCCTGATGATATGGATGGATCCACAATGGAGCAAGAGGAATATACAAGTTCAAAATTTAATTTTTTGCATATATAGTAATGTTGAATCCTGCGTCTTCTTGTGTTTACTGCTTCATACATAGTAACATGACAAGTGAGTATGACTTTTCAATATAAATGCATTAATCTTCATTACCTTTTAAGTGCTAAATCTTTTTAGATAACTTTATGATTTCGTTAGATTCAAGGTCCAAACGGAAAATTTTCAAAAAAATTTAAAAAAAGATTGTCAATTTGTTGTGCTACATGTCTGATAATTATCTAACCATCCATTTTTCAACTTTTTACCCTCAATACAAAAGCACATCATAAATTCTATACACAAAAAGTCGAAACTTTATCAAAGAGAGAGTGCTAATCAACATGTAAAAGAAGTTCAAAAAGATAAAACAAAATGAAATTTCAGAGTTAAAAACCTAAACTGCGGCAATTGAAACTACCGCCGTCTTGAGCTGCCGACCAGAAAACCGAGAACCGTCTCCAACTATCCACGAGTTTCCAGAAATTGGCAATCCTCTGCAAAAGTAACACTCTGTTGGATAGTGGTCATCCTTTTCACGATGTATCCTATTCCAGAAGTTTTGATCAAAATAATACAAATATAAAGCAACTGGCAAAGAGTCAAATATACCCCCTATTTTTGGAAATAATTTAAAAATGCTTATATTTTTTAATCTTAATATACTCTTCTAGTTATACTTTATATTCAAATATGCTCTTTCAGATATGATTTGTGCTAATTTATTCTTTTTTTAATGGACAAATGCGTGATGAATTTAGAAACAAATCTTTTCAAAAAATTCTAATAAATTCACCTAAAATCTACTCACTCAAATTCGATTCATCACTTGACAAACCTACACCTAAGTCAGTATTCGAGGAATGATGAAAAACTATTTGACTTCTATCTTGTTGTACATGTAATAACTTGTTGTACTAAATTTATCTCAAACACAAATTCTCTAGACTATATTCTTACATCTAGCATAAGTAGGAATTAATAAAAGCTCCAAGCAATGGACAAATAAAATTTTTAAATGTCCAGTATAATTCTATTATTATTCATTCTGACAAAACAGGTGTTTAAATCGCCATTTAAATAAATGGATAAGGTATTCTTACAAATTATATCCAATCTAATGTAAATACATCCCGTTAAGTAGTCATGCATTACAATCGGAACGCCCAATTCTCTAGCAAATACAGCTCTTTTGATCATTTCTTCGCATGTACCTGCAGTAGCATTCAAGTAATGTCCTTTGATTTCACCTGTTTCAGCTTGTGCTTTAAAAAGGGCTTCGGCACAAAAGCAGAAACGATCTCTCCAATGCATAAATGGTTGTGAGTTCACGTTCTCATCATTGAAGGAGATTAGATACCCCAGTAGTCCTAGTCGTAAACAATGGACACTAGAAGTTGTACATATCGACCCGTGCAGTGTTTTATATGGAAATAAGTATAGAATCCGCTTTCAATCCCTCAACTTCGCTAATCAAATCTTAATTAAATTCCCTACAAAATGCAACAGAATAATACATTTCAAAATTCAAAATTTTCTGTACTTCAACCTCTCATCGAAACTAACACCACTGTATATCAAAATAAGAACAAAGACATATTGAATGTGACAATTATGTTGAGGTATTCTGAAATTTGGAAAACTAATGTTAGTTATTCACGATACAAGAGTGATAGTATAGTTGTTGGAAATACGATTTCTTTTAGGAATCTCAAATGCACCATTGCAGTCGAATTGGAAATCGATAAGATGAGGAAAAACATAGAAATCTGATACATCATTGAAGGTAGTTCATATCGAATGTGATCAGGAATGACATGGAGTAAGAATATATTTTGAGGTAAAATGAAATGAGCCTGGAATTTCAAAGTATCAACTGTATATTAATATAATTGGCAAGACATTTGAAATGATACATTGCTTTGATGCCGCATTTGGTGAGGTTGTTTGTATTGAAGGCACTGGTCATGATACACAAGCTCTTGTTGTTGAATAAAAAATTTGTAATTTGTCTTATATCACATAATTAGAAGTAACAAACTACATAACTGATGCATAAAAAACAAAGGTGAATGAGAAGCAACTATACAAGGACAAAGCAGGGCTAGTCTCAGTAATGACGAAATATAAAATAGAGAACAACTTCAACTTTAAGAGATTTGATGCCAAAAGGTATATAGTTAATTTGTATCATGAATCTGATGCAAAGAGATTAACATGATTTGTTTATTTTGTTTATATTTTTGTTGGAAGGATACATGTGTCACTGGTTTGTTGTGATGAATCTATTATTTATTTATTATTGATAAATTATCCATGATACATTACCAGACATTATAACAGGTGTGTATTTAGTTATGAATTATTAAAATACAATTACATTAATCTTTACAAAATAATACATTTTGTAAATAAAGTTGAAACTATAAGAATATATTAAAATATATAGCAAAACTTACATATTTCTTTAAATATTACTTTATTTCCTTAACAGTTGTTGTGTCCATTTTTTAAAATTTGAACTGATCTATGTTGAGGAACATTAGAAGTACCTACATTCGTTTTTTTTGGATTGACCTGCTACTCGCGTCGGAATGTAGAGTGACTTCTTTGGTGATTTTGGAGAAGGATCAGGTTCTTCTTCGGGAACACCTTCTACTAGAATTGTTTTTTATTCCAAATATTCCTCCTCTTTTTTGGGGGAGGTGGAGAAGATGTAGAACCAACACGCTTGGACTTCTTTCATAATTGATTCGGTGGTTTAGAAGTAAAGCCCTCAAGATCTGTCACTCCCTTACTTTGTGATTGACTGTGCTTTGTAACTGATGTTTTTGGAATGCACAATGTTAAGATTAAGTAGTTGAAACAAATTGAGCTCCAGGCAGATCAAGTTCTACCTGTTTAGCTTGTTTTGGTAATATGTTGGTACACTTATACTGAAAAAGAATTTGAACTAGAAATATTATTATGTATCATTAATTAATGAACATGATACAATGTAATCTGTTTATATATCATGCATTCTAATACATGATATATAAACAAATGCATGATACATAATCAAACAACTTTGTATCTTGTTCATTAATTAATGATATATAATAATATTTTGTTCAAATTGTTTTTTAGTATAAGTGTACCAACATAGTGCCAACACAATCTGGACTGGCAGCAATTGATCTACCTAGAGCTCAATATATTTCTGCTACTAAATCTTTAACATGATACGTTCCAAAAACTTCAGTTACAAAGCATAATCAATCATGAAGTAAAGGAATGATAAATTTTGAGGACTTTACTTCTAAAACACCCGATCAGATATTAAGGAAATCCAAGCATGTTGGTTCTACATCTTCTTAACCTCCTCCAAAAAAGAGGAGAATGTTCGGAAAAAAATCGGTTCCAGTAGAAGTTTCTCCCTAAGAAGAAATTCATCCTTTTCCAAAAACACCAAAGAAGTCAGTCTCCATCCGACGCCAGTTGCAAGTCATTCCAGAAAAACCAATTATAGGTCCTTCTAATGTTCTTCAACTAGTTCAATTCAAATTGAAATAATAGATACAATAATTGTTAAGAAAATAAATAGATATTTAAGGAAATATATAAATTCTGCCATATATTTTGATACGTTCTTATTGTTCTTATTTTATTTACAAAATGTATTCATCTTGTAAATATTAACCTGGTTGTATTTTAATAATTCACAAATAACTACACAATCAATATAATGTCTAGTAATGTATCATGGATAACTTGTCAACAATAGATTCATCGAAAAAGACCAATGAAACAAGTATCGTTCCAACAAAAATATGAACAACATAATCAAATCATTATAAACTCTTTGTGTCAAATTCTCGATGCAAATTAATTACGTACCTTTTGACATCTAATCTCTTGAAGTTGCTCTCTATTTTATATTTTGTCATTACAGAGATCGCCGTAGCTTTGTGCTTGTATAACTGTTTCTCTTTCACCTCTATATTTTGTGTATCAGTTATGTGGTTTGTTATTTCTAATTCTGGAATATAAAATGAATTACGAACTTTTGAGTCAACAACAAGAGTTTGTGAATCGTGACCAGTGTTGAAATATATTTTACGATTTATCGGTTCATTTGCAACTAATTTTTTTAGAAATCACATGTGGTAAGTGGCAAATTTCAATCTAATCCCTTAAAATATGTCTTATCCGAATACATCTCCCTCTAGCCAGATATATAGCTAATGATTCATTTATGTAAACCTCAATTATGTTTTAAATGGAAATAAGCATAAAATCAGCGTTCCATCTCCCAATCTCGCTAATCAAATCTTAATTAAATTCCCCACAAAACGCAATTGAATAATAAGTTTCAAATTGTTTTGTTCTTCAACAGCTTATCAAAACTTAACTCTACGGTAAATCAAAAGAGGAACGAAAACATGTCGAATGTGACTATTATGTAGAGGCATTTTGGAATTTGGGAAACAAATATTAGCTATTCGTGATACAAGAGTGATGGTATAGTTGTTGGTATCAGAAACAACATGGGAGTAAGACTATATTTTGAGGTAAAAAAAAAAGAGCTTGGAATTTCAAAGTATCCACTGGCTATTGTTATAATTAATAAGATAGGTGAAAAGATACATCGTTTTGATGCCACATTGCTGAGTTGTTTGTGTTTAAGGCACTTGTCATGATATACGAACTACATAATTGATGAACAAAATACAGAGGTGAAGGAGAAGCAATTATACAAGGATGAAGCAACGTTAGTCTCAGTAATGATAAATATAAAAATAGAACTTCAACTTCAAGGTCAAGAGATTTGATGGCAAAAGTTAAATAATTAATTTGTATCGTGAATCTGATGCAAAGAGATTAGCATGATTTATTTATGTTATTTATATTCTTGTTGGAATGATACATATGTCACTGGTCTGTTGTGATGAATATACCATTTGTTTATTATTGATAAGTTATCGATGATACATTACTAGACATTATAATGAGTGTGCATTAGTTGTGAGTTATTAAAATACAATCAGATTATTCTTTACAAGATGATACGTTTTGTAAATAAAGTCGAAACTATAAGAATGTACAAAATATATAGCAAAACTTATATGTTTCTTTAATTATCTCTTTATTTTCTTAAAAATTGTTATGTCTATTTTTTCAAATTGAACTGATCTATGTTGAGGAACATTAGTAGGACCTACAGTTGGTTTTTTGCAATGACCTGCAATTGGCGTCGGAATGGAGATTGATTTATTTGGTGCTTTTAGAGAAGGATCAGTTTCTTCTTGGGGAACAACATCTACTGAAATTCTTTTTTATTCCGAACATTCCTCCTCTTTCTCGGAGGAGGTGGAGAAGATGTAGAACCAACACGCTTAGACTTCCTTAATAACTAATCAGGTGGTTTAGAAGTAAAGTCCTCAAAATCTGTCACTTCTTTACTTTGTGATTGACTATTCTTTGTAATTGAAGTTTTTGGAATGCATGATGTTAATGATTCAGTTGCAAAAATATATTGAGCTCCAGGCAGATCAACTGTTGCAAGTTTACCCTATCAACATAGAAATATTATTATGTACCATTAATTATTAAACATGATACAAAGTAGTCTATTCCTGTATCATTAATCTTGATACATGATCTATAAACAGAATGCATGATACATAAACAAATTTCTTTGTATCATGTTGACATGTTCATATTATTTTCGGCATCAGTGTACCAACATAGTGCAAATAGAGGCTAAACTGATAGCACTTTATCTTCCTAGAGCTCAATATGTTTTTGCTACTAAATCATTAACATCGTGCATTCCAAAAAATTTAGTTACAAGCATAGTCAATAACAAAGTAAAGGAGTGGCCGATTTTGGGGACTTTACTTATAAACCAACCAATTAGTTACTAAGGAAGTCCAAACGTGTTGGTTCTACATCTTCCACACCTCCTCCAAAAAAGAGGAGGAATGTTTGGAATAAAAAATCAATTCTAGTAGAAGTTGTTATCCAAGAAGAAATTCATCCTTCTCCAAAAGCACCTAAGAAGTCAGTCTCCATTCCGATATCAATTTCAAGTCATTCTAAAAAAATCAAATGTAGCTCCTTCTAATAGTCCTCAACATTGATCGGTTCAAATTGAAAAAATGGACACAATAACTCTGAAAGAAATAAAGAGATATTTAATGAAATATGTAAATTTTGCTATATATATTGATACATTATTATAGTTCTAACTTTATTTACAAAATGTATTCGTCTTGTAAATATTAACCTGATTGTATTTTAATAGTTCACAACTAAATACATAATCATTGTAATGTCTAGTAATGTATCATGAATAACTTGTCAATAATAGATTCATCACAACAGACCAATGAAACATGCATCATTCCAACAAAAATATGATCAACATAAACAAATAATGCTAATCGCTTTGCATCAGATTCACGATACAAATTAACTACATACCTTTTGATTATGTTTTAAATGGAAATAAGCATAAAATCAGCTTTCAATCCCCCAACTTCGCTAATCAAATCTTAATTAAATTCCTGACAAAATACAACAGGATAATACGTTTCAAAATTTTCTATTCTTCAGCCTCTCATCAAACTAACTCTACTGTAAATCAAAATAGGAATGAAAAGATATCGAATGTGACGATTATGTTGAGGCATTTTGGAATTTGGAAAACTATTATTAGTTATTCGCGATACCAGAGTGATGGTATACTTGTTGGAAAAACGATTTCTCTTATGAATCTCAAATCCACCATCGCAGTCGAATTGAAAATCGGTGAGATGAAAAAAAAAACATGAAATTCGATATATCATTGAAGGTAGTTCATCTCCAATGGTGATCAGGAACGACATGGGAGTAAGACTATATTTTGAGGTAAAAAGAAATGAGTCTGGAATTTCAAAGTATCCACTGTATATTGATATAATTAACAAGAAAGACAAAGAGATACATCATTTTGATGCCACGTTTGGTGAGGTTGTTTGCGTTTAAGGCACTGGCAATGATACACAAGCTCTTACTATCGAATAAAAAATTGTTAATTCATCTTGTATAGCAGAATTAGAAATAACAAACTATATAATTGATGCACAAAATACAGAGGTGAAGGAGAAGCAATTGTACAAGGACAAAGCAACACTAGTCTCAATAATGGCAAAATATAAACATAGACAACAACTTAAACTTCAAGATCAAGAGATGTTATGCCAAAAGGTACATAGTTAATTTGGATCATGAGTCTGATGCAAAGATATTATCTTGATTTATTTGTTTTGATTCATATTTTTTTTTACAATGATATATGTGTGAAACGACCCAAAAAAGTGCTCGAAAATGTGCCTCGAAAGTGTTCGGAATTGTAATTTCCATATATCTAAAAATCCATTAGTTATTTTGAAAGCACGACTTCATATTCTTATTCAGGGGGTCAAATTGAGTGAGGAATAGGTTTAACCCAAATTTTAGAGGAACCGTGTCAAAATAAGAAAATCACAAAACGCGATTTAAAAGGGTCAAATTTAAAGAAGCATATCTCTTAGCACACAAAGAACTGGTAGCCCACGACCTACCAACTTAAATCTCTTTGAATTAGCTTTCCAATGCACATAGTTTCACCTCATTTAGTGTTCGGATGAAGGAGTTATTCCCATTTTCGTAGAACTCGTTTGTGTAGAAATGCAATTTCCAGAGGCAAGCGACTCTCCTCTCTTGTTTTTGGTGCATGTTTTATTTTTTTCGGTCCAAGACTTTTAAGTCTTGGGCCTAAGGGTTGCCACACTTGAAAATACCTATACTTAGTCATATTTGACCCTCATATCATCCAAAACATTCCTGAATAGTTACCAAAACACTTAGCCAAATATTTACTCACAAATTCAAGTCCAAAAACCCTCATCCGGATCTAAGGAATTCCTTCAAGCCTCAAGTCTCCATTAAAGTCTTCTTCAAGAAATTCTTCAAGGTCAAGGCATGTGGTGTTGAACCATTGGGTCCTTCCACCCATGATGCCTAAGCCTCCTTTTTACTTAAATTGCATGATTTAAATGTTGATTTACTTATGAGTCTTGATTATTATAAATTTCACTGCATAGTGACTTGGGGTTTATGAAAGTATGATTGTTTTAGTATGTTTTGAGCTATAAATCTTGGACCTAATGTAAGCATTGATGAGGGATTTTGATGTATATTGCTTGAGGATGTTGCAGGGTGTTAATTGATGGATTTACAATGAATTTTCTTGCATGATTTCACTCTTGAATTGCATGGATTTACACTAGCACTACATACCCGCCAAGTATGTGATAAAATATCCGTCTAAGGTTTCTTGAGGAATTGAAGGTCCAAAGCATGTCTTATGAGTTGAATAGTGTTATGATGATTATATGATGATGAAACGATGATGACATGATGATGAATCAATTGTATGCATATAATGTATAATGATGAGAGGAAATGTAGGTATATGATGAGCTTGGAATTATAAAAGTATGTTATATATGTGTTGAATTCATGAAAAGTATCTACGATGTTGCAAGTCAATCACCTTGTTGAGAGGTGCCAAGCTTAAATTACCTTGTTGAGAGGGTGCCAAGTCTCAATCACCTTGTTGAGAGAGTGTCAAGCCTCAATCATCTTGACGAGGGGATGCTAAGCCTCGGTAGCCTTGTTGAGAGGGTACCAAGCCTCATCACCTTGACGAGGGGGTGTCAAGCCTCAGTTGCCTTGTTGAGGGGGTATCAAGCCTCAATCACCATTCAAGGAATGGTGTGCCTTGGAGTTGGGGAGTAGCTAACTTGGTCTATGACGATGGTCTATTCCTATGCATATTCTAATTCTATATAAGCATATGATTCACTAACACGTTTTACTTCAAGCATAATTCATACATGTAATATTGATAGCATGCTATCCATTGTCTATGTTTATGCATTTTGCCTATGATGTCTATATCTTGTTGCATTGCATCCCATATCCTTAGTACATTCAAATATACTAACGCATACTCTATGCCTACGTGATGTTATCATGTAGGAACCTGAGCTCCTGTTGATTCTTCTCGTGGCTAGACAGATTGTTCAAGTTAGCCTTTGGTGAGTCCTCCATTTTGGAGACAATGACTATTCTCTTATACTATCTATTAAGACTCTATTTACTTTATGATATACTTATGACTATGAGAGTGAGTCCGGTTGCTTGTCTTGGCCCCCGCTCTTATCTATGTATTAGAGGTGTTGTTGGACATGTGGTGTAATCATACTATGAGCCTTGACTCTCCTGCTATTTGTTGTTATGGTATCAAAGGTGTCCCTTAGCCCCTTTTCCCCTTTTATGTATCTTCTCTCATTGTTGTCTTATCTTGCTTCTGCGACCAAGGATGTGTAATGATATGCTAAGAGACTTGTTTGGGTTTCCTTCGGGTTCCCCATTCGCCGGTCACGTCTAGGCCTTAGGCTTGGGTCGTGACAAAGTGTCAGTGGTCTGTTGTGATGAATCTACTATTTGTTTATTATTGATAAGTTATCGATGATATATCACTAGACATTATAATGGGTATGCATTTAGTTGTGAATTATTAAAATGCAATCTGGTTATTCTTTACAACATGATACATTTTGTAAATAAATTCGGAACTATAAGAATGTACAAAATATATAGCATAACTTAATATTTCTTTAATATCTCTTTAGTTCCTTAACAATTTTTGTATCTATTTTTTCAATTTGAACTGATCTAGAGGAACATTACTATTACCTACAGTTGGTTTGTTGGAATAGACCTGCAACTTGTGTCGAAATGGAGACTAACTTCTTTGGTGCTTTTGGAGAAGGATCAGTTTCTTCTTGGGAAACAACTTCTACTGTAATTGTTTTTACTCATACTTGCTTGTCATCACCGAGTTGAATTTCACTTTTTCTCAACTCATCAAGATCTCTAAATGGAGACTTTATACCAGATATATGATTCGAGCATCCACAATCAATAATCCAAACACCATAATAATTGTCAGGAATTTGAGAATGAACCATCAACAACTTACTTTCATCCTCAACTTTCTTAGAGAGATTGGCATGTTTCTGTTCATCTCTTTGCTTGGTCCAACAATATGCTTCACTGTGGCCAGACTTCTTGCAATACAAGCACTGCAAGTCACTCTTGGGATGATGTGACTCACTAAATTGTCCTCTAACTCTTCCATGGCCTTGACCTCGACCTCGAAATCCGCCTCTTTCTCAACCTCTACCAGAAAATTAAAGGATTTTTCTTTGGAGAAAGAAGACTCCTCTTTCACATGGAATGCTTTTTCTTCAACCTTCTCATAAGATTTGTTTCTCCTATTCAACCATCTCATAAGACCTGTTTAGGCTATCTTCATGAGCTAACAAAGAACCCATTAATTCATCAAACCTATAGTCAGATACTTTCTTAGATTCTTCGTTAGTAGCGACCACATGCTTAAACTTACTGGTTAAAGACCTCAAAACTTTTGCTACAACAGTTTCCTCAGTAATTTTTTCTCCATAAGACTTCATCAGATTAACAATTGTAGAGACTCAAGACATATAGTCTTGCAGGTATTCACCCCTTTTCATGCTTAAAGTTTCAAAATCACAACATGAAGTTTCCTATTTAACTACAATTACTTTCTTATCTCCGATATATTCCTGCTGCAAAATTTCCCAAGCTTCATTGGAGGTCTCTGTTGCTGAAATTCTGTGAAAGATATCATCATCAAGGGCTTGTTGAATCAAGAACAACGCCTTTGAATCCTTTCTACGATTTTCCAGGAGCTTTGTCCGTGGCCTTTATCTGGGTATGGGAATCCATTCTCCACCAAGTCCCATAGCTCTTAAGACTCAAGAAGAGTATTTAAGACCCCAAAACTAATAATTCACCCCTTTAAGGATTGGAAGGGGCTGAGAATTTGAATTGGTGTTCACTGCAATTTTTCCGTATATGAAGATGATGGATTCTCTCTTGCATTTTACAATCTTTCTTTCTCACTCTCTCTCTGGCTCCCAGGTGTAGAAACCTGATTGCTTTGATATCACAGATTGTTGGAAAAAAGAAGACTAAAAAGTAGACAAAGAGTTGAAAAGAAAAGGCTCGTAGAAGTTTTTTAACTGCTCAATTCAACTGCATAAAAATTAGAAGAGCTAGTGCCATTTTATAGGCTTACAACTTAGCAACTAAACCTAAAAAGTAGAAACTAAAGATAAGTAGTTCAGTAGTGGTAAAACACTACTAACATCATTCCTACATTAGGCGTTCCTTCAGGGAGTGACCCATATGGCCACACTTAGAGCATCCATTCCATCCCTCTAAACACTCTCCCAAATGTATCATACCATATCATTCACAAGGTAGCTTCCCCTTTGAACCAAGGGTTGCACTGACCTGTGACTGAGAACCCTGCGCTCTAAAGTTCTACTGAACTTGGGACTTCAAATCATATGTTACTCAGAACTGGTGCACTTGCTGAGGATGGTGCATAACTATTAGATCTCTTCTAAAAGTAGTACTTATCTCCCTTTCTTTGCTTAGGCTGGGTAGGTTCATGCCCTACTGACTTGACCTTATTGCTCGAATTCTCCTCTCTATCCCTCTTCTTATCCTTCATAAGTTGTTGGGCATAAACCATGAGTCTAGAGATGTTCATCCCTAGGATCAGTTGAGTTGCTTTGCATTCATTCTTCACATGTTTACCCAAGGCAGATATGAACTTCCTTTTTCTTGCTCTCATATCCCGGACCATCTGTGAAGCATACCTTGAGACTATATTCCTTGGAAGTTAACCCTTCCTGTTTCAAGTTCACAAACTCTTCAATTTTTGTCTTCTTCAACTCTTTAGGAAAGAAGTGAGCAAGGAAGACAATATAGAATTTTCTCCACTCGGCAGGCTCAACACCTCACCTCTACCCAGTTCCAATTGATTGTACAAAATGTTCACCACATCCTTAAGTTGGTAGGAGGCAAGTTCAACTCCCTCGATCTCGATAGCATGCATGACTTTCATGACTTTCTATATCTCATCAATGAAGTTCTGGGGTCCTCCTAAACCTTAGACCTTGTGAAAATTAGCGGGTTCATTATCAAAAATTCCCTAAGCCTAGTTGCAGTGGTGCGCTCTTGGGAGCTAGAATTAGGAGCCTGTGAAGTTCGTTGTCACTCTGGGAGGCCATAAGCCGGGTGATCATAGTAATGGCTCCCCTAAACTCATCTCTAAAGTGGGGGCTAGTTGAGCCGTAGGCATCTAATGAACTTTAGTAGCTCTAGTAGCTCAACCCTTTTCTCTCATTCCCATATCAGTGGGCACTTTTGTCGGGGGATTGTCAATGTTGGAAGCTGAGGCATCACTTTGGGTGGCTGTACACTTTGAAGGCATGATTTGCAAATGCGTAATAGACAAATTAGATAGATACTTTAGTAGAGTTAGACTCTATCGCAGGAATTATAGAATATTAAAGAAGTTTAACTATTTCTAACTTCCTATAGCCTCCTGCTTATAAAGTATGGTACATAAAACACCCATAAACAAGACTCTGCTAGACACAGCTTCATAGACTCCTTAGGACACTTGAACTCTATGCTTTGATACCAAGTTTATCACGCCTCAAGTGGGTATCCTTGGCGTGTCAGGCACTTGAACCATTTTTGATTCTCCAAGAGAACTATCTTGCTTCATCATCACATCATACTCAATAGTGGAAGAAACTACTCCTTCAAAAGGCTATAAAAAGTAAACTGAATAACCTAGTCTTTATATAAATAGAAATTTTCAATAAACAAGAATTGGAAAGAAATAATGATCAACATCCTCTACTTAATGCCTATGAAGCCTCTATATTCATCTAGAGGGTGCCAAGACAATCCCTGGGGTACCTAAAAATAAAATACTATTGATACTCCAAAGAAAGAAATGAAAGGCACCTTTCAACAGTAAGGAAGGCTCACCGAAGCTTGGAAGCAAGAATTGGACTTCAATGAGGTGCTTGCTAAAGACCTCTATTACCTGTATCTGCATCATTTACAATACGGGCCGAACTATATGTCAGTACATGGAATATAATGATATTAAAATGGCTAAAGAAATAAGTAAAGCTGAAACACAAGGAAATCAACTCATATTGACAATCATCTTATTAATCCACAACTCAACTCAATGAATATGCCACTTTAAATATAAAATTATGCTTTGAAAATAGACTCATTGTTATGCACCTCGTTCTTAAAAATATCTCATATCATATCATGCATCGCTTGGGAGTTTCTCTTAACCGACATCCAATCCCACCATCTTTAGTTTAGTAATGTACAACAAAAGTGACATCATTGTCACAGCCGTCCATACATGCCAAGGTAAAAGACGATCAAACCTCTTTTGGATCCAAAATCAATGTCCATATTTTTGGGACATGAGTTTTCCGAATTAATGGAACAACTATTCTATGCTTGCAACGTAGTTTATGGGTTAGAGTTGTTATCAACTTGTGCTAATATTGATCCTCAATACTCCTCTCAAGACTAAAATATGCTCATATTAATAAATACAATCTCATCTCTTTATAATTCCTCCAATCAGACTCAACTCAATGATTTAGCAATTCAACTAATCAAGGCCATCGATCATGCTTGAAATCAACACTCAAACTCAAATGGTCATTTAGACTCCAATCAATCATATCCATCACATAAGACATGTAAGATACATAATACATATACATATAGACAAGTAATTATGCTTCTCACACTTAGTCATGCTCATGTTACTCAGCTCAGACATTCACAATCACAATCTCAGTTTCATTTAATGCATTAAGTTTAATAAAATGAAAACTCAGGGTTCATAAACGTCAAACATGTTTTTTTTAAATTTCACATAATTAGCATGTAACTCATCAATTTGTTCATAATTATGAATGAAAACTCGATAACTAGTGAGAATAACTTGAAGATTAAGTTTATGGGGTTTTACTACTCAAATTTCGATACTCCAATTCGATCATGCGGATGAAAGGGCGGGTGGATGAATTCAATCTAACACTTTAGGTAGCCTTACATACCTGAGATGAAGTTTGATGATCAATTGGCAAGGGTTTGTGATCCAATCGCATGAATCCCTAAATCTTCTCCTCCTCTCCTTAGCCCTAGCTTTTGTTAGAATTGCATAGAAAGCTTAAGAATGAGTTTAAAAACACTTCTTAAGTCAAAAAAGACTTGTATAAGATGTGGGTAAAATGACTTGTATAAGACATTACTTAAGTTTGGGAGGGGTGGGGAAATGTCTGGAATGCCAAGTAAAAAAATAAAAATTTTGCACTGTTGGGGAATAAGTCCGCAGCATGGACTTGGTCTCTCACGGTACATTTTCTCCAAAAATTTCCTAATCGATTTTCCAATCTCGTAGAAAATAGTAGAGCAACAGTTAAGTGCAACTTCATGACAAGTCCGCTATGCAGACCTATCACACAGTTTTTTGGAATTGCATCTTTACCTCGAAAAGTTATTTTTTGATTCGGTTGCTCTAAAATTCAACTAAGACCATTTTTCAACACAATGTTTTGTATTGATTGCGGTTGCATCCTCAGATTTGCTGAAAAAGTTTGGAAAGATGCGTTATGAAAACTTTCTCACGTCTAGGGTTATTTTGGTATTTTTATAGGGTGTAACACATAACATGCTCGATAGGGCATGAGTTCTAGTATCATAAGCTTTTCCTCATAGGAACGTCCGAAAATTTGATCAATTACTCTTCGTGCTTTGTCAATAAACATAGATATGTGGTCACCTAAAGCATATACGTCTGCTTTTTTCTCCTTTAGAATAAGGTTTGCCTTCTGCTATTGAATCATAAGCAGCTAGATTTTTTAATTAATATTAATGATGAGATCTATTATCGTTTTTTTCATGTCCTCTAAAATTTAATGTAGGTTCAAATTCTCTCAATTTGTGGCCTATCATACCATATATTATATAAATAGGCAAATAGTCTTTTCCATTACTGATAGCAATAGTATGACTGATCATTGTGGGTATAATGGTAGATGCCCAGGATGAAGTTATTATTATTTCTTTTTTTTTCTTTGGTGTTCGGCTTACCAATTTTTCTTAAAAAATGATTGGCTATAATGGGATTTTTTAGCGAACGTTTCACAAGCTTAGTCCCATTCTTTTTGTAAACTTTTTTGTGAAACAAAGAATTCAATTCAATTTCTCTCCTATTTACTACGACGATGAAACATCAAATTATCACTATATTGGTTCCTTTTTCTACTTCTTCATCCAAGTGCAGGATAACCCCAAGGGGTTGTGCGATTTCTCTACCAATTGGCGCTCTCCCTTTATCACCCCCATAGGGATGGTCTACAGGGTTCATAACTACTCCTCTTATTATAATACACTTATCTACCAATGCTTACATTTGGCTCTACCCAAACGTTTCTTGTTCATCCCAAGAATCTCCACTTGTCCGACTATTGTTGAGCAATTTTTGGATATCAAAGGGACCCCTAGAAGGTAATTTTAATGTGGCCGATTTTCCTTTGCAATCAGTTTCACTACAGCACCCACTGCTCTAGCTAATTTTCCATCCTTTCCAAGTGTGATTTCTATGTTATGTATGGCAGTGCCTATGGGCGTATTAGTTGAAGTAGATTCTTCTTTTGATCAATCAAAATCCCTTCCCAAATTGTACAGGCTTCTTCCACAGCATATGACTTTTTGGATGTAGATGATGATATCTATACATATGGATCTGATGTATATATATCATAGAATAAAGCATCACATGGGTGGATATATATATATATGAGATTACAAATATGCTGAATCACTCATGTAAGGATGGAAAGGGGGGGCGCGGATTTAGAGCTCTGTGGGGTGTGGCTGGTGTGGGGCGAGTTGAAATAATTACTTTTAAAACTAATGCGGGGCGGGAGTGGTGTGGGTGTAAAGAACCAAATAGGAATTTGAAAAAAAAACTAAATCTTCGTAATTAGTAAAAATCAAAGCTGTAAACTTTTTATATTAAATATTGACTTTAATTTTTTTGTTCTAAAATTTAAAGTAGACATGTTTAATAAATTATTAGTTGTTGAATGTTAGTTAGAAACTATTAATTAATGATTAAGAAATAATTGTTGAAGTTTCAACTAAAAATAGTCAATTAGTTGTTGAGATGTTAATTAGTGAAAAATTAATAAAAATACATATTTTTCAAATCAAATTCACATAAAAATAAAAGAACTTAAAAATTTAAGCGAGGCAACTTTACGCGGGGTGGGTTGAAAATGAAAACAATCATCAGGGGCGGGGAGGTTTAAAAAATTTATGGTTGAGCTCGACCCCTCCCGTCCCCCCCCCCCTAATTGCCATCCCTATACTCATATTATGATCTTTTACATCTTGGGTCTTCCCTTTCCATCTTCTGGCTTTTATTCTACATGTAGCATTCAATCTGAATGACTATGAAATTATGTTGATATTTCCATATATTATGGGTAATGTGGGAGACATCTTTTTTTTTCCTAGGGAATCTTTAGAATTCTCACTGCTTAACTTTCAATTCACCTCTGACCATCAAATGAAATGTGAATAATCTGTTCTCCTCTTTTTGGAAGAAGGGGTGCTTCCGGTTCTACTGGTGCTTGAAGCAATTTTGTCTTCTCCATATTAGTATATCCCTAGAGTCAATAATTTGATATGAGGAATTACTGATTTGCCATTACTCTTTAGCTTTCTATTGAGGTCTATCTTGCGGAGCTACTCAAATTAGATCAATGATCGATTTCTAGGTTTCTTCGTAAACTAATTGATTATTTCCAATTACGTAAATCAATAGTTCAATCCATACTCAAAGGTAGGGCATTTTCAGTTTTTATAGGAACTTCTGTACCAGAAATAATAATATCTTCAATTTTAGCCCCTTTGGGATGTAAAAATAGATCTCTTCTCACCATTCCCATAGTGTATGAGGCAAATGTATGTATTTCTATTAAGGTCGTATTCTATTGTCACAATTTTAACATATATGTTTATTTTTTTACTTCACCATTGTCACGGCCCAAGCCTAGGGCCTAGACATGATACGGCGAATAGGAACCCGAAGGGACCCAAACAAGCCTCTTAGCATATCAATCACACATCCTTGGTCGCGGAAGCAAAGTAAACAATAACAAGAGGTATAATAAAAAGTGAAGAGGGACTAAGTAAAGTCTTTGATAATCATTAAAGGATTAAAGAGTCAAATTCAAGAATAAGCACATCATAATATCCAACAATACCTCTAACATAGAATGGAGCAGGGGCCAAGACACTTTTTGGGCTCACCCTCATAGTAGTAAATGTTCAACATAAACAAGTCTCAAAATAACATGAGTAATAAAGATAGTGTCCTTGGACTTGAGGACTCACCAAAGCTTGCTTCAAAAGATCGTACTAGCCACGTGGAGGATGATCAAATGGTCCTCCGGTCCCTACATGGTAATATCATATAGGCATAGAGTATGCCTTAGTACGTTTGTATGTACTAAGTATGTAGGATGCAATGCAATAAGACATAAGCCAATATAGTCAAAATGCGTAATATTAAGTAATAGATAATTGTAACCTCAATATGGCATGCATGATGAATGCGAGAAGTAAAACATGCTTGTAAATCATTCAACTTGCATAGAACATAATACATGTGTGGGAAGAGACCCTAACTGACAAAAGTAAGACCAAGCTAGTTATAACTTGGAATCTCGATAATTACCCCTTATCGGTGAAGAGGTGGTGTACTTGCCAAAGTAAATTATACTTTACCTTATGGGAGCCAGTCCCTTTTCGGAGAAGTAACCCCCTTATGGGAACCCGTCCCATTTCGGGGTGGATTTCATGATAAAGTGCACTAAATGGATCCACTAGTATAGCAAGGGTAAAATATAATCTTATGTTGGAACATAGTTTGAGGAAAGGAATACGGACCCTTGAAGATAGTCCACGCCAACATCCAAACCATCGGTCCTAAGTATAATCCCAAGGAATACCTGAAATAATTATACTTTAATCATAACACGAATATATTGTAAGAATATGACTTGAGTAGCTCTTAAACATGTTCGACCCCTAATGGTAAGCCTAACTTGAAATATAAGAGTAGATCATAATCATATATGAACCCTTGCTTTAACATGAATGGCTCACAGGAGGTAAAATTCTTGAAATAGGGCTAAACTTGATACTTGCAACATTATAGATATGTTCCATGAATTCAATACATACTTGAAAGCCCTTAATCATCATATAGTCACTTGACTTGTAAATAATGAAATAGATCATTAATAACTTGAGAATTCATAACCTGATATTTCATCAAACACTTGGTTAGTTCATGATACTAGTTCAAAATCATGCAATTCGAGAGTGAAATAAGATGAGAAAACTTAATGCAAATCAACCAACCAATTCATCAAACACTTGGTGGGTTTACGATACTCACTCAAAATAATGCAATTACAGAGTGAAATAAGATGACAAAACTTAATGCAAATCAGCCCACCAACATGTAGTAAAACCCCCATGTAAGGTACCTTGAAATCCTACATCAAATCTTATAATAGATGATAGTTTCATAGCTCAAAACAAGTATAGTCTCAATTGATATAATCAAATGGTATAAGCTAGAAATAGATAGTCATGCATAATCTATCAATATTTCATAAAACTCCAATATAATTATGCTCATAATTCATAATAAGAAATATCCATATGTAATACAACTTGAAAACATGTAATTTTCAAAAAAAGGAACATTGGGCTCCATGGGTGAAATGACCCAATGGATGAAACCCATATACCTCAAACTTGGGTTTTCTTGAGATGAGCTTGAAGAGAACTTAGAGCTTGAAGAGAATCTTTGGGTTCCAAAGTTAAGCTAGAAATCCTTGAAATTGGAGTGAGATATTTGGTTAAGTCTCGGAGAGGTTTTTATGAGGGTTTTGAGTGATATAGAGTTGAAAAATGGCTAAGTATGGTGTTTTCACGCATAAGTGAGCATTTTCAAAGTACATTTTTGGGGTGTTTTGATATCTCCCCCTTGGGAACATTCATCCCCAAATGTCAAAGAAACATGCATAAGAAAAGTAATCATAAGATTTCATCCCAACATGAATGCAACAAACACATTTAAACATCATTTTCAAAAAGTTTCAACATGAATGTCAAAAATATCATAAACTTGTTACCATGAACATGAATGCATGCAAAATGGCATGAGGGCTGAACCTTAAGACTTGAAATTATATAGGGGGCGTAAATCAGTACCTTCGATTTGAGTAGAGTAGAAGAGATATGGATATCGCTTTTTCATGTCGCCTCGGCTTTCCATGTGTCACTTTCAACTTGTTGGTTCCTCTATAGGACCTTGATGGAAAGTACATCTTTGTTTCTCAACCTATTTACTTGTATATCAAAAATTTCCTTTGAGACCTCCTCGTAGGTCAAATTATCTCCTACGACAGCCACAACATCCAAGGGCACTACAGCACTTGGGTCACCCACACACTTCCTCAACATGGATATATGGAACACCGGATGAACCATATTCATCTCCATAGGCAACTACAACTTATATGCAACCTTACCCACTCTCCTCAAAACTTTATAGGGACCCACAAATCTTCAGTTCAATTTCCCTTTCTTGCTAAACCGAATGACACCCTTCATGGGTGAGACTTTCAAATAGACCCAATCACGAAACTAAAACATAAGATCTCTTCTCCTCACATCGGAATAGGACCTTTTTCCACTTTGGGCTGTTTCCAATCTCTCCCTTATCAAGGTCAGCTTCTCCAAGGCTTCCATGACCAAATCTGGACCTAGAAAACCCATTTGCCCCACTTCAAACCACCTAATCGATGATCTACAATGCTTACCATAAAGAGCTTCAAAGGGAGTCATACCAATGATTGAGTGGTAGCTATTGTTGTAAGAAAACTCAATGAGTGGAAGATCTTCATCCCAACTACCCTTCAACTCCAAAACTAAGAATATCTTCAATAGTTTGGATAGTCCTCACGGGTTAACCATCCATTTGAGGATGAAAAACCATGCTAACCTTAACCTTGTTACCGAGATCCCTTTGAAATGACCTCCAAAAGTGAAGTGAATTGAGCACCCCGATCTGAAATAATGGACAAGGGAACCCCATGCAATCTTACCAACTCATGAATGTACAACTTGGCATAATCTTTGGAAACATGAGTAGTTTTGACCGGTAGTAAGTGACTCGACTTTGTCATTCTATCCACAACAACACAAATAGAGTCAAAATGTTTCCTAGTCTTAGGCAACCTAACCACAAAATCCATATTGATCTCTTCCCACTTCCAAGTAGGACTCTCTATGTCTTGGGATAGGGCACCCAAACTTTGATGTTTGGCTTTCACTTGTTGTCAATTGTGACATCCGAATATGAACTTGTCAATCTCTCTCTTCATACCACCCCACCAATACTCCTCCCTCAAGTCTCTATACATCTTTGTAGAACTGGAGTGAATAAAGTAGGATGAATTATGTGCCTCCTTCAAGATCATCTCTTTCAATTCATCCACATTTGGCAATACAATCTATCTTGGTACCTAATGACATCATCTCCCCCATGGGAGAAAACTTCCACTTTACCATCTCTCGCCAAGGCCTTCAACTCTAGCAATGTAGGGTTAAAATCTTGTTTTGTCTTTACCTCCTCAATCAAGGAAGATTTAGAACCATCAACCAACATTACACCACCATTATCAACTTCATCCACCTGACCCCTAATCTAGCCAACCAGTGAACCTCTCGAGCCACCTCCTTGCCACCATCATAAACATGACCTAGACTAACCATAGACACCTTACTTAGAGCATTGACCATAACATTATCTTTGTCAGGGTGATAATGCATGCTCATATCATAATCTTTAAGGATCTCTAACCACCTTCTTTGTCTTAAGTTAAGATCTTTTTGGTTAAACACATATTGGAGACTTTTGTGGTGTTTAAACACATCAACATGAATCCCATACAAGTAGAAACGCCAAATTTTCAAAGCAAATACCACAGTCGCCAATTCAAGATCATAGGTGGAATAATTCTTCTCATTCACCTTAAGTTGCCTAGAGGCTTATGCTATCACCTTACCATGTTGCATAAAAACACACCCCAAACCATTTCTTGAGGTATCACAATACACCACAAATCCTTCCAACCCTTCCGGTAGAGACAAGATAGGAGCGGAGACAAGCTTATCTTTCAAAGTTTGGAAATGCTTCTCATATTCATCTGTCTACATGAATTTTGCCTTCTTTTGTGTGAACGTAGTTATAGGAGAAGCAATAAAAGAGAAGCCATTCACAAACCTCTGATAATAACCCGCCAAACCCAAGAAACTCCTAATGTCCGATGGAGTCAAAAGTCTAGGCTAATTTCTAATCACCTCCATCTGATTAGGATCTACATTAATACCATTACCCAACACCACATGCCCAAGAAAAACAACCTCTTTCAACAAAAACTCACATTTTTAATATTTAGCATACAACCTCTCCTCCCTTAAGATTTGCAACACCACCCTTAAGTGATTAACATGCTCCTCCTTGCTATGTGAATAAATTAAGATATCATTGATAAAAATATCCACAAACAAGTCAAGGTGGGGTTTAAAGACCCTATTCAAGAGATAAATAAATATAGCCAGTGCATTAGTCAACCAAAGGACATAACCATAAACTCAATGTGCATATACGTAGTTCAGAAAGTCGTGTTCGAAATGTCACACTCTATCACTTTCACTTGGTGATACCCAGACCGAAGATCAATCTTAGAAAATTGACTAGCCCCTTGAAGTTGATCAAAAACGTCATCAATCCCTGGTAAAGGGTACTTGTTCTTTAAGATGACTTTATTAAGTTGCCAGTAATCAATGTACATTCTAAGAAAATCATCTTTTTTCTTCACAAACAACATCGGTGCAGCCCAAGGTGACTTACTAGGCCTTATGAAACCCTTTTCCAATAAATCCCTCAATTGATCCTTCAGCTCCTTCAATTTCGCCGAGGCCATACGACAAGGGTGAATATAAATGGGTTGTGTATCAGGAAAAAGCTCCACACAAAAATTTATTTCCCTTTCGGGAGGAACACCGGGAAGCTCATTGGAAAGATATCAAGAAACTCATTAACCACCAGAACTGACTCAATAGGAAGGACTTTGGACACAACATCCCTAACCCTTACAAAATGATAGAGACAATCCTTAGAAATCAACTTTTTGGGCTTTAAGATAAGAAATGAATCTACTCTTGACCACCACATCATGACTTTCCCACTCAAGGATGGGCTCACTAGGGAATTGGAATTAAACCCTATGGATTCTACAATTAATAGAAGCATAATATGCATGCAACCAATCCATTCCAAGAATGACATAAAAATCCATCTATCTAATTCAACAAAATCACAAGGTAAGACTTTATGCAATACGAACATGGGAAAATTTCTATAGACTCATATAGCAACAATAGACTCACCAATGGAGGTAGACATTTCATAAGGTTCACACAACAATTCGGGAATAAAATGAATGTTTTTGGCAACAAAAGGAGTAATAAAAGAATGGGTAGCACCCGGTTCTATCAACGCATAAACCAAAAAATAAAAAAACCTTTAATATACTAATGATGACATCGGGCACTTCATTCACCCATTATCTTCCTTGAAGAGCATAGAATCTATTTTGCCTTGGAGCAGCCCCTTGTTGGCCTCCTCTTCCCTTTAGACTCGTATTTGCACCTTGGCCTTGTGGATGACCATTTCTACCTTTGTTTTGAGTATAAGGACAATCATTAACCTTGTGACCTATCTCACCACAACCAAAGCAAGCATTAGAGTTCCTCAAACATGGACCACTATGATTCTTTTCACGCCTTGGGTATCTAGGTTTTGTCATTCCTCTATTATCGCCTTGGAATCTTTGGTTAGTCACCCTATCATTGGAAAACCTCTTGGTAGGAGCATTGGATGACCCTTGGCCTTGTAGAAATGGTCCACACTTAGATCCTTGGAAACTACCTTCAAAACGAGCCCTCTTGGACTCACCACTTCTTCTATTTCTAAGCTTTTCTCCCCTCTAGTTGGTCGACATATGTCACAAGGAGGGACAAGTCCATATCACCTACTAGCATGACAGTACGACGCTCCTCATTTACCAAGTCGGACACTTCTAACACAAATTTGTTCATCCTTGATCTAGGCTCGGTAACCAATTGTGGAGCATACTTAGAGAGTTAGTTGAACTTGAGGGCATACTCCCTCACTCATGGAACCTTGCTTAAGGTTCATAAACTCCATCATCTTAGCCTTCCTGAGCTTGCTAGGAAAGAACCAATTGAGGAATGCACCTTTGAGCTCTTCCCAAGGGATAGCATCATCATTCCCCTTCTCCAACTTCCACTATGTAAACCACATTTGAGCCACCCCTTTGAGTTGGTAGGCCGCCAAATCTACCTTTTCCTCCAAATTGATCCCCATGATGGATAGCACCTAGTACAACTGAGCTATGAACTCTTGGGGATCTTCATCCGTCTTAGATCCATGGAACTCCAATGGGTTCATTCTAGTGAAATCTCTCACCCTAGAAGTCAGAGTGTGAGCATGAGGGGCTTGGACCCCTTGGTTGATTTGGTTGGTCATAGCATGAGCCAACATTACAATAGTATCTTGGAATTCATCTTGGCCTACTCCTCCACCTTGAGGAGCTTGAGGAGCGGGAGAGACCGGTCGACCCTGGGCTCTCCTTAGTCTCCCTTTTAGAATCAGTATGATCTAGAATAGGAAAGAGCATTCTTTAGGGGAAAAATCCTTACACTTACTTCTAAAGCATGTATAAACCGTGAAAAAGTGAAAAATTTCCTACAACACCTCATAGCCTCCCATTCATAGTTGTGGCGCACTTCACAACCACGAATAAGACTCTAATCAATGTGGTGTGTTGTATTCCAAGGACTGTTAACAACCTAGTGATCTGATACTAAGTTTGTTGTGACCCAACCCTAGGGCCTAGACGTGACATGCGAATGGGAACCCAAAGGGACCCAAACAAGCCTCTTAACATATCAATCGCACATCCTTAGTCGTGAAAGCAATGTAAACAACAAATAGAGGTATAATAAAAAGGGAAGAGGGACTAAGGGAAGTCTTTGATAATCATTAAAGCATTAAAGATTCAAACTCAAGCATAAGTACATCATAATATCCAAGAACACCTCTAACATGGAACTGAGCGGGGGCCAAGACTCTTTCTGGGCTCACCCTCATAGTAGCAAATGCTTAACATAAAGAAGTATCAAATAACATGAGTAATAAAGATAGTGTCCTCAGACTTGAGGACTCACCATAGCTTGCTTCAAAAGATCGTACTAGGCACGTGGAGGATGATTCAATGGTGCTTCGGTCCCTACATGGTAATGTCATGTAAGCATATAGTATGCGTTAGTACATTTGAATGTACTAAGTATATTGGATGAAATGCAATAAAACATAAGCCAATATAGTCAAAATTCATAATAATCAGCAATAGACAAGTGTAATCTCAATATGGCATGCATGATCAATTCTAGAGGTAATACATGCTTGTAAATCATTTTCAACTTGCATAGAACATAATACATGTGTGGGAAGAGACCCTAACCGGAATAAGTAACACCAAGCAAGCTACAACTTAGAATCTCGATGATTACCCCTCATCGATAAAGACGAAGTCTACATGTCAAGGTAAACCATACTTCACCTTATGACAGCCCGTCTCATTTCGAAGAAGTAACCACCCCTTTATGGGAACTCGTCCCATTTCGGGGTGGATATCATGATAAAGTGCACTAAATGGATCCACTAATATAGCAAGGGTAAAATATAATCCTATATTGACACATAGTTTGAGGAAAGGTGTATGGACCCTTGAAAATAGTCCACGCATCGACATCCAAACCATCGGTGCTAAGTCTAATCCCATAGAATACTTGAAATAATTATACTTTAATCATAACATAAATAGCTTGTAACAACATGACTTGAGTGGGTCATAAACATGTTTGACCCCTAATGGTGAGCCTAACTTGAAATATGAGAGTAGATCATAATTATACATGAACCTTGCTTTAACATAAATGGCTTACAAGAGGTAAAAATCTTGAAATAGGGATAAACTTGATACTTGAAACATCGTAGATACTTTTCATAAATTCAATACATACTTGAAAGCCCTTAATCATCATATAGTCACTTGACTTGTAAAAGATGAAATAGATCATCAATAACTTGAGAATTCTTAACTTGACATTTTATCAAATACTTGGTGGGTTCATGATACTAGTTCAAAATCATGCAATTCGAGAGTGAAATAAGATGAGAAATCTTAATCCAAATCAAACTACTGACATGTAGTAAAACCCCCATTTAGGGTACCTTGAAATCCATCATCAAATATTATAATAGGTCATAGTTTCATAGATCAAAACAAACATAGTCTCAATAGATATAATCAAATCATGGTATAAGCTTAAAATAGATAGTAATGCATAATCAATTAATATTTCACCCTAATATAATTCATGCTCATAATTCATAATAAGAAATGCTCATAGGTAATACAACTTGAAAACATGCATTTTTCATAAAAAGGAAGATTGGGCTCCATGGGTGAAAGGACCCAATGAATGAATCCCACATACCTCAAACTTGGGTTTTCTTGAGATGAGCTTGAAGAGAACTTAGATCTTGATGAGAATCTTTGAGTTTCAAAGTTAAACTTGAAATCCTTGAAATTGGAGTGAGATCATCGGTTAAGTCTTGGAGAGATTTTTTTGAGGGTTTTGAGTGATATAGAGTTGAAAAACGGCTAAGTATGGGTGTTTTCATGCATAAATGGATATTTGCGAAGCATATTTTTGGGGCGTTTTTGTCGTAAAATCAAATTTTATAGTTTAGACACTTATGACCTCCCCTTCTATGCCTTGTGATAATGATTCCTCTGGCATTATGACCTTTACCACAATGACACTGTCCATAGATCAAATAATTTCATGGATTGGATTTCACTTGACTGTCTACAGTTTCATTGCATGTGCTTAGTGTAGAAGTTTTGTATAAATATATCACATTGCTATTAAGTATTTTTTTAACAGTTCTTTTCTTTCAAGTGAAATCCAATGGTCGTAGTGCCAAAGGAATCATTGCCATAAGGTATAGAGAGGGAGGTCACAAGCATCTACACGTAAAATCAATTTTTGATGGAATGAAAAAGACATATATAGTTGAATCATAAACATATAATATGATCCTAATCAAAATGCATACATTTGTTTCATACTCTACGAGGATGGTGAGAAGAGATATATTTTTCATCCTAGAGGGGCTATAATTGTAGATACCATTGTTTCTGGTATAGAAGTTCCTATAAAAATGGAAATGCCCGACCTTTGGGTGCGGTTTTAACTATTAATTTACGTAATTGGAAATAACCAATTATGTTTATGATGAAACCTAAAAATAGAACACTATGTTTGAATTTGAGTACCTCCACGGATAGACCTCAATAGAAAACTGAAGAGTAATGGCAATATGTGATTGAGTTAAGTAGTTCCTTATGTCAAACTATTTACTCTAGAGATATAGCAATATGGAGAAGATCAAATTATTTCAAGAACTGACCGAACGGAAAGCGTCCAATCTTTCAAAGACAGGACGACGGGTTATTCACAATTCATTTGATAGTCAGAGGTGAATTGAAAGTTAAGAAGTGGGAATTTCAAAGATTTTCCAGGTAAAAATGGAAATGTCTCCTCATTACCCACAATATATAGAATATCAATGTAATTTCATAGAGTCATTTGATCTAACAGCTACATGAAGAACATAATCTAGATGATAGAATGGGAAGACCAAGATGTAGAAGATAATAACATTAGTTGATTTGGCATATTTGAATATATAGATATTATCATCTATATCTAGAAAGCAATACGCTTTGGAAAAAGCTTGTATAGTTTGAGAAGAGGTTTTGATTGATCAAAATAAAAATCTACTTCAACCGATATGCCCTTAGGCACAACCATACATAACATAGAAATCACACTTAGAAAGGGTGGAAAATTAGCTAGAGTAGTGGGTGCTGTAGGAAAATGTCATGCCCTGGACTGTACCCTAGAGGTGACTGCTACTTAGAGACTATATCTTGTCCCCAAGTGAAACACTTGGCCTCTTCACATTCATTCATTCAAATATAACTCAGAAAACTCAATGGAAGATGAAGAATATAGATAGGCATTCTAAATCTCAAACAACATATCAAATAAAAGTTTGGTAGGAAAGAAACTGGCTTAACAAGTCTCAACATCAAAACTCAACTCTAGTCTATGAAGACTTGGATCACTGTCAAGTGGACCAATGACAGACCCTTGGCTACCTCAACTCAAAAATAATAAAGCTAACTCGATGGAACTCTAATAAGCTAGAAGAATAAAAAATAATGATCCTCTGAAGTAAGAGAGGCTCATAAACTCGACAGAATACTCAGATCCTTAACGATACACCTGTTGATGATTTCTAATACCTGCCTTTACATCATAAAATGATGCAATCCAAAAGGGACATCAGTACATGGAATGTCCAAGTATGTAAAATGGTCGAATGAAACAAAAATAGGTTGAATGATATAGAAATACCATCAACTCAGAATATACTCAAATAGAATGTCAAATGTTTATCTAAAGCAAGAATGAAGAGTAGACAAGTGACTCATAAATCAACTCAGACTCAGCTCAATGGAACTCGACTTAACTTATCTCAACTCAATGGAACTCAATGCAACTTAACTCAACTGGACTCAGAGTACTTAGTGTGGGAACTTTCTGAGAGTTTCTCTTATCCGACAACAATCATTTATGAACCAGTGATCGTACAAAAATCTCGCTAATGTTTCCACAGCCATTCCATAATTGCCAGGTAAGGAACGCCTATGATCCACAAGGTACCTAATCTCTAAAGTACTCTATTGCTTTCAAGGACTTTACCTCAAAAGGGCACCATCTAATGTAATGGTTCAATCCGTACCTATGCTTGGCGACGTAGTTAATGAGTGCGAGTAGGATCGAATCTTATCCATTTCAGTGCTCTATACTCCTCCCAGACTCAATGCTCATAAAACTCCTCATCTCAATTGATTATCTTGATTAGCCTCATGGAGGCACTCATCATCTCATTAACTCAAACTTTAAAGTCCTCGATTGTTTTCAGGGACTTTAACTCATATCTATTAACTGAATTCTCATGTAAGAACTTAAGGACTCAGATCATCATTTAGAAAAGGTCATTTAGATTGAACTTAAGAGTACAATTATGAAGACTCAAAGGATCATCAAGCTCAATTAACTCAACCTTTTACTCACATCAAGGTTTCAATCAACATGCTCAAGTCAAGGCTCCAGACTCCATTATTAGGTTCATTCATGATACCTTTCACAAATATCATATATGATTTATACAACATCTCAATAGAGAAAACAAGTTTATGATGATCATTAACATATGAAAATACATGTACTAGATATAATTTTCAATAAAACTTTCAAGAAGAAATTCAAGAAATGTGTATGGGGACTCATGGACTCTCAACTCCTCTATTACCATCCATGGAGTACATGGAAGAACATTCCCATATTTTAGTTTTCCCTTACATACCTTATGTGAAGCTTTTGACAATCAATCCTCAAGAAACTCACCTCGGACTCCTCAATTCCTTACTCTTCTTCTCTCTCTTGCCCTAGTCTTTTTCAAGTTCTTCAAAAGGACTTAGAATGGGGTTTAAAACCCTGCACTCTAGCCCTAGTCTTCTTTTCTCACATCAAGGTTTCGATCAACATGCTCAAGTCAAGACTCTAGACTCCATCCCTAGGTTTATTCATGCATGCTTTTAGAAAATAACATATAGAGTTATACAATAACTCATGAAAAGTATTTAATTCAAGTAAACAAGTTCATGATAATCATCAACATTTGAAAATACAAAAAATAGATATAATGTTCAGGAAAATATTCAAGAAAGTATTTCAAGAAACATGTGTGGGGACTTATGGAGCATATCCAGCCTTAGATTTGCCATTAGAGCATGAGAAGACGTGTTATGCGTACATCTCTCCTCTAGGGGTATTTTGGTAATTTTACTAGGTCTTACATCATCTCTCTCTTGGGATCATTCGTCATCGAATGATGAGTAAAGATGGACTTCGAGGCACGAATATACTCAAGACTTATCTCAATAGTCACTCAATAACTCAAACTCTCGACTCCTCATCAACCTTAACAAACTCTACTCAAACTTAGGAAAAGACATCAACTCAAGAATAGATCAATTAATTTAGGTCAAGGGTAAGGACATTACCTTTAACATTCCTATCATCAAGAAGGAATAGATATGGTTACCTAGCTCTCATCTCTTCCAAATCTTCCCACGTGGCTTTCTCGACGAATTGATTTCTCCACAGGACTTTGACTGGGCAGTCTCTTTGGTTCTCAACTTGCGAACCTGACGATCAAGGATTTGGATCAGAATCTCATCATAGGACAAACTATCCTTTACTCCAATGCTCTCAATAGGGATCACCAAGACAGGATCTCCCAAGAATTTCTTCAACATCGAGATGTGGAATATAAGATGAATCGTGTCTAACTAGGTTGGCATCTCTAACTCATAAGCAACCTCCGCAATCCTCTTCACAATCTGATAGGGAATATTATAGCAAGGACACAATTTCCCCTTTTTCCTAAATCTCATGACACCCTTCATAAGAGATACCTTCAAGTACACCCAATCATTCAACTCGAACTCTATGTCTCTTCTTCTCACATTGGTGTAAGACTTCTGGCGACTCTATGCAGTCTTTAACCTCTCTTTGATGACCTTTACCTTCTCTATTTACTGATGGATAAGATCAATTCCAATCAACTTAGTTTCTCCAACCTTGAAGCACCCAATTAGTATCTGCTACCATACAAAGTTTTATAGGGAGCCATTTGAATGGTTGCATGATAACTATTGTTATATACAAACCCAATCAATGGTAGGTGGTCATCCCAATTTCCGTTGAAGTCAAGGACACAGGCTCTCCACATATCCTCTAATGTTTGAATTGCATGCTCTGCTTGGCCATTTGTCTTTGGATGAAAGGTCGTACTCAGATTAACTTTAGTACCCAATCCCTTCTGGAAAGACATCCAAAATTAGGATCTAAATTGAGCTCCTTTGTCCGAGATTATGGACAAGGGAACTCCATGCAACCTTACAATCTCACGGATGTACAACTTGGCATACTCCTCCGCAGTGTTAGTTTTCTTGACTACAAAAAAGTGACCCGGTTTAGTCATCCTACCTATAATCACCCATATAGAATCATGTTATCTGGAAGCATATGCTATCACCTTCCTTCTCTGCATCAATACACAACCCAATCCAACTCTCGAAGCATCACAATAGATTACAAAGTCATCTTTCCTATC
This sequence comes from Solanum clarkiae, assembly GCA_011800125.2. Lineage (NCBI taxonomy): Eukaryota > Viridiplantae > Streptophyta > Magnoliopsida > Solanales > Solanaceae > Solanum > Solanum clarkiae. The sequence continues at coordinate 5,439,383 of JAABOM020000002.1, forward strand.
GAAGAAGGTTAAAACTGGTGCAGTAGTCAGTCCAGTCTTCAACTCTTGAAAACTGTTCTCACATTTATCGGACCACTGAAACTTGATCTTTTTCTGAGTCAATTTAGTCTACGGTGCGGATATGGAAAAAAATCCATCAACAAATCTGTAGTAGTAGCCTGCCTACCCTAAAAATCTCCTTATATCAGTTGGAGAGGCCGGTCTGGGGAAGTTCTTAACTGCTTCAATCTTTTAGGCATCTACATGAATACCATCACTGGAAATAATATAGCCTAGGAAAGCCACTGACTTAAGCGAGAACTCACACTTCAAGAATTTTTCATATGACTCAAGGTCTCTAACACTTTAGAGGACAACTCTAAGGTGTTTGGCATGCTCTTCCTCATCTCTCGAATACACCAAAATGTCATCGATGAACACGATCACAAATATATCAAGATATTGTCTAAACACCCTATTCATCAAGTCCATGAAGGCTGCAGGCGTATTCGTCAACCAGAAGGAGATGAACAAAAACTCAAAATATCCATAATTAGTTCTAAAGATTGTCTTTGGGATATCACATTCCCTCACTTTCAATTGATGGAAGCCAAATTTAAGGTCTATCTTTGAGAAACAAGAGAAACCCTAAAATTGGTCAAACAAATCATCTATCCTTGGTAGAGGATATTTATTCATTATTGTGATCTTGTTCAATTGTCTATAGTAGATACACATTCTTAGGGAACCATCCTTATTTCACACAAATAGCACAGGGGCACCCCAAGGTGAAACACTTGGTCTGATAAATCCCTTCTCTAACAAATCCCTCAACTACTCTTTCAACTCTTTCAACTTAGCCGGGGCCATACTATAAGGTGGAATTGCGATAGGCTGGGTATCGAGAAGAACATCGATCCCAAAGCCAATCTCCCTATTAGGAAGGACTCCAGGTAGATTCTCAGAAAACACTTCATGAAACTTATTCACAATGGTGACTGACTCAAGAGTATGAGACTCAATATCATTAGATATGACTCGCACGATGTGATAGATACAACCTTTAGAAAGTAGTTTTCTGGTCCTAAGCTAGGAGATAAAGTTTCCCTTATGTGCAACAGAATCACCGCTCCATTGTAGAACTAATTTTGTTCGAAATTTGGAACTTAACAGTTTGGGCTCTACAATCAATAGAGGCATAACATATGTGAAGCCAATATATGCCAAGGATCGCATAAAATCAGTCATCTGTAACTAAACCAAATCAATCAGAGTATCCCTATGATGGATGTACACTACACAAGCTCTATAGATTCTCTCAGCTCGAATAGACTTACCCACTTGAGTAGAAACATCAAAGGGTTCAAGAAGACTCTCAGAGTCCTATCAAATCTACTAGCCACACAAGGAGTTACAAATGAAAATATGGCACCAGGATCCATCAAAACATAACAATCAAGAGTAAAGACTCAAATCATAACCGTCACAACACCTAGGGAGTTCCCCTGATCTTAGCGACTACCTATGGCATACACATGGTTTGCAGCTACGCTTGCGCTTGACGCAGTACTTTTCTGGGTTCCTCTATCTGGCAGGGCTGGTGCAGAAGATTGTGCTCGGTCAACCCACTTTGGACACTCTTTCCAGAAGTTACCCACTTGGCCACACCTGAAGCATGAATCACTCCCCTGACAATATTTACCCAAGTATAATCTGCCACACTTATCACAGGGTGGCTTACCCTGTGAACCTGAGCCACACTAGCCTATGACTGAGATCCATGGGCTCTATGGTTTTGAGACCTCTGATCATTCCTAGTTTTGGGCGTAGGTGCACTAGCAGATATGGTGCTGGCTCTGATTGGAATACATTACCATTCCTTCTCTTTCCAACCTCATAGTTGGATGTCTTAGCCCTCTTACTTCTGAACTCTTCTCTGTCATGTTGTCTTTCCTCATCAGCTTATTGCACATAATTCATCAATCTCTCGATGTCCATATCACTCACAAGTATCACTCACCTCCCATCTTTCTTTGGCCCTCTATTCAGTCCATCAACATACATCCCTATTCTCCCCCTTATGTCAGAAACCATATCCGGAGCATGGAGAGACAGTTGAGTAAACTTAAGCCCGTACTCTTGCAAAGTCATACCTTGTTTCAGATTCAAGAACTCTTTACCTTTGCCTCCCTTTGTTCTCTTGGATAGAAGCACCTTAAGAAATCTTCCTCGAACATTACCCAAGTCAGCAACGAGGCTTTCTCTCCTCTACCCTTCTTACATTGATCGAACTATAGCATGGCCACACCCTTGAGCTGGTAGGTAGCCAGTTCAACTCAATCATTGTCAGTCACATGCATCACCTGCAACACTTTCTGAAGCTTCTCCATGTAGTTCTTAGGATCCTCAGTGGATTCAGACCTTGTGAACTCAGGCGGATTCATCCGCAAGAATTCCCGGACTCTAGAAGTGTGCTGTGCATCTTGTTTACCTGCTCCTTGTCTCTCAGTGGGTGCTGTGACAACCTGGGCTAGAGTTTGGATAGCCTGGTGAATCTCCATATTAGAAACCTCAGCTTGTGGGGGCTACTCAACAGAGTAGCTGGATCCACAAGCTCATCATGTCCTTGAGGCTCAGGTGGGCCAACATTCTGCCTGGCAGGATGTCCTCTACCTTTGACGACTCTTCTAGGAGGCATGATCACAACTTGGCAATGCGTAGAGCATGAATTAGAACAGAACTTTTTATAAAGTATAACTCCATCGCACAATTTAGAACATGAAAGAAGCGAGACAATTCCTAATGTCCTATAGCCTCCCTATTATGGATGTAGAGTTCTTTGCACCAATAATAAGGACTCTAGTAGACATAGCTTCATAGACTCCCTAGGACACTAGAATCTGTGCTCTGATACCAAGTTTGTCATGCCCTAGGAGGATACCCTATATGTTGCCGACACTCCGAGATTATTGCTAGTCCCCAAGTGAACCACATGGCCTCATCACTTTCACTCATTCAAATATAAGTCAAAAAACTCAGTGGAAGACTAAGAATATGATGGGCAGTCTAAATCTCAAATGACATATCAAATAAAAAGGCTAGTAGGAAAAAACTAGCTCAACAAGTCTCAATATCAAAACTGAACTCTAGTCTATGAAACCTCTATCACTATCAAGTGGTGCAAAATAACAGACCCATGACTACCTCAACTCAAAAATAGTAAAGCTAACTCAAGTTGAACTCTAATAAGCTAGATTAAGAAAAAATAACAATCCTCCGAAGTAAAGGAGGCTCACCAACTCAGCTAAATGCTCAAATCCTCAACGATGTGCCTATTGACGATCTCTAGTACCTGCCTCTACATCATAAAATGAGGTAGTCCAAAGGAGACATCAGTACGTGGAATGTACGAGTATGTAAAATGGTTAAATGAAGCAGAAACAAACAGAATAATATATAAATAACATCAACTCAGAATATACTCAAACAGAATGTCAAATATCTATCTAAAGTAAAAATAAAGAGTAAACAAGTGACCCATCAATCAAATCAAACCTCATCAATCAACTCAGACTCAACTCAATGGAGCTCAACTCAACTCATCTTAACTGAATGGAACTCTGCTTAACCCATCTCAACTCAATGCAACTCAACTCAACTCGACTCAAAGTACTTAGTGTGGGAACTTTCTGGGAGTTTCTCTTATCCGACAACAACCACTTATGAGCCAGTGATTGTACAACAATCCTGGTAATGTTACCACAACCTTCCGTACTTGCCAGGTAAGGAACGCCTATGATGCACAAGGAATCTATCCTCCAAAGTCCTCTATTGTTTTCAAGAATTTACCTCAAGAGAGAATCATCTGATGTAATGGTTCAATCCTCAGCTACGCTTGGCGACGTAGTTAATGAGTGCGAGTTAGACTCACTCTCACCCATTTCGATGCTCGATACTGCTCCCAAGACTCAATGCTCATAAAACTGCACATTTCAACTGATTATCTCGATTAGGCTCATGGAGGCACTCATCATCTAGTTAACTCAAAGTCTAAAGTCCTCTATTATTTTTAGGGACTTTAACTCATCTCAATAAACTCAATTCTCATATAAGAACTCAAGGACTCAAATCATCATTTAGAAGAAGTCATTTAGATAGAACTCCAGAACTTAATTATGAAGAGTCATAGGATCATCAAGCTCAATTAACTCAACCTCATACTCATATCAAGGTTTCAATCAACATTGCTCAAGTCAAGGCTCTAGACTCCATCCTTAGGTTCATTCATGCAAGCTTTCACAAATATTATATAGGGTTTATACAAAGTCTCATGAGAAGTATTCGATTCAAGAAAATAAGTTTATGATGATCATTGATATATGAAAATATATGTAACAGATATAATTTTAAAAAAAAATCAAGAAACATGTATGGGGACTCTTGGACTCTCAACTCCTCTATTACTATCTACGGGGCACATGAAAGAACATTCTCATGTTTTAGTTTAGCCTTACATACCTGGTCTGAAGCTTTTGACAATCAATCCTCAATGAAATCTCCTCGAACTCCACAATTCCTCGCTCCTCTTCTCTTCTCTCTAGCCCTAGTCTTTGTCAAGAATTTTGAAAGGACATAGAATGGGGTTCAAAACCCTTTTTACGCTCAAATGACCCATTTAGATCATGTTTTGAGTTTAGGAGGGGTTGGGAAAGATCTGGAATGCCCCGCATGAAATTTGAAAAAACGTTCACCTCAAAAACATGGGGTCAACGATGCGGACTTGTACCATTTTTGGTGTTTTTCACCGAAAATTCTCTAAATGAGTTTTCCAATCCCGTAGAATTGGATCTAAGCATTGGCTAGTTAAGTTTCAGTAGTAAGTGGAGTAGTTATTAACCTTGTATACCATCCCCATGGGGGTGGTAAAGGGAGAACCCCAATTGGTAGAAAGAAAACCCACAACCCCTTGGGGTTATCTTGCACTTGGAAGAAGAAGTAGAAATAGAAATAAATATAGTGATAATTTGATTCTTCATCGCTGCAGTAAACAAGAGAGAAAATCGAATCAAATTCTTTATTTTTAAAAAATTTTACGACAAAATAGGAATAAGATTATGACACGTTAACTAAAAAAATCCCTTTGAAGTCAACCATTTATTAAAAATGTTTTGATAAGCTTAATACAAAAGAAGAAAAAGAATTAGTAATAACTTGGTCTCGAGTATCTACCATTGTACCCACAATGATCATTCATACTATTGCTATCCATAATGGAGAAGAGCATTTGCCTATTCATATAACAGATAGTATGATAGACCATAAATTGGGAGAATTTAATTGCACCTACATTAAAATTTAGAGGACATGCAAAAATCTATAATAGATCTCGTTGCTAATATTAATAAAAAATCTAGATGCTTATGATTTAGTAGTAGAAGGCATCCTTATGCTAAAGAAGAAAAAAAACAAAATATATGCTTTAGGTGAACATATATCTATGTCTGCTGACAAAGCATGATAAGTAATTGATCAAATTCACGGGCATTCCTATGAGGAAATGTTTATGATAGTAGAACTCATGTCCTATTGAGTATGTTATGCCATTTTGAAATTGGTTTATTCTGTAGCAGCAAATGCTAGTTATAATATAGTTCCATTGAAACCAATTTATTCATTAGTAAAACCGAAGTCAATGAAGGTATTGTTGTGAAGAAACTAAAACCTCGAGCTCGAGGATGTAGTTTTTCGATAAAAAATCAACCTATCATATAACTACTGTAATGAAAGATATATCATTAGATGATGAATATGGGAGATGTATTCTTTACAAAAAAAGAGATGAAAAAAATGTAACAACTCATCTTTAGATAAAGTCCCAATAGGAAAAAATACGAGAGAGATGCTAGGTATATAAATAAACAGTAGTCGTGAGGGCCTAGGCCCAAATCGGACGACATCATTAGTGGGTTGGGTCATTACACATGGTATCAGAGTCACTCTTGTGTTAGTCTTATTGATGTGGGTTAGAGTTCAACTAAATTTAGAAAAATCCCAGTAAGGTGAGGCAAACCTCAGTGGTGATTCTAGGCGAATCCTATATGGTAAGGAAAACCTCAGCGAGGACGTTGAGTTCATAGAGGGGATGAATGTAACAACTGTTCAATAGATAGAAGTTCTATATCAGCAAAAACATAGGAGAAATGCTGAGTATATAAGTAAACAAGTCTTACCTACTAGTGATTATTTTAAAACAACGATGTCCTATGCCCAAAATGGGCAATATCACTTGCAATATGGGTCATTATAAAAAAAAACTACAGTTATGCTGTAATGTGATATGTATAATAGCAGGGGATTATAAAGCAAGGAATAAATCCACTTGGTTTTAAACTGCGTACCCTTACACCAGCTAACAATAACAAGAGCAACCTCCTATACTAACACATCTAGAAGGCCAAAATAGAAACTAACTAGGGAAAATAGACTAAGCACAAATCACAAATAATGTTTTACCTTTTTTTAGCATAAATAAATGCAATACCAAGACAATCTGCTACAAAAAAGAGAAATCAACTTATAACCCCAAGTTAGACACAAGTGCAGACAAACTAAAACAACATTAATAGAATGAGTGTAAAAATCAAGTAAGAACCAATAGGTACGAAGACCCCAACACCATATAATACAAGCAAGGAAGGATCTAGAAAAGAATTTACACAATCACATTTGATACCTGGAGCTGTGCGCTCTATATGGCCTACAAGAACATAGGAGGAATCATAATCGACCTCAACTTGAATACCAAAACTACCTCCACCAACACTTGGAATACCATCTCCTGTAGAATTCGACACAAACCCATGATATTGGTATGACTGAGCATATTATCCAACTGCACTATGTTGGGGACATTGTCTAGCCCAGTGGCCCATATCTCTACACCTTTGACAAGGACCGATTTCTCCTTCCTGGAGGATTGAACCCTTCCTAGAGCACTCTCGGTGCCAATGGTCAAGTCTGTCACAGTCATAACAACCTGATGTTGACTGCCCTACAATACTGCGATCATGGTAGGTAGGAAGTGCATTAGAGTCTCTTGAGCCCTAGCATGAGCTAAAACCACCTTGTTCGAGGGCGCCCCTACTAAGATCTCTTGCGAGACTTATTATTTGCGTTCCTCTTCCTAACAACCTGAAAACCGTCTCTAACACTCAGCAGACCAGCACTAACTAACTAAACGAGGCCCCATGGCCTTAATCTTGTCAGGCTTGTCGCGGGATTCTAGAGAAGACCTAGCTGCAATTGATGGAATCTTATAAACTGAAGGTCTACACTACAAAACTTGAGAAACCAAGCCTCAACTCTATGTTTTGCAGGCACTATGACCTATCTCAGGGTAAAACTTGAATCTCCTGATGAAGTATGCGAAAAATGTGCAATTAGCAAGCAACACTGTGAGCCATTTCCAACAGGCAAGTCTTGGAGGGCAATGAAGGTGCTGGAGTTGGTGCACTCGGATATTTGTGGTCCAATAAGTCCTAATCTAATGGAGGTAAATGCTATTTCATTAGCTTCATTGATGATTATAGCAGAAATACTTGGGTATGTTTCCTAAAAGAAAAATTCGAAGTATTTGAAACTTTTAAGAAGTTTAAAGTCCTTGCTGAAAATGAAGTTTGTTTTCGAATTAAGTGCTTATTAACTGATTGAGGTAGCGAATACAACTCACAAGAATTTTTAGAATTTTTTGAGAAGCATAGAATTAAAAGGCAACTTACAGCAGCCTACACACATCAATAAAATGGTGTGCGTGAAAGGAAAAATCGCACAATTCTTTATATGGTGCGTAGTCTTTTGAAGAGAAGTGGTTTACCAAGAGACTTTTGGGCAGAAGCTGTTCATTGGAGCATTCATATATTGACTAAATGTCCTACCAACTCTATTCAAAACGTGACACCTCATGAAGCTTGGAGGGGGCGAAAACCAAATGTTGAGTATTTTCGAATTTTTGGGTGTATAGCATATGCACACATTCCAGATGCTGAGAGGAAGAAGTTGGATGATAAAGGTCAGAAATGCATTTTCCTTGGTCTTAGTGACAAATCAAAAGCTTATCGCTTGTTCAATCCTATTACGAAGAAAATTGTTATTAGCCGAGAAGTTATCTTTGATGAAGAAGCAACTCGGAATTGGAGCAATAACAAGTTATTTCAACAAATTCAATTTTATATTAAAGAAGAAGAAAAGGAATCAGAACCACCACATGAGAGCAATTCAAAGGGAAGTCCAACAGTACAAACTGATGAAGGTGTTGAACACGAATCAGGTGATGCTCAGCCCAACAATGAACGTCCTCAACGTAGCAGAGGTGCACCTAGCTGGATGGAAAATTATGAGGTACATGGAATCAGAAAATGTAGAAATACAGTCAGTCATTTTTCTTTATTTTCATATTATGATCCTATATCGTTTACCGATGCCGTCAAAGATCCAAAGTGGAAGCAAGTGATGGATTAGGATATTAGATCAATTGGAAAAAAAATGGTACCTGGGAGTTGACAAATATTCTAGAAAACCATTGGTATCAAATGGATTTACAAAACAAAGTTTAAGGAAAATGGAGAGGTCGATAAGTTCAAAGCTCGCTCAATAGCAAAAGGCTATAAGCAAGAATATGGTGTAGACTACATAGAAGTGTTTGCTCCTGTTGCTCGGTTAGATACCATCAGATTGATGATTGCTTTGGCTGCTCAGAATGCTTGGAAAATCTTCCAGTTGGATATGAAATCTGCCTTCCTACATGGTGAACTTCAAGAAAAGGTATTTATTGAACAACCTCATGGATATGTGAAATTTGGTTCTGAGAATAAAGTGCTTAGATTGAAAAGGGCTCTATACGGACTAAAACAAGCTCCAAGATCTTGGTATATCGTATTGATGCTTATTTTTCAAAGAAGGGATTCCGAAAGTGTCCATATGAACATAATCTTTATTAAAGTCTCTCGATGACTGGAATGGGAGATTACCGGTAAGGCGGATGCTTCGTGAATCGTATTCTCTCTTCTCTCTAGCCTGAAGCGGGCGATTCGATTACTCGAGATAATATAAGTGAATACCAGACAAGTCACAGTTCAGATAAGATTCGAACCAGGATGGGTTAGGTCTCTGAAAGCATGGTTCTTTCCTCCCTACCCCCTTTGAGCTCGTCCATTCATTGGGTGATCGGGCGTTAGGTGAGTGCGATTGGATTTTTCCATCAAATCTTTGAGAAGGGGACCAATCTCATATTTGATGGTCGGTGTGGCGATAGGCTTCATTTCTATGACTGCCTTCCCAACCATTGAAAGACTGAGTGAGAACGGTAAGGGGCATCGAGGAACATGTACTAGGGTGTATGTGCAACTCGTTTCGATCATGAGCTGGCACAAAAAAGCAAGAAATCAGATCAGCCCCTTCCTTTCTCTTGGAACTGATGCACATAGGAGATCGAGACACAGCCCCAGGGCTATGGGGAAAGATGTAGATCGGTCGCCCTAGATAGACAACTACATAGAGGGTCTCTCTTGCCTCGAGTCTGGTATTACTAAAAAGTTTGCTGCTCTTCTTCTTTCTGAAAGATAAGCTATTCTTTGCCTCTCGAAAGAGGCTACGTACCTGTTAAATGATAAGCGCTACGCTTGCCCCCTTATCCACTATGGGTGAATCATAATCTTCACCTTCATTCTATAGGTTGCAACCTGTCATCGCCAACTAATCTAGCTCCTGAAATATAGAACATTCTTGATCTTTATAATTCATTCACTTCAAGACTGGTTCTGAACGCCGCGTAATATCATCTTCAACCAACCTCCACCTTACTTTCGGTGCGTTTGTCAATTTGAATCTATTTTCTTTATGCTACCAAAAGACAAAAAGGTGAACACGTTCTTTTCATAGATCCTTCGAGCGAGAAAGGTGCTGCATCGGGGCCTCCTCAAGGTCATTCGAAAAAAGAAAGGTTTAGGGGTCTTATTGGCGTATTTATATGGATGACTTAATTTATACTCGAAATGAAGTGGCTATGATTGAGAATTTTAAAAGGTCCATGATGGTTGAGTTTAACATGACAGATTTGGCTATGATGTATTATTTTCTTGGTCTAGAAGTGAATCGATTTGCTGATGGCATTTTTCTCACTCAAAACAAAATATGTGCAAGATATTCTAGGCAGATTCCAGCTGAAAAATTGCAACTCTATGACCACACCACTGGAGAAGGGTTTGAAGCTTGTAAAATAACCTGAAGGGAGAAAAGTGGACAACAGTTTGTACAAGCAAATCGTGGGAAGCTTGATGTATTTGACAGCAACAAGCCTGATATTAAGCACGGTGTAAGCCTCATTAGCATGTTCATTGAAAGTCCAAAAGAAACACATCTACAATCTGCCAAGAGAATCCTGCGATAAAGGGTACTAGCGACTTTGGAATTTTTTATTGGGTGAAAGCAGCTGGAGATTTGTTTGGTTACACAGATAGCGACTACGTTGGAAGTCTTGAAGAATGAAAATCACATCAGGCTATATTTTTATGTTGGGGTCTGGAGCTATTTCTTGGTCTTCAAAGAAACAACCTATTATTACTTTGTCGACTACCGAGGCAGAGTATGTAGCCGCAGCATCATGTGCTTGTCGAGCTATTTGGCTGAGGAATGTTCTTGAAGAACTTCATTTTAAGAAGGAAAGACCAACACAAGTTTATTATGACAATACTTCGACGATTAATCTTTCAAAAAATCCAGTTGAATATGGAGGAAGCACATAGATGTGAAGTATCATTTCTTGCGTGATCTGACTAAGGATGCAAGGATCAGCCTTATTTATTGCAGAAGTGAAGAGCAGGTTGCAGAAATGTTCACAAAGCCCCCAAAATTGGTGTCATTCCTCAAGCTATCTGATCAACTTGGTGTTGGCAAATTAAATTGAAAGATGTTTTAGTTTAAGGGAGGGAATGTTAACTACGTGATCAGCTTTGTGGTCTAGTAGTTAGTTGTTGAGTCTATTTAGGAGTCAATAAGTTATTTCCTAGTCTTTAGGTGCATTCAAGTTTTAGATTTAGATTTTTTAGGAGAATAAACATGTTATTTTAGTTACAAAATTTTTTATTTAAGGACTCTAGTAATAATGTATTTAAGATATCAAAAGAAAAAGAGCTCTTCGCCTGCTACTTCCATATTTTTTTTGCTGAGTGCTTTGGTCATTATTAGACAGTTACACAATAAATGTTGGATGGATTACTCACCATTTTGCACATTAGATAGATCACATAAATATCTCTCATCCACCTAGCAAGCCTATCCCTCATCTATAACCTTCTTTTTATAACTAGTAAAAGAAACAAACATTCACTAGGGACATCCTCCATCGTTGCATACTAACCTTTTCCACTAGACGGTAGGAAGTACTTCTATATAAGCTGGTACATTTTCTTAATAGCAAGATGTTGCATTCTCATGAACTCTAAGATAAGGATCCAGCCTCCACTATATATTTTGTGGCGTTAAATACTTTCTAAATCATTCATGAGGAAACTTTCATAATAGTCATTCATAAATCATCATCCTTGACATAGTATATATGCAGTAACAAAGCAAGGATTTACATCAAGAGGTGTCAAAATATAAAGTACTACAAAATCATGAATGGACAAACTAAAAAGTCACGAAGATAACTGGAGCGTGGTGATTGTTGGAGACGTGGACCACTAATGTTCCTGTTATTGGAGATTTGTTAAATCCCTAAAAGTATATAATTGTTAAAACTAAAATTTTAGAGTCAAATAGTCTATTTTAAATTAAGTCAATCATTTAAAAATTAGAGAAAAAAGAAAGGTTTCAGTAAAAATAAAGTTAAAGAACGCATCAATTATTTTTTTTAAAACCTAATTAAAAAAATAGAGAAAAATGCATCAGTTTTTTTTTTTTAAAAAAAAGCTAAAAATTAAAGAGCTTCAGCTAAAAACAAATTAAAAAAATAAAGAAAAAAATGCATCAGTGATGTTTGGTGCTTGAACTTGATCTATATAAAAGTGTTAAATAAAAAAGCATATACAAGTTGTTGCAACACCTTGTAACACTTTTTTTATTTTTTTAATTTATATTTTTAAGCTGAGGTTCTTTAATTTTATAGCTTTTTTTAAAAAAAAAAACCTGATGCACTTTTTTCTTTATTTTCTAATTAGCATTTTCTAAACAATAATTGATGTGTTTAATTACTTTATTTTTAATAACTGAAGCCTTTTTTTCTCTAATTTTTAAATGAGTGACTTAAATTAAAATAGATTATTTGACTTTAATATTTTAATTTTAAAAATTATATACTTTTAGGGATTTAACAAATCTCCAATTTCAAAATCCAAGGGGAACATCAGTTGTCCACTTCAATAACCTCCACGCTCCAGTTATCTTCGTGACTTTGTAGTTCTTCTATTCGTACCTTCATAGTACTTTGTATTTTTATACCCCTTGATGTAAATCCTGTCTCCACCATCAAGTGACAGGACTTTTTCTCTTAGGACTCAAGATAATAGAAATACAATTAGTATGCTTTTGTAAAGGTTTACCCTTTATATCTCTTAAAATTACTTTTTGTCGTTTCAATTTGTTTAATTTCTCATTGAAGTTAAAATTAATTTTGAGAAAAATAACTGATACTTTACCTTCTTGAGTTTCTAAAAATAAGCTTATTGTAATCTAAACTTGAAAGGTTAAATAGGCATATTAAAGTAAAAATGTGATGTTTGGACAAGAACTTAGAAATGAATATTTGAAAGTAAGAAATTGTGTTTAGATATGCATTGGACTTTAAAAAACTTTTATAAGGAAAATGAACCTCTGTTTGGCTTCTCCATGAATCTAAGCAAAGAATTTCTCCTCGCCAATGATAGATCTACGTGCAATGAACCAATACAATATTAAAATATTTAGAGATAAACAAAACATTCGTGAAATTCTCAAAAGTCAAGGAGAAAAAATGTAAACCTCCACTTCGTGTTCCCACAGATAATTGTTTTTCTAATGAAACGACAACCATGCTTTTTTATTTCTCTGCAAACTTAATTAGAATATCCTCTATCTACATAAGTAACAAATCAATTCAAAAGTAATAGAAAACAAATCAAAAATCAATGACATTTGATTAACAATACCTTTTCATTGGTGACATCAAAAATCACCATCCTTCCGCCATAAAGAACAGTTAGAGGCACAACTTTCATGTCATTTTTTGAATTACAACAAATCCTAATTAATAAAATTAATACAAAGATTAATAAATGAACATCTTCAATGTGCCAAATATTAATCTGGCATTATATTTGCAAAAAACTCACATTGAAACAAATTACCTAGATATAGGACTAACAATGGGTAACATAGTGCCATCCTAAGCATACTCTTTGTATTGAAGAAATTGAGTTCTGTCCTTTCTCTCGCTATTGATGAGATTGAACAAGGTTTTTCTGAGAGTTTGTAGTGTATGTATAAGCATGAGTAAAACGAGAAGTCTGAATGAAAAAAGCATGAATAAATGATAAATGATACTTTTAAACATTGTGTAGGGTCCATTTTATCCCCCTATTTTAGGAAAATTTGTTTTACCTAGAAAAAAATATTTTTTTAAAAAAACTAATCAACCAAATATAGAAAATTAATAGAAAACTATGAAGAACTATCTTTGTCCTTACCAAACTTATTCTTAGTTGACATTTGATCATAGATTTTGGATCAGATTTTAAAATTTTATATTAAATATCTATCTGACTATATATTTCGATTAATATTCTTAAAACATATCTTCAAATATTCATTTGACCATAATATTTTACTAGATTTTGAAAATTTATCTTTAGAAAATTTTTATATTTTAAGAAGTATCCAAACTTTTACTCGCAAAACTTTTTAAAAAAAAATTTACATATGAACTGCATATCCAAACACAACAAATTTTAAAACCCATGACTTTAAAAACTCAAATTTTTAAGTTCTAAATTTTAATTTTAAAACTTATAGCTAAATAAGAGATTAATTTCCTCATTATAAAAATAAAACAAGCATGGAAGCAAGAGATCTATATACCTAATTTATTTCAAACTTAAGTTGATATTTTTAATTGTATTATATTTAATGTATAATTTATTCACTTTGGGCAACCAAGACAAGAAAAAGAATATGATTTTTTAAAAACAAATTCTGAGATTTTCTTAATAATTACTAAAATAAAATACACACTCATTTGGGCCTATTTCCCTAATCTGAAACGCAAACATCACACCTAAATATTGTTTAAACTCAATATCCGACCCTAGCATGATATTTGGGCTTATATATATACACTGAACTATTGTATGTACTTCTTCAACTATCAAAGTAAGTTTTTATTTGTCTTTAACTGCTTAATTCTGTCTTTTCAGTATCTTAGCATTTCTTCCTTTGCTATTATGTTCTCGTGCTTCTTGGGCATCGTTCTCTCCTTTTCTTTGAGCTAGTTTCAAAGACAATCTAACAAGCTGAATTGCAAAGCTTCACTACTATGTTTGAACTGTATCTCTTGATTAGCTTTCTTCATTTAAGATTGCTATTATTGGTATGTTGGGACTCTGTCCAAAAATCATGCCTCTGTACATATTTCCCTACTTTGGTGTATAAATATTTTATTATCAAAGAATCTAAAAATCACAATTATGCGTAAGCAATTCAAAAGTGAAAAGGGACAAATCAATGGCATCTGATTGATAAAAACCCTGTCGTTGGAGATATTGGGAACCACAACTATTCCATCACAGAAAATAGTCAGTGGCACCATTTTCATACCATTTCCCCGGCCACAATAAACATGAATAAAATCAATATCTAAAGAATTCAAGTCAACGGAAATACTATATTTGCTAACAAAAAAACTAAAGGAGAAAAACAAATTATACTAAACTATGTTTCCTATACATACACCAACACATATATTGTTGAACATATATACACATAAATAAATTTATGTAATAAATAACCGAAAGAAGAGAGAAAAAAAACTCCAAAGGAGATTCAAATTTCAAGTTTAGGAGTGGACAAGGATGACTCAAGGGAAGACTACTCTTCATAATAGATAATATTTATTCTTATAGACAACCTGAGAAAATTTTAAATTAACCTATATACATCTTCGCATTAATAAATAACATCTTATAAACCATTATTCAATAAAAGATATAGTAATGACCTTCCAGGTCATTCTACCCGCTCCTCGTTCTTTTCAATATTTATTGCTTTTTCGTAGTGGCACCAGCTTATTTATGTTTTGTTGGCATTAATAGCTCGGTTGCCTGGTCGTTCGTTTGGTTTTTGAGTCAATTTTCATATTTTGAAACTCTTGGAGTTTGGATGGTTGACATTGGTCAAACTCTAAGAAGATGGCCTTGGAACAGAATTTATAGTTCCACCAGCTCCAGATTGGTCAAATTACGCTAGGAACATGGTTGGTTAAAACACCTAGGTCTTCTGTGCGAGTTTAGGCCATTTAGCATTTTAGCCTTTGAAATTTGACCCAGAATTGACTTTAGTCAACATTCTTGAAAAATACACTCGAATAAAAATTCTGACAACACTATTAGCTTCAGAATAATGAGTTAGGTCTAGAATGACCTTTTGTTCGACTCTCAAGGCTTTCTGACATATTTTGAACCCCTCGATGGAATTTGGGTATAAATAACCGTAGGAGTGGAACCCACATTCCGTTGTGACGACCTATATGAAAATTTGAACTACGACGTTGAGTTTGAAATGTTGAATTTGGTGTGATAGCATAGTCTATTTGTGCACATGAGATTTTGAATGAATCTCGAGCACCCCATCAGAATTTTCAACCTTGGCGAATATCTACATTTTAGCTAATATCTGGTGTAAGTGAATTTGTTCTCCATGATCGCAATCCGCCGGCTGAATTTGTGGTGGTCAAGTTTTTCTAATCTTCGCGTTCATGAAGGGGACACCATGATCTTGTAGGCTTGAGACCTTTGTGCTCCACGGTTTTAGAGGGATTTCTAGCAAAGGTGTCCGCATCTGTATTCTGTGATCATGGGGTATTATTCAATGCGATTGTGGAGGTCTCTTTCGTGGTCTATGTATTTGATTTCCAAGTCGTGACAAGCTCAATTGGTAATATTCAAGACATGATTTCTCTGCCATTTCAAGGTCAAATTTGATGTTTCAAAGGTCCATGTCATGTGAAATTTTGTAAGGAACGCATTGGTGAGCCCATAAATTAGATTGGGACTTCTGGATGAGGTAGATCTTGATTTTTTATGTTGTATTTGGGTACTTTTGAATTGGATTTTAGGTGAATTTTGAGAATTGATATCTTGAGAATTCTGGGTCCATTTTCAAAGATTCTTGGGTATAAATTATGGGGTCTTACACAAGGAATGTCAAGGTGTACTTGGTTTCAGCTGTGCAGGTTCCGTTTGCGGTATACTTTTGTATTTAGTTTCTATTATATGCCATCTTCGGATCGAATATTGAGGGAAAATTTGGGAGTGATTTCCTGAGAAATTTCAAATATGTGTAGGCTATCTTACGTGGATTTTTTTGGAAAAAACTGTGGTGTGATCGAATAGTGCATTGGAAGCTTCGTTGGAGGTAATTTAGTTAAATTAGTTGCTGTCTTTTTCTAGCTCTTGGGGAAAATTGGATTTTCTTTGTTTATTGTTGTTGTGATGTTTTCGAGCCTTGAATTGTACCTCATTTTGGGATATAAATTCTAGGTTATATTTGTAACATTTTTACGGAGTTGATTTTGAGATTCCCATCGCGAGTCCCAAAGTCCCATTTTGACCCAATTTTTGGTATAACTTTGAAAATTATATTCTTGATATTAAAATATTTGTTGTTAGACCCTGTATTTCTTTAAATCAAAGATAATTATCCAAGTGAAAAATCTTGTTGTGGATGTTGTGTAATTTGAACTTAAGTACATTTTTTTTCGGTGCATGATTAGAGTATCAAGTGAAATTGGCATGCATAATTAAGTTGGAGTCGGAAGTCCTCAATTGG
>JAABOM020000002.1:5458233-5473193 GCA_011800125.2 Solanum clarkiae
CATACAGGTTTGATTCATATATTTCTTATTTGGATTATTTCTCTCAACTATATTTCGTACTTTCTGCTTTACATATTTGGTATGTATTTCGTACTGACCCCCTTCCTTTGCGGGGGGCTACGTTCACGCCCACAGATACCGATGTACAGGTTAGAGAGCCTTCTTCTTAGGATCTCCGTTTATCGTCGCAGTGCTCCTTTGCCTCAGGAGCAGACTTTTGGTATATACATATACACTTATTTTTGATATTTTTTATTTATATACATTCGAGGCTATGATGGGGCCCTGTCCCGCCCTATGATTCAGTTCGTATGTTTAGAGGTCTGTGGATACATATGAGTATGGGATATTACCTGTGATATGATTATGTATGTATGGTACTTTTGTTGGGTGATTCTACCACATTGGTGACCTTGTCGGCCCGCATGTATATGCATATAGATATTTGTTGTATGCTGGGTTGCTGTTGCAGGTGTGGTTAGTCAGTAAAATAGAGGAAACTCTGCCGAAATTTTGGTAAATTCCTTAGCTATTATAGTTGAAAATCCAATTTAGTGTTTGGGTGCCCAATGGGCACTAATCACGGTTCCTGGGTTGCGTCGTGACATCCTGTCAGTTATCACATCAGGAAATTTAGAAGAGAAATAATAGCTCTTTGAATGGGGGTAATCTTTCCTTGACAAATATTATGTCCTAAAAATCTTACTTCAGTTTGAAACAAACTCATTTTTGATTTTGATATTACCAAATAATTTTGAATCACAATTTTCTTAAAAATATCAAGATGTTTAAAATGCAATTTAAATATTTTAGAAAATACTAAAGTCTCATCAATATAAACAATGATGAAATCCATATAAGGATTGAAAGATATCATTTATAATTTTCTGAAATTCAGAAGGGGTATTTTGTAATCCAAAGGGCATAACATTCCATTCATATTGTCCAAAGGGGGACATTAAAAGTAGTTCTATAAATATGCTCTTTAAAAATTTGAATTTGTCAATATCCTAATTTTAGATCAAATTTTAAAATATATTGGCATCATAAAGTCGAGATAATAAATACTTTTTATTTGGAATAGGATACCTAACTCATTTTAAATGCTTATTTAAAGATTTATAATAATTACCAATCTGGGAACTCCACGGTCCTTTTCAGCTGCATTATTAATATAAAAAGCAGTACACGACCAAGGAGATTTAGAAGGCTTTATCAATCCCTTTTGTAACAAATTATCAATCTCGTTTTTGCATAATTTAACTAATTCAGCATTCATCTGGCAAGGTCGATACTTTGTTGGAATATTATCCTTAGAAAAGTTATCTTCATACTAAAGTGTAACAATATGTTTTTTTCAATTCCAAAAAGTACTGGGATGGTCGACACAAATATCAACAACCATTTGTTCAGAAATCAATTTAGTTTTTTCTTGTACTTCAGCAGATTTCATTGTATCACAGATATTCATGCTAAATAATTCAAGTTGTAAAGAGTCAACATGTTTTTGCTTTATATCAATCAAAGCATTTATATCTCTAGTTACTGGACGATTAACAAAGGCGAATGAATTTTTTTTACCGTTATATTTGGCAAAAAACTCATTTTCATCTAACCATGTAAATGGATAAATAGCAGTAGTAAAATAAATTCTAAGTATAATTGGGGGATTTAATTGATTTTTAACCAAAAAGAAAAAGTGAGGAATGCATACTTTATTTCGGCAAACATGAGTATTTGAAAGTTTATACTCTATATCAAGAGCATCACCAGAAGCCTATCTAACTACATGAGTAGTTTTTTGTAAATATTTTGAAGGAACTAATCCTTCCTGAATGCAACTAACATCTGCACCACTATCAATCATAGGCACATTGGTCATAGAAAATTGATTATCAATCAAGATTGTACATTTAATGTACCAATTTTTTAGCACTTATAACTTGCATCATACCAAGAAATGAATCGTTCTTAGAATCAAGAGATTTTTGGAAATCATCCTTTTCAAAAGCGATACTTTTACTATGGGATTTTTTGGGAAGAGAATTATTTTTTTCTAGTTGAGAAATTTGATGATCACAAATCGTTTGATTCTGTTCAAGAGATTTAATCTCCTTTTTCAAATTTTCAATCTCAATTTTTAAATCATCAAAAGTAGTATCCCTAATTACCTCAGATGTAGATCGCTTAGCCATTTGGCGATATACTTTTGTTATGGTATAGGGCAGAGAATACTCAAAATTATCTTTTTGATTGTGAAAATCATCAATTTTTGATGTGTAAGTAGAAGATTTTGAATCAGAGGTTCTGGCCATTTATAAAAAATTTTCACAAATTTTTTCATCTGTAACTTCTTTTAAAAGTTCTATTACATTATCAGACATAATAGTTTTCATATCCAAATCTTCAAATTTAGATTGCAATTTATAAAATGCATCTTCACAATTACAGGTATCACCTTTACAATCCGCACAAACAACATTATTATTCTCGTTGTCAGAAAATTCAAGTAAATCAATTTCTTCAGATTCAGTTTCAGTTTCAGAAATATAATCTGACTCAAAACCAGAAATGTATAACAAACCATAAATCTGATCATGGATAGTATTATTAAGATTAAGAGACTTAAGCTTTTCAAGCTTGCAATTAGGAGTTATATGTCCAAAATCACCACATCCATAACACTTTATTTTAGTTAGATCTTGTTTAGACCTATTCTAGGTAAATCTAGTTGACTTACGATGAGCTCTCTTAGCCTCTCTTTCTTCTTTAGATCTATTCTAGATCTTTTTTTCCTATAGGGACGGTCTAAGTAATTTTCATGCTTATGATATCTAGATATTTTTTTCTTCCTACTAGTAAAAAGAGGTTCACTAACTCCAAACTAGGTACAAAAATCACCTAATTGGTTTCTTTCTTTTAATCGGCCCATTTTCAGTTGTCTAGACAATTTAAGGTCATTACAAAGGTTTAACCCTTCTTGAGTGTAGGTGCCTATAAGCTTTCCATAAGTAAAGGTTTCCCATTTGATTTCACCATGGGGTCCTCTTAAGGCTTTTCTAACTCTTTCAGCAAATAGAGGAGGGAGCTAGTCTATAAACTTTTGCTTCCAATGACTTAATTTAGTCTCGGGTAGTTCCATGACTCTACTAAGAAACGTGTCTTTATACCATCTAAATTCTCCTACATGGCGACATTGCAAACCATTAAGGAGGATACGAATAGTCTCATACAAATTGGTGAATCGACCACTGAAATGTTCTAAAATATAGGGCACTAAGGTGTAAATATCATTTTGTCTATTAACAGCTAAAGCAAAGCCTAAGTTATCAACAGCAGGCTTAGGTTCTATCGTATTAGTAATTGCAGCTTCTATTCCATAGTGAGAAAATTATCCTAGCATCCACGTAACTGGCTAGAAAATCCTGTAGCAACTATTCTAGAAATGTTTTTCTCACTATTAGCATTATTATCACTTTTCGTAATAGTACTATACATTAGCATATGATGCACTAGAATAGTTATTTGATAATCAGTTAAACCTTCAAGGTTCCGTTTATAAATTTCAGAACCACTATAAGAGGTGTTAGTCTGATTCCAGTTGCATTCTTCTATCAAAACGTCTTGTGGAGTCAGACAAGGATAATAATAAGTTTCCATATGGGGAAAATGAGCATACCTTTTGCCTTTTTGTTGTTTGTCCAGACCTTTAAGCTTATTAAGCTCAGAATAAGTTTGAGTTTAAACTGTCAAAAAATCAGGGATTTGCTTGATTTGATCGGCAAAGTCATTTGACAAATTAAGAGATTTTTCATTAAAAACAGTTATTTTTTCAAAACGTTTTTCCAAATTATCTATATCAAAACTTGGAACATTTTTAATGCGAAATTCAGGGATTTCTGGAGGAGGCTGAATATTAGCATTGACTATTTGTACATCTGGCTTGGTTATTGAAGAGGAAGGCACGTTAGAAGATGCATCCTTGACAGTACTCACTTCCTTGCTCGTACTCAATTCTTTTATTAAAAAATGCAGCTTATCAAGCTTTTCATGTAAAGAACTGATATTTTCTCCCAAAACCATTACATAAAGGTTTTAATAATTATTTTGAGAAATCAATTTGTTAGTTTCTTCAATAGTAACCTGAGTGACATCTCTCTCAACAAAAATTTGAAAGGCAAAAAATGAGATGGTTGTATTATTAGGTAAAACAAAAGGTGATTGAAGAGGGTAAATTTGCATAACAATTTTCCCATTATCCTTTTGATACGATCTTTCCAAAATATTAACATATAATGATAAATAAGTGGTTATAAACCACAGAACAAAACATATAATCTGATTATGCAGAGCACAAATTTTATAAAACTCTTCAGAAATATTATGTAATTCATCTGGACTATAAGTCTCAAAACACAAAAGTCTAAATTGGTTTCATTTATCACTGAAAAATTTCTTTTGAATTTGTTTTCTTGCAAGGGATCCTGGACTAAAATCAATTTGGATTGGAATCATTTAATAATTGTCAGGGTGAAAATCCATTTCCAAAGCAATCGGAATATCTTTATCAGAAGTCAGAATATCTTTATCAAAAACATTATCAGCATTCTGAACAATATTATTTCTAGGATTGTTTTTAAGTTTTTCAACATATTTTGCACTATCACGTAATTTATCAACTGATTCAGTATCAATAGTATGCAGAGAGCCTGAGCACCTTCTAGCTGGGCTATATGATGGCTCTATTGGAGAAATATGATGCATAGCAAGCAATAATCTATTATGAGAAATTGAATATCTATTATAAACAATCGATCTATCATCATATTGAATACATACTTTTCCATAGGAGTTTTGAGTGATATGTGAAAAATCTATTTTTGTCAAATTATCAGTTACTTGACTAGACGACAGAGTCGAATTTAAAGTCCAAGTGGTAGGAAAATCAATTTTGTCCCACTTAATTTGTCATCTAGTGATGACTCTTGATTTGGAAAAATTAGTTTCAGTCAAAATAGTTTGATTAGGAGTGTCAAATACTTTACACTTCGGATTTAAATAAGATAAAAATTTAAAATAAATTCTGTAAGATAAGCAAATAAGCTCAGATCCAGGCGCGTAATTATAACCATGCGTTTTAACATATAATGTTAAAGCATCAAGAATATTAACATCCGACAGAGATATCTGCAAATTTGGTTGTGTATTGAAATAAACAGGACCATAGGCCATAGTGGATTCTATCGAACCCATTAAAGAATGTCTAAAATTCAAATTCCTAACATCTCATAAAGTTGCCAAAAAAGTTTCAGGTAACCCTTTAAGAGTTAAGGGCTTAAAAGAAATTTGTACCATGCCAATATGTATAAAATTAAAAATGATTTCTATAAGGATCAATATCACGTTTTCTAACAGGCGAATAGTCTGTTCTGCAGAATTTAAATCTAAAGATTTTTCAATCGTTTTTATTACTTTTTTAGAAGATAACTTATCAAATCAACCTCTGAAATTTATGAATGGAACCTTGATGGTTTAATTGATCCTCAACTAACTATTCTAGTACATATGCTGATGTATAGTACTATCGCTAAAAGTAGTAAAAATGCCAATAGTGACAAAAATATTGCTAGAATGATTGCTGCAGAATTTACTTGATTTTTACATTTCATAACTACAGTGGCATATTTTTTTCTAGGCTTCTGTCCATTTTTAGTTGTCTGGACAATTTAAGGTCATTACAAAGGTTTAACCCTTCTTGAGTGCAGGTGCCTATAAGCTTTCCATAAGTAAAGGTTTCCCATTTGATTTCACCATGGGGTCCTCTTAAGGCTTTTCTAACTCTTTCACCAATAGAGGAGGAGTCTGTCTATAAACTTTTGCTTCCAATGACTTAATTTTGTCTCGGGTAGTTCCATGACTTGATTTGGGGGCTGGCAGAAGTCCGCACGACCATCCAGACTCTAAGTTAAAACTAGATTTAATATAATAGAATTTTTTATAACTTGATGACTATATGGAGGAATTTATCTTTTACCCAAGCAAGGGACCTGTTAGAACTTGATATTACTTATGTTGAACCCATCTGTCTAGCGGTTCTAACTGTGAAAGGGACGCCCCACTTGAAACAACAATTTAATGAAGGAGCTTAATGTCACAGCTTACTAGATATAGTCACTAAGACAAAGCCAACACCGTAATACCATTTTCAACTGTATCACCATCTCGAAACCAAGTCAAGAAACTATAAGAAATTTCTTTATATTAAAATTGAGTCTAGATTCTTACATAATAATTATAAGAGAGAAATTAGATATTCGACATAGACACAAACTAACTTAGCCAGACATAGTAACGACTAGAAAGGGATAATAGTATTAAGATTCAAAATTAAAGAATATAAAATAGTACTGTAGTGGCCGGAGCCGATGATTGGAATAGTACTTTTATTTACTTGAAAAGAAACTATTACAAAGCTGAAAAATCTAGAGAGAAGGGAGAGTTTTCTAGAGAAAGAAAAATTAGAATTTGAAAGAAAATAATATGAAAATCTTGTGCCTCTAAGTCTTACAAATGAGGCTTTATATAGAAAAAGAAAGGCATCTATGAATACCATAACGGGGCCCATATGTGGGTCCATGTACAGTAATGAACAATGTATCTATTGTTCTGAATAATAAATCTACTGTAGTGGCAGCTTTCTTGTAGCGGATCGTTGTCTTGTAGCATCTTTTTAATTTCTTGTTTATTTTGTCATATGTTGGCAGAATTTATCAATATCATCGATCTCCTTTACTATTAAGTTTTCATCACTTAGGAGGGACTACACATCTTCCATATTAATACTTTCTTCATTGGACGTATTACCTTTTTCGAATATTCCGATTGAATTTAATAAATCTTGTTTACTTGATTCATGTATTTGGCCATCAGTTCAAGTTTGTCTTGCTCTTGATCTTGTAGGAAAATTCTTCGAGCAATTCTTTTGACTGATGTATCAATTAGTGGGCTAGTAGCTGAGACATATTTCGTAGTCGTAACATTGATTTGATCAAGTAATTCTTATCTGTATAATATCTTTGTTGAGGGTTCTATCTTCATTAACTTATCCAAAAAATTATTAAAAAATACTTTGTATAAACAAGGTATTTGCTCTTTAGGTATAACCAAATTTTGGGACCCATTTATGAATCCATGAGATAGAGAATTCAATGAAGAAGTATATTTGGCCTGAATTCTCCGGGCAACAGATATGATCTGCTTAGTATAACTCGGTAAGTTTTGGAGAAACTTTAGCCAATTTTTGTATGACTGGTTAAAAGATGGAGGCAATATTTTTGTTGTTGGACCATGGTATGACCACCAATCCAAAACCAATTTGGGATATTATCCTTGAATACATGGGAACACACCTTTATATACTATGTGTGCTTGTGACATTCATTATTATAGTAAAGCAGTATATCAAATGCGTCAATATAATCCCAATAAGTTCAGTATACTCTTGCCTGATTTAGTATAATTGGCCTTTTAGTTATTGAATGAGCACTCCAATCTTTCATAGATATAATTTGCTTTATTATCATCTTTGAGAAGTTATAAATTGTCTCAGTGGTGTTATATCCCTGGAAATGCTAGAATTCCACACTTCTTGTACTGACTAGCACATTTTCATAAAAAGATCGGTTTTTGTATGACTTACTAGGGAAATATAAATTAGCTACCAAATATCTTTGGAGTATTCGTCATGGCTCATTTTGTCTCTGAATCTCAGAGTTTTCCACAAAAAAGATTATCTTTTTTTGTCATGTTTTTCATAGTTATTGATATCATCAAGATGGTCGAGACTAGTGATTGTAGCAAACGTATTACTTTGCTTTTTCTATGACTCTAAATATGCTTGTAATTGTCCATATGCTGGACTATCTTTTGGAATACCTTCCAGGTGAATAGAAGGAGATGAAGATGAAGATGCTCCTCCTCTCGATACTGAGGAGTTTATCAAACTCCTTCCTCCCAATCGTATAATTGGTCGAGTATTTGTTAAGGGTGAGAATCTGTATGACGATCCCCAAATTAAGTTGGACGAAAATGATTTCCCTACCACTTGGACTTTAAATTTGACTATGTCTTCTTGTCAAGTAACTGATAATTTGTTACAAAAGGGATTAATAAAGGCTTCTAAATCTCCTTGATCTTGTACTACTTTTTATGTTAATAATGCAATTGAAAAGGAATGCGGAGTTCCCAGATTGGTAAATTATAAACATTTAAATAATCATTTAAAATGGCTTAGGTATCCTATTCCAAATAAAAAGGATTTATTATCTCGACTTTATGATGCCAATATATTTCCAAAAATTTGATCTAAAATACAGGTTATTAAGGTGTAAACAACATTTTGTCTATTAACAACTAAACCAAAGCCTAAGTTATCAACAGCTGGCTCAATCTTCGATTGGCTTGACTATTGGGGGGTTATAGCAGGCGCCATCATGATCCAAATTTGAATCATGACAACATGGTATCGGAGCCTAAGTTCAAAGGTCTCACCATTATAGGAGCAAGTGTCTAGTAGAATCCCGTAGATTGGAACAATGACATTCGTATCCAATCTTCGGGAGGATATGGGGCATTGTTATGATTGAATTCATTATTTTTTATTCTAATTGTGCTTGAGAAATAATACAATTACCTGAAAATTTATTATTTCATTCCTTTCTCAGATGTTCTGGACGAGATGTACAATGAGAGATAGAGTGGCTACTACGCTTATAGACGAAGCCCCAACCCGAGGCAGAGGTAGAGGCCGAGGCCATCCCAGAGGTAGAGGCATAACTAGGTCTACAATAATGGTTCATGTCCAGAGTTGGCACTGATGCCATAGCCCGAGATTGAGGTTGAGCACTCTGAGCGTCATCTTGTTGAGGAGGTTCCAACTCCCCTTCCACCTGAATTAGTGGCCACACTATTATTATAGGATACTTAGGCTGAAATCCGTAGCTTTATGGAGGGTATGTCCAGGGAAGCCACCATGCTGAGCACTTTACGAGGACCTTAGATTAGAGAGGAGGGGTAAACCTCAGGTTAGGAAAGGGCACCTTTTCATTAGACCCTAGGTTCACAACATATAACTTTGGCTCCCCGTCCTGTGATACAACTAATTCTTGCAGTTATTCAGCCTTTAATTGCGAGGCTAGCTATGACACTAGAGGAGCAGAAGATATTAGAGTGGTTTATCAGATTGGGGCCTCCTAGATTCTCAAGTGTTGTGGGTGAGGATGATCACGAGTTTTTGGTTAGTCGGCATTAGAGATTACATAACCTCAGGTTAGTTAAGCCAAGTATTGTACAGGACTTTGCCAATGTAGAATAGAATTAAAAATGGCTTACCATACATCTGACTGTGTGTAGTGGCTCGAAGAAGGCATAGTCGGTCTCCTTGGGACAACATATCAAGATCTGTGACCTCAAAAAGGTATGCGACCATATCTTTATATCCAAACAAAGCTGCAACTTCGATTGGTAATATTCCATCCTCACCACGGATGTTTGAAAGATTCTTATTCCTTTTCCTCATTGATTTAGCAATTTCAAACATCCCTGTCACTGCAGCAATACAAAATGTGGTACTCCCATCATTATTTTTCAGTGCCAACTTCCAAGTCACCTACTTCCATTAGTTTGATCAGCTCTCGCAGAACTCGAGTGCTTCTGGCTGCTGTTGCAAGGTGAAGAATTGTGTCCCCTGCTTTGATATCTCTTCACGAACAAAGCTTGACTTCTCTTTTAAAATGGGTTTTGCAAGCCTCCACTTGTATTTCGTAGCAGCCGGACAAAGAATTTGACATGCTTTCCGATAACTCATATCACTGTCATCTACAAATTTGTTTAGGAGGATAAAACAAAAGATCCTGAGAATGACAACATATACATTGATGTTGTGTAACAGGCCATAAACTTCAACAGAGGCTATTTAGTTGTGAACTTACTAAGAGATAGTACAGGGCTGGGAGGTTGATATTCTGTATCCCTTTCATCTTCACACCCAAATATTTTTTCAATATCCCGATCAACTGCTTCAAATTCCACTCCTGCTGACACAAACTAAATAAGGATACAGAAAACTCTCCATGACCCAATGAATTTATTTATACTAGTTCTACACGCACAGTGTTCCACGTAAATATTTATAAATAGGTTACAATAGTTAAAAAAATCCAATGAAGGGTGTTTTTTATGTTTAAAATTAATTCTTTTTAATTAATCAATTGTAACTTTTGAACTTTGGTTAATAATTAACAAACTTCCAATAAAGTCACATATGATTAATTTGAGCCTAAATAAAATACCGACGTACAATAATCAAACAATCATAAAAGCCTAAACTGTAACCGAATAGAAGTTGATGATCTATTTTAATAGGTAAGCAAGATATAAATACAAACATTAGGTGCTAATTCAGAAAAGAAAATCAAATGGATTCCTACAAATCTCTATAAGTCTACTAGCTAATCATAAGGATTCCTAAAGATTTGCTAGTTAATTATGCCTATGTACCTTTACTAAGAATGATGTCTATATATATTTTGTAACACTCCCTCTCTAGTTGGAGCATAGATATTAATCATGAGAACTTGTTGCAAAGGTAATCAACCCGAGTTCCATTCATCGCCTTTGTAAGCAAACCGGCTAGCTACTCTCTTGTCTTCATATAGCTAGTAGAAATCAAATTTTCTTGAATCTTCTCACGAATAAAGTGACAGTCAACTTCAATATGTTTAATTCTTTCGTGATTACACTGGATTTGAGGTAATATGAATAGCAACTTGATTATCACACCAAAATTTTACTGGCATATGATGCTTCAACCTAATTTTACTTAAAATATGATATATCCACATGATTTCACTTGTAGACTGTGACATAGCTCTATACTCAGATTTTGCACTGGATCGAGATGCAACACTTTGCTTCTTACTCCTCCATGATACCAAGTTTCCTCCAATAAAGACACAATAGCATGTAGTAGATCTTCTGTCAATTTTGGAACTAGCCTAATCAGCATCTGCAAAACACTCAATACGAGTATGGCTATGACAGATATACAATATGTCAAATCCAGGAGCTCCTTTCAAGTAACATAGAATCTATTCGAAAGCTGCCCCATGTTTCACCATAGGTGTAACACATGAATTGACAACACTTATTGTAAAAGCAATACCCAGACGAGTCACTGTGAAGTAGTTTAACTTCCCAACTATCCTCTAATATCTCTCTGGGTTATCCAAAGGATCGCCATCATCTTTCATAACATGTACACTAGGAACCATTGGAGTACTGCAATGTTTGGCTACCAATTTTCTAATTTCTACAAGTAGGTCAAAAATATATTTTCTTTGAGATAGAAGAACTCCCATCTTGCTTCCATTTACTTTTACTCCCAAAAAGTATTTCAACTGGCCTAAGTCCTTCCTATGGAACCTAGTATGCAAGAAAGACTTAAGAGAAGATATCCCCTCAAAATCACCTCTTATCGTGACAATGTCATCAATATATACAACAAGAAGGATACAGTCAGCTGTAGATAGTCAATAGAAGACCGAGTGATCACATTTTCTCATTTTTAGCCCAAATTCTTGAACTGCCTCACTGAATTTGCCAAACCAAGCCCGTGGACTCTACTTCAATTCATAGAAGGACTTATTCAAATGACAGATTTTCCTATACTCTCCCTGCACAATAAAATCGGATGGTTGCTCCATATACACTTCCTTGTGAAGATCACCATGAAGGAATGCATTCTTGATATCTAGTTAATGTAAAGGCCAATTCTCATAAAAAGATAGAGAAATGGACAAGTGTACAGAAGTGAGTTTGGCAACCAGAGAAAAGGTGTCTGAATAGTCCACTCCACAAGTCTGAGCATATTCTTTAGCCACAAGTCTGGCCTTAAGTCCTTCCATGGAACCATATGGATTAACTTTCACTTTGAACGCCCACTTACATCTTATTGGTGTTTTCTCCCGTTGGGTAAATCCATTAAATCCCATATGTGATTTTCCTCTAATGAATGTATTTTCTCAAACATCGTATTTGACCATTCGGGATGATGCAAAGCCTCTTTCACACTTTTGGGCATAGAAACAGAGTCTAAAGAAGCAATCAAGGATCTAGATGTAGGAGACAAGCGATCATAGAAAACAAAGTTAGCAAAGAATATGTAGATTTTCAAGTCCGTGTACCTTTACGAAGAACAATAAGGAGGTCAAGATTTTCTGAAGGAACTAATAGAGAAGGAATTGGTGCAAGGCATGTAGCATTAGTCTCTTATCTCCTCGAATGAACTTGAACAATAGATGGTTTTGCTGGAACATGTGCTGAGGGCATAGTAGTTGGGTGTTGCTCAATAAAGTAACTAGTAGATGGAAAAGTAACATCACTTGATTGCTCAACATGAGTAACCTGATAAACTAACCGGTCATCTTCCTCCCCCCGACTTGTAGAACTAGGAGGGTTATAAAGGAATGGTGTAGTATGAAAATATCACATCATTTAACACTAGATATTTACCAGGTTCAGTAGAATAACATCAATACCGCCCTTTTGAAGATTAGAATAATCCAAGAAAACACACTTCAATGCCTTAGGTCCACCTTAGTAACAAATGGTCGTACATCTCGAACATAACATGTGTTTCTGAGTACTTTTGGTTTGACTGAGGATAATTTCTTGTTTAGAAAATGAACATTATAAGGTGTATTACCAACAAGTACTGTCAATGGCATGCGATTAATCAAAAAAAGGTTGTAGAGACTGCATCATCCCAAAATTGCTTAGGAACTTTCATTTGTAACAAAAGTGTTCGGACTGTCTCAAGTAGATGCCTATTCTTCCTCTCAGCAACTCCATTTTGAGAAGATGTCTCAACACATGATGACTGATGAAGAATACTCTGTTATCTCATGTACGATTGAAACAACTCTGACATGTATTCATTTGCATTATCACTCCTGAAAATATGTATTGAAGCATTAAACTGAGTTTTGACTTCAACACAAAAGGCACAAAAGTGAGTAAGCACTTTAGAGCGACTTTCCATAAAATAAATCCAAGCCGTCTGAGAGAAATTATCGACAAAAGTGACAAAATACTTATATTCAGTTTTAGAAATAACAAGACATGGTCCCCAAACATCAGAATGAATTAACTCAAAAGCTGACCCAACTCCATTATTAACCCTTAGAGCTAATATGATGCAGTGATGTTTTGCAAATTGGCATGATTCACACTCCAAAGAAGGAACATTTTGAAACTGGGGACAACACTTGTTTAACAAAGGTAAAGAAGGATGTCCCAATCAACAATGTGCTTCAAATGGAGCCATGACACTTGAGTAGGTAACAAATCGAGGCTCATATTTATCAAGGATATATAGATCATAAATTACATGTCCTTTACTAATAACCTTATGTGTCACAAGATCACAGAACAAGCAATGATTAGGAAAAAAGGAAATATAACAGTTAATATCTCTAGTAAGTGTACTCACATAAATCAAATTGAAGGCCAACTTCGGTAGATTTAATACAGATGACCGGGTAATAGAGGAGGTTGCTTTGACTATCCCAAATCCCACAATGTTACATATTGACCCATCAGTTACTGTGACAGGAGAGGGTGCTTTGTGTGATCGAGAGGTAGAAAATATATTAGGATTACCTATCATATGATCTATAACACCTGAATCAATCACCCAATTATTCAAAGAGGAGACTAAACATGCTTTTCTTAAATCAACAAGGGTAGTAACTGAAGTGGATTCTTTAAGGGATTCCTGATACTGAGAGAACTATGTGAACTCATCTGTCGAAAATAAAGTTTTCTCACCCTTCTAATCTGTAGCCATACTTCCTCCTCAATGAAGAACTTAAGAATAGGCGAGCTTTAGAAGGTCTGTAATAATATTAGATTCCAAGAAAAATTAGAAGCTAATTCACCCAGAAAAATAATTTTAGTTGATGCTCAAAATCAAGAATATTCACAAAACACTAATTCAATATTGAACAGAATTCAACAATCGAAGCAGGACCTAATAGAAAACCCAACTTGAATCGCTAAAGCTACAAAGAAGATATTATCCTCGATGTAGTTTTAAGAAGCATAGGAACCTAGAAGTGATGAACTATTCTCTAAACAATGATCAACACCAAACAAAACTCGGGGTATACCGACACTGACTATATGACACTAGATGTTGAATCTTGAAAGATTCTAATGGAGCATGCATTGGTGCGTGATTGACATATGAGAGATGCAAAGGATGTGTGACCTTTTGCTTCACACCCCAAAGAATTCTATTCCAGCTAGAAAGGGTATCTGTCTCCTCCTATTGCAGCAGGGACAAAATTGATCACTTTAAAAGTGATCGATTCAAAATCTAAGCCTATTTCTCTAAGATAACAAAATAAGATCGAGCTGTCTTTTTTAAACAAAGCCAAAACAGGATCATGGAGCCTATAGGATCTAATACCATGTAATCGAATAGAAACTTCACATAAGATATTCTATATGATTATGAGTTATTTAAGCATGTTTTACTTAAGCATTGATCATATATATCATATTGTTATATTATGTCAATTGCTTAAAGTTATGCATTTTGATTATGACGTCTATCTATTATTGCATTGCATCCTATATACTTAGTATATTCAAATATACTAATGCATACCCTATGCCTACATGATGTAACCATGTAGGAACAGGTAGGTAAACAAGATATAAATACAATACATTATGTGCCAATTTAGGAAAAAAAAAAAAGGGGATTCCTACAAATCTCCTATAAACTACTAGTTAATTATAAAGGATTCCTAAAGATCTGCTAACTAATTATGCCTATGTATATTACTAAGAATGATGGCAGGATGATATATATTTTTATACAAAAAAGTCAAGTA